>CM055281.1:58871861-59009251 GCA_029237695.1 Conchocele bisecta
CATGAAAATATTCCAAAGGGGGGTGTTCGAGTTATGCTCCGGACACGAAAGCAGTGCACGGAGCAACAAAGGGAGATAACTAAGAAATTAACGACGCAAGAGTTGTCATTCTTGGGCGCGACACACCTTTGGGTCGTCTTCTATGCATGTGTGAAGTTTAATAAAACATATTCCAAAGGGTGTTCGAGTTATGCTCCGGACACGAAATCAGTGCATGAAACAACAAAGGGAGATAAGTAAACAAGAATTCCGCGTAATCAAATGTCTCGCCTTGTCCCGCCTTGACCTCGAGCCTGGGCCCGAAAGCAATTTTCACTGGCCCGAACATATTATACGATTATTGACTAGTGAGCCATAGAATATCAGATTATATTCTATGGCTCACTAGTCAATAAGTGTCTTATTATATGATAATAGTCTGTATATAGCACTTACGACCTTATGCTACTAGACAAAAATTGAAAAGGAATTTGAAGAAAAAAAAAGGAAAATAAAATGGAAAAAAAAGTTTAAAATTAGAAAATTAAAAAGTAATAATGCTCGCTACTGGAGCCCAGAATTTGTTTAATATGTATCTACATATCATATCTGCACAAGTCCACATATTGCCAGAATATTGTCAACACAGTTTACGGAAATGTAATGTAATAATTTACCTGTCTAAATTACCTGTAATAAGTTAGTGGTCAGTTAGTGGTCAGTCTGAACATTTGCACATGCTAGCACATGCACAGGTCATACACAGGTGAATGGTTCTCCCAGTCACAATTGTTCAACCGGAGAAGGCTATTGTTCTCTCTACATGTAAGGTGTACAGAACACACGAGAAAACGGGTCTTCATGCATTATTGTCCAGTTTGTAGAGTACGCGAAAAAAAAAGGAGATAACCCAAAAATTAGCTACGCAAGAGTTGTCATTCTTGTGCGCGACACACCTTCGGGTCGTGGTCTAAGCATGTGAGAAGTTTCATGAAAATATTCCAAAGGGTGGTCGAGTTATCATGCTCCGGACACGAAATTAGTGCGCGAAACAAAAAATGCAGATAACTAAAAAATTAGCTATACAACAGTTGTCATTCTTCTGCTCGACACACCTTCGGGTCGTGGTCTATGCATGTGTGAAGTTTCATGAAAATATTCCAAAGGGTGTTCGAGTTATGCTCCGGACAAGAAGTGTCTGCGGCTGACGCGGACGCGGACGCGGACGCGGACGCGGACGCGGACGCGGACGCGGGCGATGCTCGGTGTCAAATCCATAGTATCCCCCGACTTTCGTCCGGGGGATACAATTACAGAAACTTCCAGCAGCGCCTCCGATTCAAGGTACGTATTCTGTTATATTGTCCTTATTGTGTAACGGATTTTAATGAAATATGGCGCATCAAACGCGGTTTGTTAAGCTGCATTTGGTGGTCTCTGTACATTGGCCATAACAACTTTCGTTTTTGCGAAGAATCGATTTCCGTGTTTACTGTAAATACTGACACTGAAATCGACCTTCGCAAAAGCGGCATAAGATTGTGCCGAAGTCCCGAGACCACGAAATGGAGGTCATGTAGACGCGTTTGGTGATTGATTTTGTTTAATCAAAATCCGTTGCATATTAAGGAAAATATCAAATAATATATACTTTTGGCGCGCTTTCAACACTTTCAGACATTGTTTTTCCTGTGGTGACCGCGAGATAATGCATCTTGGACACTATCCTCTTCTAAATCATACACAATTTTACTGCGATGTTAAACATCTAGAAATGTAGGACATAAACCATTTGTTCAACAAACGGACGTGGTACTAGTGTACCTTGGCCAGCTCGCTAATTCACTAATTGTAACGCGCACGAAGGCCGGTACCAGCATGGTCCCGGCCTTCACGCACGTTACAATTACTGAACTAGCAAACCGGATCAAATATAAATACAATGTAATCCACTTCCGTTGGTTGAAAATATGCCGGCGAATGTCCTACCGTTCTAGATCTTGAGTAAAGGTGTGTATGATTTATAAGAGGATTTTGTCGTTCATACGACAAAGTCTCTTTGCCCTTATAATTGATTTGTTGGCATGTATTTGCAGTGTCAATGGTCAACTCAAACTGTACATTATCAGTAGATAAACTGGTGATGACATTATTTTTTATTTGCTATCTCCCTTCAGATCACATGCATTCGGCGTGTTTCGGCTTTCATCGGTATAACAATATATCTATGTGAACAAGGCTTCTAACTTTGGTCGGACACGACCTCCTATCATAACAAAAATAACATGATTGTTTAAAATTGTAATTTCCTAAGCCTTCTATGTATTTCTGCAGGATATCAATAATTCACAAATGATCATATGAACTTGCCACTACAATATTGACGTTAGAGCCTTAAGCACATTATTTTATTTGTTGCTGTAATTCGATATTATTTGCATAAATATGTTCTAGCTAGTATGTTATTTTAGTAAGATAACAATAATTCTTAAAGGCCCTGAACGGCTCAGTATTACAATTTTCCGATTTTTTCGAACACAAAAACATGTTTGGCAACTGATTTAGTACACAAAACTAACATATACTGCCTAATAGATACATCTCAAGTCTTGAGATTTACATCTTAATCGCAATGTGAAGACAACAAAAACTTGTTTTGTGTACCACTCAGTGCAAAATGTCAATATTGACAAATAAATTTCCGTAACCCAACGGCTTCGGCTCGGAAGCGAGTCGATAAACTCCGGCTATCGAAATTCATAGGCCGCGAATCAGGGAGTTGAGCAGTTGACCCGAGCGTCTATCGGAAAATCGATCGGACTTTGAACACGCACCTGCTGTTTGTTTATCAACAAATATTGATATTTTCATCGACTACAAACTTATTTTTGTACCAAAATGAATGCAAACAGTTTCAAGGTGTGTGTAAATAGAAACCTGTTGGATTTATGTGTGGGAAAACCCAATAGGAGGCCAAATTCGGCAACTTGAGCCGTATTGGGGCTTTAAGTGGACATGTGCACTTTCCGTCAAAATATTCATGTTAGCGTTTTAACTTAATACAATCGCGACATGTGTTATGATACTAGGTGGTGCCCGACCAAAGAGTTCTTCTTCTTTTTTTTTAACCAAAGTTATATATATATATAGTTGTACCGATGAAAGCCGAAACAAGCCAAATGCCTGTGCTTGAGATAGCATATTATGTCACGCAAATTTCTATGGGGGTCAGCCATGTTGCCGTCCTACGCCTAAATTGCGAGTACGACCAAGAAAATACTACCCTGTGCAAACTTATCCTATGGCGTTTTGGTCTGTCTTGCTTTGTATCTAAGCTCTACATATATTATTCTCTATAGTTTTCACAGTTTTGGGCTCAGTTTATCAGCTAAATTTTGGAAAATACTAATCAAGACATTTCGTGTGTATGAAGACAGTAGCTATTATCTTTAGTTCTCACAGTTAGGTAGCAGTCACCAGTTAGCCGCCAATTTCGTACATTTCTTTTCTGGGAGTTTCAAACAGTAATTTATTCTAGAGAAAAAGTATGGATGGGAAATGGGTTTTCACCATCACAGTACATTTGCCTCTGGATGATGATTGATAAAATATGCAACTTTCAGTGTCTAATTCCGCAAGTGATCAGTTTGTTTTTTTTGGAGACAACATATTTCAGTACTTTCAGTACTTTGATTATATAGATTATTCAGACTACGGTTTTATTTTATGCTGATCTATATTCTGATGGTTATTGCAGCAGTTGGTTCGGTGCATGTGAAGGGTACATTTAAGAAATAAAATAATGGGCTGTTGCGTTTACTGCATTACGACAAACAGTTGGTCTGTTTAAAGTTCGTGAAAGACTCCACGCACTTTAAAGACCAACTGTTGTTCATAATACAGTAAACGCAACTGCCCATGGTTGTATTACTTATATTTACACTGCATTTTCGGATAGTAAATAACCATACACGGCGTAAAAATTAGGAATCTTATTGTTTTACGTCGTGTTGTCGCACTTCATGGAACAGCGACGTTGCCGGTCAATAGTGTGACGTTATTGACAACGACGATGAACGTCATGTAATCTAATGACATCGAACAAGCATTAGCGAATCAACAACGTCGAGCGACGTCACGTGGGTCTAATGTAAAGTACTGGGGGGGGGATATTAACGCAATACGTTGAATGGGCGTTTCCATTAATGCATTCAACGACAGTAAATATTTAACGATGGTGTTCTTGCATAAAGGAATTCCGATATCCCTGGTTAGACCCTCGGGTACCTCTTTGGCGCTATGGTATGTTATAGTTGAATCCGGTTATACCCACTATAAAAGTAGTAAGCTTAATATTAATCATATTACATTTAGGGAGTAGGGCGAAGTGAATGTGGTGTCGTGAAAACCTGGCACCAGATCGGGTTATTTTAATTTCAGGGCTAAATATATTTTGTATGTAATATTCAATTCTGATTTTGGGATTCCCCCACAATCCCCATCCATACAGGTGAAATATGGTATTCGACCTTGTTAACCCGGCATAATTATGTTCTCGTGTTATGGGTTTATTTCGGCAATTAGTACTTACGACATACGCCATGTTGCGTGTAGCCACGGGTAGGCCGTCCACCTTCCCGCCCCGCCCGCCGTAGACCGTGGTCCGGTAGCGGACGGTCATTGCCCGCAATCCCCGTCGGACGGGCTGCATGTGACCCCGGCGCAGCAGGATGATAAAGGCGACCAGCATTAGGGCGACTAGTGCTACGACACCTATAGTAAACAGACGTACAATGACCCCGGCGGACCAGGATGACAAAGGCGGCCAGCATTAGGGCCACTAGTGCTACGACACCTAGTAAAGGTTTTAACCACTAAATCATCAGATATTCATACGCGGTCAAAAGTAGGATGGTAAAGGAAATAAGCCAGAGTGTCCGGTTTAGAAAGGTTTCACTGTACAATGGATTGTCAATGTTCCTGGGGGCCCCTTCACTAAATTTCGTACGACTAAAATGTTCGTAAGTGCAAAATTATGATGTAAATTCCACATTAACACAGTTTTCTTGTAAAGGATTATTGTATTTACATTTATTGAGCATATGCTGCATATGCCAATCAATACGTGGGGTAATGGTGAATGAAACTTTATTTTACCAGAAAATGTCTCAGATGATGTCTCTGATTCAAAGAACAGTTTGTGCCTACTGAGTGGGCATGTACCTTTAAGGCGAGTGCAAGTCATTCCAGAGATTCAGTTCGCTTACCGTGTGCTCACTTAGCGAAATAACATTGTACGTTCGGTTAGAGGCATATGTATTTGACTAGCATTAAAGGTACATGCCCATTCAGTAATAATTAAATATTAAATGTATAATTGTGTCACTATTCCACCAGTTCTAAAAATTACGAGTGCCCGCTATACAGATATAATCATTTAATAATATTTATTTTACTGACGCGCGGTGGTATCAGGCTATTTTCATATGCAAATGATCGGGGAATCTGGGAATATGATGGTCGCATATATACATGTACGTTGTAACAGGGGTGTGGTGGAGGTGTGGAACATGGGTAGGAGGAGGTGGTGGTAGGTGTGGGGTGGGGTGGTAGTCGTGGGCGGGAGATATTACGTACCGACAGCTACGCCCGCGATAAGGGCACCACTAGTCCCACCAGACTCTTGTACGGCGGCTGAAAAACAAAAATATTTACATGAGGGTTAATAAAAATGTAACGAGGCCGTGCTTGAGGTAAACGCCATTACTCTGTGAGATGCAAGCACATTTATTATATAACTTATTTAACAAATATCTCGGAAAACTGAATCGAGTGAAGTTTGTAAGCTGGAATGACGTCACATTCACCAATGTGACGTTGTTTATGTGTCCGGTTTGGAATATCAAGTTGAACGTGTTTACTGTAGAATCTAGATGCTGAAGTTTAGTTTACCTGTCTGAACTTGCAGGAACGTACATGTGTGTTTGTTTGTCAGGGCTTAACGGCCTATCAACAGATGAGGTCATTTAAGGCCGGGTCAATGGGTTTAGTACTAAATCCCATAAATTTCCTGTACAAATGGGGGAAAAATCCCGAAATCAGAACTGAATGTTTACAATAAAAAAAGTATATATTCAGCCCCGAGATCATAATAAATCCTGATCTGATGCCAGGTCCTCGCCACACCAGAATCACTTGGCCCCCTCCCAAAAGCAGTAGGATCAGTAATAATCTTACTACTGTTATAACGGGCAATAACCCAAATTGAATGTAACTCCCAGGTGTAATAAAAGAGCCAAAGATAAAAACGTAACTGACCGCCAAACGAGGCAAATCGTGATTCATATAAGGCGGAACCCCTACCGTTAATTTACGCCGTCACGTTCGCCCGACCACCACCCACAGGCAAGTGCATGTACCAACTGTCATCTCGTTCCATTGCAGGTTTATTATAAATTTCTCACGTAATTGGTCAAATATATCATTAACGCATATAAATTAAAAATGATGAGGGTTTATATGCGTCCGGCTTAGAATACCTTATTTAATTGTTTATTATTATGAATACAGTTCCTCGTCATAATAACTAAGCGTACACTAATAAATGTATAAATACAAACATGATAGCTAATGAATGAACATGAAATGACATGGATTGCACCTTTAGTGATTTTAGCAGAGAGTGGAAATATAATTTTAGAACGTATTAACTCATACATACTATAGGCCATCATTTGAAAACACCGTAGATCCAGACGAGTCGGCTCATAATGAGCCGTCCCATTATGATCTGCAATGTTTGTCCCTATTTTACAAATTTACCGTACCTTTTTCGATTAAAGCAATACTGCAATATTATCAAGAGACAATGTCATATGTTCTGGGTTAAATGGTTACTTGAGGCATGAATAAGCGTTTCGTATTGCAAACGCTTATGATAAAATGTTACATAGATTCATTAATTCCCTTCTATTTGACGATTGTAGTAATAACACAAGTTTGTACAGGCTATGATTGATCACATTATAGTATCGCTTAATGTATTTCCTGCGAATATTCTCATGTATTGGACATTTGATTACTAAACGGTACTCGTCGTCAAAGTCATTTTACTGAGCCCCGCAGTGGACATGATTTTGTTCTTATTAATTCGTTCCCACAAAATAACAATTCATTCCCTCAATTTAATAATTTGTTCCTTTGAATTAACAATTCGTTCCCACGATATAACAATTCGTTAACAGTTCGTTCCCACAAATTAACAATTCGTTCCCCGGGAGGGAACGAATTGTCATTTCATGGAAACGAATTGTTAAATTGAGGGAACGACTTGTCATATCTTCGGAACGAATTGTTAATTCTTGGGAACGAATTGTTAAATTGAGGGAACGAATTGTTATTTCGTGGGAACGAATTCATAAAAAAAAGAATGTTACGTCCCCTGCGGGGCTTCGTAGTATTGCACAATTGGCAACACGTTCTTGTCTTTCGGTTCGATTCGGACCGTATCTGCCCGTTCTATCCTTAATACATGGTACATGTATGACAGCAAACGTTTGCTCCATGATATTCGTAGCAATTTGTTTCTAACCTCAGCATGTATATTTTAGATGTTTAATTGTTTAATTACCTGTCTGAACTTGCAGGAAAGTACCAACTGCCACCTCGTTAGTTTACGTTTCATTCAAAATTGCGCACATGCTTAGACAAAACAGATAATTAATACATCTAAATTAAACATGATGAGTTTAGATGTTTATGTTTAGTTTACTTGTTTGAACTTGCAGGGAGGTACCAACTGCCATCTCGTTGCCTTCCAGTTTAATTCCAAACTGCAGCTCGTACGACGTCTCCGGCTCCAGAGCGAGAATATTTAGGTATTTTGCCGTGCTCTGAACAACGAAGGTCTCAAGCTCTGTGTTCCCTGATGCGTCCTGAAAGAATTTGTCATTTGGACTAAATTTGTATCACCATGGACTCAATTGTATGGAGCCCCGCAGGGGACGTAGAATTATTTATTCCCACGAAATAACAATTCGTTCTCTACATTTAACAATACGTTCCCACCAATTAACAATTCGTTCCCACGAATTAAAAATTGATTCCCACGAAATAACAATTCGAAATAGCAATTCGTTCCCACGGGAATTAATTGTTAATTCGTGGGAACGAATTGTTATATCGTGTGAACGAATTGTTAATTCGAGGGAACGAATTGTCATTTCGTGGGAACGAATTGTTAATTCGAGGGAACGCATTGTGATATAGTGGGAACGAATTGTTAATTCGAGGGAACGAATTGTTAAATTAGGGGAACCAATTGTTATTTCGTGGGAACTGATTAATATTAAATGAAAAGTCATGCAGAGCATGATGTGATTAGCCGATCAGATCAGGGTTCAATATATGTTAGTAGTTACGGAATCTCAGGGAAAAGTGAGAGAAGTGTTGATTTCCTCCCCAACCAAATTCTCCCAGTTATATTTAGTAAATTACTATGGATTTGCCATTTACTTGGCGGCCATTTTGAGTTTTCTGACAATGGAGTATATTAACTGCAATATTATTCCAGTTGAAAGAATTAACCTTTAAATATAGGTGAAGGCGCTTAGCATTACACAAATATGTAGCAAGTCAACCGAAATCTCATAAATACCCGAATTTTGGCGGCCATCTTGAAAATATGATAATAATATACTGAATATTAGTGTAGTTTACGTAAATTATTTAATATATTCATCTGAAATGTTTTTGAACAACTTACACCAATTTCCAAGTTAAGGACCATGACCTACATATTGGCTCATACATGTATATTGATAATGGAATAAATGGTAAAGTATACATGTCTAGCTTCTATTAAAAATGGTTTTGAATTGGGATATGTATATGATTTTTATTTCAAAAGGTACCAGCAAATCAGATGAAGAAATTCCACACCCCTGGCCCAGGAATACCAATTCAGCGATTTCGGTCGGGGCACAGTGTATATCAATTTGGTTCAGTTAAAATCGACAATTGAGTCACACAAATGTACTAGTCCACACGAAACGGTAACAATTTGTTTGTCAGTGACCGTCTTACCAAACGTATCCTTGCTCATGAGACAATTAATGGGAAGACAACCGTTCAATATAGCATATTTCTGTCGAACTGAACCAATAACCTGTTCCATATGTATTCTTGAGTGCGCAAGTTTACGCGTTGATTCCACGTCCAGAGGGGATAGCTGATCACGACCTTTCGTAAATGCTGGAATCTTCACTGCTGCAGCTACCGAGCCAACACTGTCCTTGACATCAAATCCTCTGTCCGCCAACACTAAATCCCCAGGTAATAACTTGGACAGGAAGTGACTGTTCTCTGTCACAAACGTGTCACTCACACGACCACCCCATGCTTTCGATATGAAGGACACACTGCCCTGATGCGTAATTCTAATTAGACATTTCACAGTGTGGTGGTGTTTGTATGAAGACCAGGTTTCTGCTCTGGCTTTCAAACCACTTGGTTTCTCAATAAATACCTCAAAACAATCAATTATCACTGGTATTCACTGCACACATGTGGCCGAAATACTTCCTAAATTCCATTGGCATGGTTTTGCTCAATGTCTCGCGCTCTGGCCATCTTATGAGTTTCTTTAGCCGCTTGTACATACAGTCAATTGTCCGTGTAAAACAGTTTAGATATTGTTGATTGAGTAGTGTCAAATGCATACGCAAGAACGAGATTTGACAAATTTAGTCGCAATTTCACTAATGTCAATATCATTACCTTGAATTTGGGCATGACCAGACTGGATGGCAGGTGAGGCTCCAGAAAATTAAACAATATAGATAGAACTGTGAATGATGGTAATTCTCGTCACTACCCTTAAAATAACTTGCAGTGAATTTAGTTTCCAAATGGGCCACTTTTTCCGTCAGCTCCCCATTCTCTGTACGCAGTTCCTGCATCTCCAGCGACATAGCCTCCATGAGTGGACAATCAACATCAGTCTGTGACTGAACGCCGTCTTCATCAACGCTGTCACCCATATCCATACCCGTCTCAGTGTGATAAGGTCCAACAATAGTTGTGGATTCAGCTGGCTTCCTTCTGTTCTCTTCCTGCTGCCGATCATATCTTGATGTAGACGATGCTCGCTTTTGTCCGCCCAGATTAACTGATGGTGCCCAGTTTGGGTTAAGATTGTCATACAACTCTGCCTTCTTTCCTGAAACATATACATGATATATATTAAAAACAAATAAATACATGTGTACTTGTCGGATATAGTAACTTTGCACATTTAGTTACAATATAATAACTTATTTTTATTATTTCTTCTCTTAAGTATATGTTGCATACACCATCTGAACATTCTTGCTGAGACGGTTCAGATTAGTGGTCGCAACATTTACATGCACTTTTGAGGAGAAATAAAAAATAAAACGTGTACTCTTATGAAATATCACTGAAATATTGACAATTTATGACAAATGTTATACATAAGAGCCATGTCATTTTGCATGTACAAACATGTGCACACTTTGATGAAAAATATTTGCAAAATTTACAATATCTTTCATAAATAACATTTAATGGTAACAACATGGTGACATTCTGTATTTGCTCTGAGAATTTCATCAACGTTTGGGATGATTTACAGAAAATATCGCAAAATCTGTAAACATTGTTCATGAAATTCCACACAAACTGCAATTTTGTATTGTCTGAGGTCCATCAACATACGCCATCTCGCACGTCTTAAGCATGTTAAGTACAGAGAAAGCACGGGTGTCAAACATTATAATTCAGTGGGTGGCCGCAGGGCTCCAGATAAGGACTTAGTAATTGAGTATTGTTACTCCATCAGTTCTGAAGCAATTGGGTATTTCAAAATTTTAATTGATTAAAATTAAATCACACTACTGTTTACACATCAACAGACAACACTTATTGAATAGTTCGTTTCGAAGTGAAAACATATCTTGGCTTTCATTAGAATTGTCTCCTTGGATGTGTTTTCATGAAAAAATATGCTATATTGTGGTCTGTTTATTGTTTTCTGCAGCATGATAAAGGTACCACAATTGTTCTCATTGCTTTCTTGATACTCACTACATTTGATTTCAATTGTTGTTTTTTTGCATTTTAATTGGGTATTTACGTAAATACGCAGCTTATCTGGAGCGCTGGGTGGGGTTCACACACAATATAATGATTACGCCAGCTTACATCGTCCCACAAGCTGAAAAGTAGAACTATCGGATTATTTATAATATCAAGGACTTACATTGATAAAATGCGCCGAATACACCCGAACATTTTAGATATTCTTGTGGCCAAATTATTGTCCAATTCTAGCCAGAAATTCACGTGTCCGATCCGAACTCAGTTTCTCGCATTCCACATCTTGATTTGTGATTACTGCAGGCAATCTATACTATTCCAGTGTCCTTTCGCGATCTTTACGATGACTAAATCCGTATATAGAACACTTCAAAACCATTATGCGTCTAATTAACTGAATTTAGGTCAAACTTCCAACATGGCGGAGCTTCCGGTTTGTGACGTCAAAACGTTTATTTTTTTTTTTTTTTTTTTTTTTTTTTTTTTATTTTTTTTTTTTTTTTTTTTTTTTTTTTTTTTTTTTTTTTTTTTTTTTAAATACAACATGTACATACAATACAACACATGTATTATTAACTAACACACTGTGACTAAAGTCGC
This sequence comes from Conchocele bisecta, assembly GCA_029237695.1. Taxonomy (NCBI): domain Eukaryota; kingdom Metazoa; phylum Mollusca; class Bivalvia; order Lucinida; family Thyasiridae; genus Conchocele; species Conchocele bisecta. The sequence goes on from CM055281.1 coordinate 58,883,559, forward strand.
TATGAAATGATTGCACATGCATTCATTGTACTTGAAAATAAGTTTTTAGAGAAAGAGAAGACAAAAAGAATATAGAAAAGCATAGATGGTAAAGTACAATCAGGAAGAAGGAAGAGTATCGAAAAAGTATAAAATATGTCCCCTTTTGTTCACATCTGCTTGAATTGAGTTTTTTTTTTTTATATATATATTCGTTTACTTTTGTGTGGTTAGTGTGATTGAACCTTCACTACTATGCCCAAAAAAACATACCTATGTTTGAAAAACATCCCATTTAATGTTGTGTTGCTCAAGTTTGTCTTTTTTTAGTAGCTATTAACTCTTCTAAATTTATCCTATATTTTAAGTAGTTTATAAACGGTTTCGAAAGCAATTTCCCGGTTTTCATATTTACATTTAACAATAAAGTATATTTGGCTAATATGAGTATAAACTTAAATTGTTGTGCCTTGTGTGTACTTTCATCTATTCCTAAAGAAATACTTTGGAAATTTACAGCGTAAGTAAAATACCTTTTTCATTCAAATAGGTACGTAACTGTGACCACATATGTTGTACATGAGTACATTCCCAAAACAAATGTTTTATAGTTTCTACATACATAGAGCAAAATCGCATAAACTACTATTAATTAGGTTACATCGAAAGAGTAATTTATTTGTTCCATTCATTCGCATAAGGTATTTATATTGAAAATTCCGCAATGTGGAATCTATAGTACAATTAAAGGTTGACATGTAAATATGTTTCCAGTTTAAGTTGGCTTCCGGAAATTCAGCTATCCATTTTTTTTTTCAGACTTTTTTTCTTCAGTGATTTTTTTTTCTGTTTGTATTGTATAAAGTAATTTATTAACGTATTTGCTTTTTTGTACCCTTGATTTCAGTGTTTCAGACAGTTGTATTATGTTTATTTGTTCTGTTTTTATTGTTTCTTTCCATATTGGATTTATACTATTTAATATACATTGATATTTCATAAAATCATCATTTCATTATGCTGAATAACTCTACAATATCACCGAATGTCAGAAAAGTTTTTGTTCTATAATCGTATAATTGTTCGATGTACTTGATACCCTTATCAAACCAGTGTCTATGAAACAAAGTTTTATTTTGATGTTTTATATTAGAGTTGTTCCAAATTATTTCTTTTGATACTGTATCTGTTTGAGAAGAATAGTTTATACTTGCCCAAGATTTCAAAACATTGTTCAGGAATTTATTTTTCACTATGTTTTGTATGTCTTCCGGTTTCAAGTTACATTCGAAAATAAAGTCCCGCCATATTTTTCAAGTATTTTTTCGTAAATTGCTTTCCATTTCCCTATGTTAGTAGTATCGCATATTCTTTTTTACCCATGAAGCTCTTATTGAAGTAATAAAACTATCGATTGTCTAACATTTTTAGTCCCCCTTTTTCGTAAGCTTGAATAATTGTATTTCTTTTTACTTTATCAGGCTTGTTATCCCATAAAAATTGAATAACTTGGTTCTTACACGTTTTATCATATGTTCTGGTGGATCATGTAAAACTGTCAATGGGTATATTAATTTTGGGGCAGCAAATGTTTTTTATTACCGTCATTTTTCCGAGTAAGCTGAGCTTTCGGTGTTTCCATTTGTCTAGGCACTGTTCAAATTCTAAGATTTTTGTAAAAATATTATGGTCATGGGTATTAATATTATCATTTAGGAATGTGATGCCTAATGTTTTCGCGCTGTGTGAGGTCCAAGTAAATTGTTTGTTGTTGGGGCAAAATGTGGTTTCTGTATGTTTAAGAGCACTATTTCTCATTACTGTTGATTTTTTTAATGTTAAGTTTTAGGCCAGAAATCATACTGAATTCGTCTATTATGTATATTAACTTTTCGAAGGATTTTTGAGAGCCGTCTGTCATAAAGGTTGCATCGTCAGCAAACATTGTGTTCTTTAGTTCTACATCATACATTTTGACTCCGGTTATATCTGCTTCATTTATGATAGATTGTGATAATATTTCAATGGCCATAATAAAAAGATACGGTGATAACGGACAGCCCTGACGCACACCTCTTTGTATTGAAAAGAATTCTGATAAGTATCCGTTATTTGTTACACAACTTTTTGCATCAGAGTAAAATAGTTTGATCCAATTAAGTATATCATTACCAAAAACGTTTATTTATAGACAAATTGCAAACCGCCGAATTCTTGTAGTTAAAACGTTTATTTATAGCCAAATTGTGTTATTTCGCTATATTTAAAGTTTTAAACAGAGATAATGGCCAAAAATGAAAACTTATCCGGTTGATGTAGTTTGGAAGTGATACAATTCATTTCACGTTTGTAGATTACCGCATATAGGAGAAAAGGGTGGTTACAAACGTTTTTCACATACCAATGGATAACCAATATATAGCCGATCTATAAATAAAAATCCATGTACACTTGTGTCAAAATGTTATGATTTTCTGTAAAAAATATTCGCATCTGTCACATATTATCTGCGCCAATATCGGGTCAATATTACGACAACATGCACAATAGCACCACAGTACGATTCAGGAGGCCGTTTCACTAAAATTCGTGTGACTACAATGTTGTTAATGTGAATTTTACAGACTATCATAAGTTTGCACTTACGAACATTTTAGCCCCCTGAAGCAATCCGGATACTACGATGAAGATACAAGTCTACCATGATAGCAAGATAACGATGCCAGGGGGCTGTTTCACTAAACTTTGTGCGACTGAACGGTTCGTAAGTGCAAAATTATGTTTGTCTGTGAATTTCACATTAGCAATGTTTTCTTGTAAAAAAAAGTATTGGATTACATGTATTGAGCATACATGTAGGTTGCATATAATTTATTATGCAGCCTATGCTCAATACATATGAATCCATCAATTGAAATTTCCAGACGATCCTAAGTTTGCACTTACGAACATCTTAGTCGTACGAAATTTAGTGAAACGGGTCCCTGGATATTATATCGTGTTATTTTCATCGTTTTATATATGGGTATTGCCATCGTAGTATCGTCATCGTTTTATAGTGGTGTCGCAATCGTAGTATCGTCATCGTTCTATCGTGGTATCGCCATCATAGTATTAATGGTTCGTCATCGTATTATCGTCATCGTGCATTCGTATTATGTCAATCGAGGCATCGCAATCGTAGCATAGTATCGTAATATCCGCATCGCAATATCGCTATCGTGTCGATACTACGATAATGAAACGATAACGATATTACGATGGTCTTACTGACTCCATAGAGCATTGCCATTTTTTGAAGATAATATCTTCGTGCAAGTAATTAAAGTATAAAGTATATATGGCAATGTTCATATTCAGTGTATGCCATACTGCGCATTGGGTTACATCTTAGTATGTACTCGTTTTTGTCAGTTTAACATCTAGTTACAATTTCACCCGAATTGTCTGGCTGTCTCGCAGGATGTAAGTAGCCCTGCGTGATATGCAGAACATCCGGGTTAGTTGCATGTATACAATAAGTCGAGATTACTGGTTGACACAAGTTAGTACAGGATTTGATACATAATGATTATATAAGCACAGCTATCAGGGTCACGACGTTTCACCTTCTTTAGGAGAACGATAACGATGTCCGTACGTCCGTAGCATGAAGGTTTGTCAGGCAAATCCCAGATTACCCGGAAACCTTTATCTGACATCTGAGTTGTAGTGAAATTTGTAGGACCGGCATCTGAAAAACACATACACGAAGCATTAAAGGTACAAGCCCACTCAGTAGGCACACATGTTCTTTACTTCAGAGATATCATCAGATACATTTTCTGACAAAATGAACATTAATTTAACATTATCCCACGTAGAAATTCACATGGTACCATAGTTCTGTTTAAATACACAAATCTGGGCTATAAATGCCGTACTGTTGAGTGATAGGCTAATGCTGAATGGACATTAAAGCTACATGCCCACTCAGTAGGCACACATGTTCTTTATATCATCGGATACATTTTCTGGCAAAATAAACATTCATTCATCATTACCCCACGTATTGATTGGCATTACGATGCATATTATATCCGACATAAATTGCCACACTGATATCAGGGGCGATAACCTTGTTTCCTTAAAATGTTGACGGACATTACTATTTATTCTCAGTATTTATTTTTTGATGGGCAATGATCATACTTTATCATCTGTCGAAAACCACATTTTTTTCAGGTGACGCATTTAATTAGTATGAATAATTAAAAAGCATCATGCCTCATTTGCATATGAAAATAGCCTGATACCACCGCGAGTCACTATCAGTAAAATAAATATTACTAACTCATTATATCTGTATAGCGGGCACTCGTAATTTTTAGAAATGGTGGAATTGTGACACACTTATACACTTGTTTAATTCCTCTAAAGAACACTGTGTGCCTACTGAGTGGGCATACACATTTAACTATTTGCAAATTTTGAAATTCCAAAACATGTTCAGGATATCTATAGGGAGAAATAAAAGAACATGTTATGAATTGTCGTCTGCTATTTTTGAACTATTTATAGCAGACACTTGTCCCAGCATGCAAACAGTTAATGCAGCTGTTATCAAGGACGTAATATACTTCTCGACCAATGAAAGCATAGTATTTTATCTCAAGTATTCACATACTGCGACTATTTCTCCAATACTTACTAAATGTATTCACTACATGTTCCAATACGTAGAAATTTATAATTATAATAAGAGGTGACGGTTTGTTGTTGGAAATTCACATGACACGATATTTCTGTTTAAATAAATACCCGATTCCTAAGTATTCGTTTGTGGAACCAGGAACGAATCTGGGCTATAAAATGCCCGCCTATTGCGTGATGGTGAATGGACGTTAACGGCTGGTCAAACTTACCTTTTTCTAATCCTTTCAGATCTTTGATATGGGGAACCTACAATGTCAATACACACCGTCATATAGTATTATACGTGGCTACATTTATTTACTAGTTATACGTTAACTTTAAGTATCAATTAAGTATGAGAATCATTGCACATGATATAATATAGCGACAATACTCTACCATTTCGTTAATCTTGATAATATTGGACACAAGTTGTACATAATTATGTACATTTTATTCAAAGTATCTTCTACGCCAAGTCTACGAACTCTACAATGTACGAACCGCAATAAAATACGTTTTAATAGCAATACAAATATTATTTTATCATAAATGACCAAGTTTGTATAATAAATTAATGAGCAACAAATATTATAATTAATAATTATAATTATAAAGTAATAATTGTTCATTGATGATATTATACCGGAACGCGCATAATCAGGCAATTTTTACATTATGTTTTTAGTATTCCTTACAAGTACATGTATCATATTGTACATGTAGTATTGTGGCGTTGACTGGGGAAATGGGGTTTACGTATTTTCCGACCAGTGTAGATCCAGATCAGTCTGGCACAGTCTGATCAGGATCTCCACTGTTCGCTATACCATCAATGAAACACCCGCCATGTTTCTACCACGCAATGTCTTATACATAATCATCAGTCAACACGAGTGTGCTATTTGATCAAGACCTACAATAACCACAAATCCCATTAACCCGACATTTCTGGGCGACTCAAGTAAATCGCCCTGACAGAAAATTCGGATTAAAATCTTATTAGCCCCATTTCTCCAGTGAAAGCCACATATTACCTGAAACTGCAGTGAGTGTGATAACATTGTCTATATCTATAGTGCTGCTTGGAAGCATAACGGGTGTTTCATGGATGGAATGGCGAACAGCGCAGATCCCGATCAGACTGTGCGAATGCACAGGCTGATCTGGATCTACATTGGTCTCAAATCCTAAAAGCCCCATTTCTCCAGTTACAGTGACATTACCTGGAACCGTAGCGATTGTGATAGCATCGCCTGGTTATACACCGTGACGTCAACAGTGGCGGAGGCGTGGTCTAGGTCATATTGAAGCGACCCAGCCAGCGAAGCATCGCTATACACAGATGTGTATTGCGTATTCATCGCTTCGAACTTGTCACACATTTTGGACAACAAAACACGTCTGTCATTTTGTGCACACAACTTACCACGATCTCAGATGCATGCCTGAATGTTCACAATTGTCAATAGTTTATTATCGGCATCTTCATACACCAGGAAACTTGTTTAGTTAGTTACAAGTCACAATAGTTTGTCGACATTTCCTGTGTGTGTTGAACACGGCCGCCATTTTATACTGCGTAAACCTGTTTAAGCTCGGTAATTTCCGCCAGACCTCTCCGACCAATCAACGATGCGGGACAACTTTCACATTTTGTCAAAGTGGGAAAGTCCCGGTATCCTATTACACATTCCAACCAATCCACTGTGCGGAATCTGGGACAACTTTCACATGTTGTCCGCGGATTCCAAATATGGTCCTCATTGTCCGAATGTTGTCCTCGGAGTCTCTACGAGCCAATCAAAGGGCTGCATCTGCGGACAACGTCCGGACGTAAGGTTATAAATAGGAGTGAAATATGTCAGTTGTCGACTTTGTCCCGAGCGACGCTACTCGAAACGCAACTCGCGTCTCAGAACTCCCAACAAGGCCAAATATCCCCCACCCCCCCCCCCACCTTAAACATTACTCACGACGATGTTACCAATGGTCCGTTAGTCGTGAGATGTGATGATTTGAACGTCAGTCTTGGCATTATTGATTATTAATATTGGCTGGAACCATAATAATGCCAATATCCCATTACCCCACCCACTTTTTCCCCATTGCGATACGATTCCCAATTTGAGCTTCATGACTCCCCTGCTGTGTGACGCTCACCCTAACTTCGAGCCCCCCTCCCACCCCTGTTAGGTGATCCCAATTCCATTGTCATGCGTAGCTAGTTGTGTGCCCCCCCCCCACCCCCCCCCCCATTCAGCTAAGTGTCATTATTCCCACCCCCAGCTTCGTGATCCCCGCTGTGTGACTCCCCCACCCATCATTATTCCCACCCCAGCTTCGTGATCCCCACTGTGTGACTCCCCCACCACCCAGCATTATTCCCACCACCAGCTTCGTGATCCCCGTTGTGTGACTCCCCCACCCAGCATTATTCCCACCCCCAGCTTCGTGATCCCCGCTGTGTGACTCCCACCCAGCATTATTTCCACCCCAGCTTCGTGATCCCCGCTGTGTGACTCCCCCACCCAGCATTATTTACCCACCCCAGCTTCGTGATCCCGCTGTGTGACTCCCCCACCCAGCATTATTCCCACCCCAGCTTCGTGATCCCCACTGTGCGACTCCCCCACCCAGCATTATTCCCACCCCCAGCTTCGTGATCCCCGCTGTCTGACTCCCCCACCCAGCATTATTCCCACACCAGCTTCGTGATCCCCGCTGTGTGACTCCCCCATCCAGCATTATGTCCACCCCCAGCTTCGTGATCCCCGCTGTGTGACTGCCCCACCAAGCATTATTTCCACCCCAGCTTCGTGATCCCCGCTGTGTGACTCCCCCATCCAGCATTATGTCCACCCCCAGCTTCGTGATCCCCGCTGTGTGACTGCCCCACCCAGCAATTATTTCCACCCCAGCTTCGTGATCCCCGCTGTGTGACTGCCCCACCCCACCCAGCATTATTTCCACCCCCGAGCTTCGTGATCCCCGCTGTGTGACTCCCCCACCAGCATTATTTGCCACCCAGCTTCGTGATCCCCGCTGTGTGACTCCCCCACCCAGCTTTATTCCCACCCCAGCTTCGTGATCCCCGCTGTGTGACTCCCCCACCCAGCATTATTTCCCAACCCCAGCTTCGTGATTCCCCACCATGACTTGGGTTTGAGTTAGTGTGATTTTCCGCCAGATTTTAGCATAAATCTAGTCCGTGTTTACATGCGCTAATATCCTTTCTTGAGTCTGCTTACTCCCACAGTCGGTTGTTGTGCTTTTGTATCTTGCCATGTGTACATCTCATATTAGTCATTATCTGTCCATAATCAGATCATCCTCATCGTTGTTATCAGAGTTTGTCACCACTCTTTAATTGTACACGTTGAGTAATACTGCATGTTAGAACTATTATCAAAATATCAGATGTTACTAAAATCTCGTCACTGCCGTCTTTTCATTGCCAAGTAGATATAGTCATTAAATTTCCCTACCTCGATTCACGAGGGCCCGCTACCAACCCCCTGCGTGAACAGGACATATTATGGTTTATACCGTATTGCTGAAGACGGATACTACATAGGGACGTTACAATATTACCTGGAACTGTAGTGATTGTGATAGCATCGCCTGGTTATACACCGTGACGTCAACAGTGGCGGAGGCGTGGTCTAGGTCATATTACCTGGAACTGTAGCGATTGTGATAACATCGCATGGCTATACACCGTGACGTCAACAGTGGCGGAGGCGTGGTCTATGTTATATTACCTGGAACTGTAGCGACTGTGATAACATCGCCTGGTTATACACCGTGACGTCAACAGTGGCGGAGGCGTGGTCGAGGTCGTCCTTGCTCACCATGAACCAACAGTTGCTGATATCTACCGACTGTTCCACCAGGAAACACGTGCCCAGCACGTTCCAACAGGACGGGTTGGTTCCATCCGTCTCCTGGATGAAATGGACGACATGCTGACCTTAGGTAATAGTTATAGTTCATATATTTAATTTGTAATACATTAATTTCGTAGCGAGCATTATGTGTGAACTATAACGTACTTATTGTTTACCAGACCAGTCGCGAAACTCAGCCCCTAAACGTGTTTCGAATAGCTATACTCGTATGTGATTGGCGGTGTGACACGAAGTGAGCGGGTGTGTGTGCAGTACTATGCTTTGCGTCTCGTGATGACAACAAGGCTTATTGTTTACCCTAGTTTATCGACCAATGAAAGAACGGCATTTCGTCTCAATTAATGGCATATTGCGACGCTTTCGCCAATGTGTATTAAATTAATCATTAGATGTTCAGCGCTATAATTAGAACTGATGTAATGCCTTATATATTACTTTAATACAAACCCTGTCTATATTCGCCGATGTACTATTCCTGTATGCCATTTGTTCTGCTAAGTTCACATGGACCGTGATTGTGTAATCAATTTTGTGGACTCCACTCTGGCGGTCAGACGCATCAAACACCATCCTGTATCAACAACATGGGGAGTTGTAGAGACTTAATGTTGTTGCTGGTGTTTTCTTGCAGTAGCGTTTACGTTTTTGTTCCGAGTTTACACTTGGTTTACGCAAAGTCATGGTGTTTTGGTTTGATCCACGTTTGGCTCACGTGTGTGCTACGTTTGTGCTACGTTTGCCGGAAAACCAGTGTTTGTGGTTTCTGTGCGTTTCCTAGTTTTATCTTCACTGCGCATGCTCGGTGATACAAAAACGGTGAAACGTTTCCGATGAACAGCGTTTCATAAGAAACGTTTCACAGCTTTTGTATAACTGCGCATGTGCAGGGTTTCAGGAAAAAACAGTTTTGCGTTTTTGTTTCAATGCGTATGTGTATGGTTCTCAGAGGAAATGCCACGTTGCATTTTCATCAAGAAAGAAAACCAGAAAACGGTTTGAACGCGGTAAAAACGGGAAAAACATTTTCATACATTTACAAACTGGACTACAGGGATCTGATTGTGTAATAGGTATACATGAAACGCACGTTTGACCACGTTTTGGCCACATTTGGAACACGTTCACGTCTCGTTTCCAATGGCAACACAAACACAAACGCTATTAGTATATGATTGACAGTTTCAACCAATTACCGCTATAGAGACCATCCTCATTTGTGACTGACAGATCATGTTATTCACTGTTCGTCGTTTACTCAGTGAAATTTCCTTTAGTGGCAAGTACATTCTACGAAGTTGATTTCATTATATACTTTACCGAGTTCATGTTTAGATATTTAAACATTAAATACGGTTGTGCCACTCCAAACAACCGCTTTGAGTGAATAACCGAATGCCAAACTTGAGCTACATGTACGGTCGCTCCAAATATATCGACACATTTTTGATCTAGCAAATTATGCCATTAAATGTCTTTAAGAAGATATAGATCTATTTAGAAACGAAAACCGTTTGCAATGTTGAATCAAGGTGATTAAGAATATCCTGAAATGCAGTAACAAGTATACTAACATAACATGCCGGTCTAATGCCGGTCTAATGGCGGTCTAGTGGCGGAATTGGGTAGTGGAGGGGGTGTTCAGTCGCCTGGGGCCCGTTTCACTAAACTTCGTACGACTAAAATATTCGTCAGTGCAGAGTTATGATAGTCTGTAAATCTCACATTAACACTGTTTTCTTGTAAACAATTATTGGATTTACATTTATTGAGCAGATTATGCAGCCTATACTCAATAAATGTAAATTCATGAATCGAAATTTCCAGACGATCCTAGATTTGCACTTAAGAACATTTTAGTCGTACGAAGTTTAGTGAAACGGCCCCCTGTTGTTGAATCTACGATACCTGGACAGATATTCACTGGGGTCAACGTTCAGCTGTATATTGGTCCTGGTACTATTCGGTCCGGACACATTCGGCTTGCTCTTGTCGAAATGGACGACTGTGGAGTCGACCTTCGTGTTCCCCATCACATCGTGTGCCTTGATCCAGACACGGATCTTCGCACCTATAATAGAGAATACAGGGAAAACCGCTGTTAGCTTAACGGACTGTTAAATCCCTTAGTTCTGAGTAGTTAACTCTAATTACATTTCGTTACACGGCATTACATAAGCTTTATGACGGAGTCGTTGACTTGCGGAAAACGTGCAGCTATTAAATCCTTAACAAGTGCTCAAAAACCGCTGTTAACTTAACGGACTGTTCAATCCTTTCCAATGTTTGTGAGTTTTATAGTAATAAATGTGACCTGATTAATACAATACCAGGCTAACGTCTTAATCAAGTTTATCAGACTCAGCTCGAAAACCAGAAAAACCAGTTAAACATGTTTTGCGTTTTTGTTTCAGGGAATGTGAAAAAAACGAAATTTTCATTGGATAAGTAAACAAGAAAACGGTAAACGGTTTGAACTCGATAAGAACACATGCATTCGGCGAGTTTCGGCTTTCATCGGTATAACTATATATGAACAACAAAGCAAATGGAATTATTTTAATCACAAGGTAAGTAATCGTTGTAATTTATTCAGTATTACCGGCGCCGTTCAATTATAGCAGTACTGGCGAAATCCGAAACACGCCGAATGCCTGTGGGTAAGAACGGGGCGGGAACGCACGTTTCAGTTGTTTGCAAACGGAAATATAGGGGATTGTTTGGCTAATACAGGAACACAGAAAACGTGCGTGTGTGTCACGTTCGACCCACGATCACTTCTCGTTTCCAATGGGAACCCAAACGCAAAGTTAACCCGATTCCTCTGTCTGTAACGCAGGGCCCTGCGGTTCAGACAGATAATTCGGGATTACGCAAAAGCTACTGTATTTATAATAATTCCCAAATTTACCATCGCCGAGATCTTCTGTAAATGTTGTGGTTTCGCTGAAAGGGGAAATAAGTGTCCAGAAGCCATCAGCGGGTACAGAGGTATCCTCGGTGTAGTCTTTGGCCATCTCAAACTTGACGATACCGTGTAAATTGGTGATGGCATCGCGGGTTCGATCTCCGTCATGGTCGTCCAGTGAGGAATTCACATATCTAGAAATAGTCACAAACGACGTGCAACATTGTTTTGCATTGTATATGAGACTCGCCATGCGATTTTGTACCTTCGGACATCTGCGTAATTTCATGAAATACGTTTACAAAATTTACAATATTTCCCGTAAATGTAAATTTTGTAAACGTATTTAACGAAATTATGCAGATGTCCGAAGGTACGACACCACTTGGCGTGTTTCATATGTGTGTCTATAGTATGTTTAACAAAGAGATATAACAATTTTAAAATAAGCAAATGTGGCCTGTCGGTACGCGAATGTCCCTTGGTAGCCAACTTCTTAACCGGATTCACGGTCATACGGACGGACGGACGTACACACGGCCAGACAGTCCAAACGCTACATGCATACTCAGTCTGACTCTATCGAGGCCGGGGTATAACAGACTCACTATAGCTATACAGTGGGTCCTCTCCAAACCGGACACCATGGCAAGTAAATCACACATGTTGGCCATCCAAAATATTGTTGTATGCTTTGCTATCATGAACATATATGTAAATTATAATGTGGATCAACTTCTCAACGTTCATCGGATTATTATCTTATATGCTTCAGAATATATACTTATTTACATCATTTTCGTGACAGAAGTTTAATTTTGGTACCGTGTCCCATTTTAAAGTTTTTGTGTGAGTGGTGCAGCTTCTACAATTAAACCCCGCTTGACGAAGCGCCAACCAACTATGTATGGGATACATGATAGGCTTGGGGATTCCCGTACCCCATACCCCACCCCACCACCCCCCCCCCGACCCATTGCAAAATTACAATATTTGCTTGTACGTTGGTTGGCTTCTAAGCTGCTGTTTAATGTTTGGGTAATATATAACCAACTATTTATGGACAAGAAGTTTCATTTTGGAACACAAATATTTGGTATGGGACGGCCCGTCCCAACCACACTCCACTTTCAATAGTAGTAGTGCGTTAACTTCTACGCTTATGGTCATGATGGTTACTTTTTAGCAATATTTGTTTATTTTTGGTAGACTCATGTCTAGTGTGGGATAGTCCGTCCCCGGCCTAATTCACTTTCAACATTCAACGGTATTTCCGTTTCTAACTGTTTTCTTACCCCTTGGTGAAGAGGTAGCCAGCTATTTGTGGGCCAGAAGTTTCATTTTAGTAGACAGATGTTGGTATGGGACTGGCGGTTGCCAATCCTAGCTTGGAGTTAGAAAGCACATTTTCACCATTATCGGTAATACTGTTGTTTCTAAGCTAACGCTGCGTAACGTACATGTAGTTATACAGATACCGGCAATGCTTAGATATCAATGTTCGCGATACTCAGTCTGGTAATAATATTCTACATTCACGCAACGTGACGTATATGTAGTTGTCGCAATACCGGTAATACTATTCTACATTCACGAAACGTGACGTATATGTAGTTTTCGCAATGCTGGTAATACCATTCTACATTCACGCAACGTGACGTATATGTATATACCGTTGTCTATGATTGAATGATGAAATACAGAGCCTACACATTTAAATTCCCGGCTTCTGTCAAACTTTACGCAGCCGTTAAAGTAAACATACGCAATGCGCATGCCCAAATGAACTGGTTTAATACGCGCGCGAGACATGGTATCGGACTGGAAATGGCGGTATCAGATTAGTAACGATGGTATCAGACTAGCAATGGCAGTATCAGACTAGAAGTTTCAGTATCAGACTGGAAAACACGCCGTATCAGCCTAGACTGTGTATGTTATTGCTGCAGGCAAATACGGGCAATTTCTAGGCATTGATATCTAGGTAAAAATATTCTACATTCACGCAACGTGACGTATATGTAGTTGTCGTGATACTGGTAATACTATTCTACATTCACGCAACGTGACGTATATGTAGTTGTAGTGATACCGGTAATACTATTCTACATTCACGTAACGCGACGTATATGTAGTTGTCGCGATACTGGTAATACTATTATACATTCACGCAACGTGACGTATATGTAGTTGTAGCGATACCGGTAATACTGTTCTACATTCACGTAACGTGACGTATATGTAGTTGTCGCGATACTGGTAATACTATTCTACATTCACGCAACGTGACGTATATATAGTTGTAGCGATACCGGTAATACTATTCTACATTCACGTAGCGTGACGTATATGTAGTTGTCCCGATACTCAGTCTGGTAATACTATTCTACATTCACGAAACGTGACGTATATGTAGTTGTCGCGATACTGGTAATACTATTATACATTCACGCAACGTGACGTATATGTAGCGATAAGGTTAACGCTACGTAACGTGCATGTCGCGCGATAACGGTAATACCGTTATTTCTAGAATAACGCTACGTAATGTGCACAACGGTAATACTGTTCTGTCTAATTGAACGCAACGTGACGTACATGTAGCGATAAAGGTAATACTGTTCTTTCTAGGTTAACGCAACGTGACGTACAAGCAGCGATAACGGTAATACTAATAAGGTAATACTGTCCTTTCTAGGTTAACGCTACGTGACGTACATGTAACGATAATGGTAATACTGTTATTTCTAGGTTAACGCAACGTGACGTACATGTAACGATAACGGTAATACTAATAACGGTTATACTGTCCTTTCTAGGTTAACGCTTCGTGACGTACATGTAGCGATAATGGTAATACTGTTCCTTCTAGGTTAACGCAACGTGACGTACAAGCAGCGATAAAGGTAATACTGTTCTTCTAGGTTAACACTACGTTACGTACATGTAGCGATAACGGTAATATTGTTCTTCTAGGTTAACGCTACGCCACGTGTACGTCGCGCGATAACGGTAATACTGTTATTTCTAGGATAACGCTACGTGACGTACATGTAGCGATAACGGCAATACTGTTATTCTAGGTTAACGCTACGTAACGTGCACGTAGCGATAACGGCAATACTGTTATTCTATGTTAACGCTACGTAACGTGCACGTCGTGCGATAACGGTAATATAGTAATATATAAGAGTCACAATGATACCATCACCTCTGGAAGGCACCGGCTACGCGCGGCACCTTCCACAGCATGATGGTATCATTTGTGACTCTTATATACTACTACCACCGCGAGACCATATATTTATGACATGAGAAGATACACCCTATTAGAGATAAAAATCCCTATGTTATACTCAGTATATATATACAACATAATGGTTCTAGTTAAGTGTGCGTGGTTGATGACAGGTAGTCACGAGAGGTGTTATCGCACCGGTATTTACGAATATTGCAAACATCACCGTGCATGGATGCGAAGAGGTTCCGTTTCGCCTCGCCCATGTCGGCATTGTGGGGTAGGGACCAAAGCCGAGTCATTGCTATGTCCACCATGCGGTGGCACTCAGGCTACTCATCGAATGGTTAACAAGGGATTACGTGCTCGCAAGTATTATCGTTTAGTAATAATTCAAATTGGAAAGTCAATTAGAAAGATAGAATCGATATGATGTGTAGTTTTTGATAAGTCACGGTGTTCCAACACATAAACGCCGTAAAAAAACATTATCAAACTAATTTTATAAAATTGAAATTGAACAGAAAAAACAATACAAATATTATAACAAAATGGATAATAAAATAGAATGGGAATTGGAATTTGTTAATGTCTTTGGTGAAAAATATTACTATAAATTGAAAACACTATGCAAAATCGAATACATGAAATATCAGCGTAATTTATTACCCTCCGATAAAAGCGTTGCATTTACAATATTATACCGGCAATTATGTCGCCGGTACAAGGATCAAATTCGTGAAACGAAGCGACTAAATAGGATCGGAGAACAACTACCGGAACATCATAAAAAATTAATTTTATAAAACCTTTTAAAATCAACGATTCGTTTACGGATATGCGTTTCTACAATCATATTGTAATGGATTTGAAAATTCTAATTGGAAATTGAACAGAAAAAACAACTACCAATATTATTAGAGAAAATGGATAATACAATTCAATTGGAATTGAAAGTTTGTAATGACTGTGTTGAAGAAGTTTACGAAGCTTACGGGGGTTATGATCCTGTATATAAATTCTATAAAATGAGAACACTAGGCGATATCGAATACATGAAATACCAGCGTAATTTATTACGCTCCGATAAAAACGTTGCATTTACAATATTATACCGGCAATTATGTCAACTATACAAGAGGCAAATACAAACATTAAGACTGATAATGCGTATCGGATATGAAACTAAGGTGTATTATATAAAAATGTTAAAACCCAACGATTCGTTTACGAATGTACATTTCTACGATATTGCTTATAAAGATATTGAAAAATTATTATTGAACAGAAAAAGAAAACAAAAAAAAACTACTAATTAATTTATAGCCGAGTGTATTTTTCTTATCGAAAGTATGTAAATGGGCTATCTGGAATTATTTTTCATCAACCTCAAGCGGTATTATAGGAACGCCGTTGTCATACTTTGAGTGTATTTTTCCTTATCGATGGTATGTAAACTGGCAATCTGAATTTATAAATTTTATCAACCTCGAGCGGTCGGATAGGAACGCCGTTGTCATGCAGTTGTTTACCATAGCGACCACATTTATAGGGATGGAAATAAAAAGATTTACCTCCCACCGAGCTAAAACTTTTTTTCTTTTTTTTTCTTTTTAAATTGTTATTAATTTCCTCCGACTTTATCTCCAAGTTTTACCCTAAATTTATCCCAATCTTGGGCATGGTGGCGCGCGCTTTGATTCTAATATCATTTTTTAATTTTTTAATTTTTCATATCTCCCCATTTCTTCCACCACGGATTCAAACTCTAAATTTGATATTTTCTTATCGGCCAACGCTTTGGACGCCATAACGTCGATGGTATTTTTCTTCGACCTGGCGAGAACAGATATTCTATCATGTTTTCTACATTTTTTCTCGAGTTTTCCACCCGACGCCCTAATTACCATACACAACAACCCAGAAACGGCCGACACCGCACATAAAATCCCCGCTACAGGAACCGTTATAATGGTGGATATAGTTGCAGCTGTCCCCGTCCCACACAACACAGAAACACTCGCTAGAGCCGTGCTAGATGCTTCAGCCATGTTCACCTCGCGTCTATATTTTTTAGCGTTCTTTTTTTCTATATATTCTCTAACTAAAATATCCTGCATAGCGACGATATTATTCAACTAAAATCTGAACTTCTTTCGTTAATTGTACACAGTGTTGATGGAGTGGTATTGACAATTGGAAGCGTTGATTCGTTCATGATTTTCAATATATTAGTATTTACAAATAAGTTCAATTAACAATGAGACAATAGTGGAAGAACTCTCTGGGTCACCGATTTTCGTAACAAAGTTAATAACACTACTACCTTTGGAAAGTCTAATTCGATCATAACCGGAGAACGAAACCACCGTCGAACTATCTCCAGAGATTTTAGTGACTCCAACCCCCCGCCCCCCTTCTTCCCCATCTACTACAATATTTATCGCGACCGCGCCCACAGGTTTACCACTAGCATTAACCGAGCAGACCGCCATTTGGATAACTTCACCTGCAGCTGTCATAGTGTATCCCCCACATTTATTACTCGCTTTGGCACCGAACGAATATTCATAGTGCCCTCAACCAATGGGCCCGCTTCTCAGCCCAAACTGTTATGACACGTTTTGGCATTTTCATTGTTCGCACTATTCCGGCAAGCGCACTGTTTGCGTTATATGCCTCAGTACGAATCTTATAAGAGGCCTCCTCAAGAGCTTTGGTCGCGGCTATACGATCATGTTTCAGTTTATCGGAAACTTGGGTTATCTTTCCGTCTAGTTCGGTAAGTGCCGCTTCTCTGCTGAGAGAGTCCTCTAAGCGCAACGCATCATAAGCCTCCGTAATGGTCGCCTGGTGACCTTCTAGGGCTTTGTCAACACCCGACCGGGCTCTTTTTGAAATTATTGGTTATTTTCCCGTCTAGTTCAGCAACCGCCGCTTCTCTGATGAGAGAGTCCTCTGAGCGCAACACCTCATAAGCCTTCGCAAGGGCTGCCTGGTGGTCTTCTCGGGCTTTCTCAATACCCGACCGGGCCTCTTTTTGAAATTCGGTTATTTTCCGTCTAGTTCACCAACCGCCGCTTCTCTGATGAGAGAGTCCTCTGAGCGCAACACCCTATAAGCCTCCGTAAGGTCCGCCTGGTGGTCTTCTCGGGCTTTCTCAATACCCGTTCGGACCCCCTCAACCCCCAACCGGGCCTCCTTTCGAAATTCGGTTATTTTTTCGTCTAGTTCAGTAAGTGTCGCTTCTCTGTTGAGAGAGTCCTCTGAGCGCAACGCCCCATAAGCCTCCGCAATGGCCTCCTTGTGGTCTTCTCGGACCCCCTCAACCCCCGACCTGGTCTCTTTCAGAAATTCGGCTATTTTCCCGTCTAGTTCAGTAAGTGTCGCTTCTTTGCTGAGAGAGTCCTCTAAGCGCAACGCATTATAAGCCTCCGCAATGGCCTCCACAAGGTTCACCTGGTGGTCTTCTCGGACCTTATCAATACCCGACCGGGCCTCTTTTCGAAACTTGGTTATTTTCCCGTCTAGTTCGGCAACCGTCGCTTCTCTGATGAGAGAGTCCTCTAAGCGCAACGCACCATAAGCCTCCGTAAGGTCCGCCTGGTGGTCTTCTCGGGCTTTCTCAATACCCAACCTGGCCTATTTTCGAAATTTGGTTATTTTTTTGTCTAGTTCGGTAAGTGCCGCTTCTCTGATGAGAGAGTCCTCTAAGCGCAACGTATCATAACCCTCCGTAAGGGCCGCCTGGCGGTCTTCTCGCACTTCGAAATTTTGTTATTTTCCCGTCTAGTTCGGTAAGTGTCGCTTCTTTTCTGAGAGAGTCCTTTAAGAGCAACGCATCATAAGCCTCCGTAAGGTCCGCCTGGTGGTCTTCTCGGACTTTATCAATCCCCAACCGGGCCTCTTTTCGAAATTTGGTTATTTTTTTAGTTCGTTTAGTTCCGTATGCGTTTCTTCACGACTTTGTGTATTCACAGCCAGGGCATATTCTCTAAGTTGTGATAGTAGACTCCTGTGAATCTCGTCCGTGGCCACCGATATAGTTCTATTGATTAAGGCCTTTGTTTGTGGGTAGTTAAAAAAGTCACCCTCTGTCGGGATGAATCCCCTTCTGTCGGTTCCAAATTCTTTGAATTTGTCACCCAATCGGAAGAACTACCTGGTCGGTATATACTCATTTTCAATAATGTGTTGATAATATATATATATATAAATTACGAACATGCGTTTAATTCTAAATAATTTTCTTAAAATTAATTAATTTGAAATTTCTAGGACGACCGAAATCGGGTAATCGTTCTTCAACTCTCGCCCTTTATCATCAAGAATGGAAATCTTCAACTCGTGGATGTGTCCCGATTCCAAAACTTTCATCTCGGGGTGTGGGAAGTCTAAGGTCAGGGTCTCATCAAAGAAACAGTCGCTGGCGGGCACAGTTTTCAGTAATGTGCTGGGAGTGCCGTCTACCGTGTTGTACGATGTGTTCACCCGATCCAGGTGCACCCCGAGAGTTTTCGTGAAGGCAAAGTTCACCGGGGTATCGCCGCGGTGCTCGCCCACGGGGAAGACAAATTTCAACGGGAACTCTCGCCCTTCATCCTCGTTGTAAGGGGGTGCAAATTTAAATCCTAACATTGAGTCCAACCCCGGAGTGATCTTTAATTTTTTATCAACGGACAATATCGCAATCCCCGTGGCTTTTGAGACTGTGAGAGTGCCATTATCAGGCATATTCGTCGCGATTAAAGCTTGGACATCTCCGAAACCCCAAAGGCCAGGAAATAATACGGCAGTTGATCCCCGAATGCGTCTCCTTGTTTCTGCAGGACTATCGGAGTCCTCTAGATCTATACCATCTACGGAATAGATAGCCTCTGGCCATTCTATTCCGGAGATCTCCTTGTGCATTTCAATGTTTTTCCACCCAACCGTGAAGGTGATTGATCTAAGGCCTACCCGGCGTTGTCCACAGCAGTTGTCTATTAACTTTTGAAGTTCACAACTCCCTTTTTGAACATTAGTGATAGTAGCAAACATAATAATATCTTTCAATGGATACCAAAGCATTTAGCTTTAATTCTAATGCAAAGTACGCGGTCGGTGGTAAATACACGCAAAAAGACGTTGTTAACCGCCTTGTACACCCAACCGTAACGGTTAGACCGGACAGTGGCTTTGCCACCAATTTTCCTAACACGTTTGAGAAATATGTAGTTCCAAAGACTACTAGTCAAGATGTAATACTAAGATGGGATTTTTCCCATATGAACTTCTGGCAGAACCAACTAAATTTTGCTGTATGGTGCGCAACGGCCGGATGTGGAGTTTCGCATCAAGACCATCTGACATCCAAGAATGTCATGCTCCGAAGTGTCTACAACTTTCACGTGTATTACACCATTAGGAGGATTCTCAAATAACTAGGTGTTCCACTACCTCAAGACGACGGCTGGGATCCCATTTCAAGCGCATACGACCGTAAGGCGTTCGAAAGATTGTGCAACGAATTTTGGGTACCAAAAGACGCGGACTGGAGACAGAAAGTATACACCCCAACCAACAGTTTAGGGTTAGTTCACCTTAAAGGCTTAGTTAGTGGTGGGCATCTTGATAAAGTTCCCGCATATTTCTCAGGGTTGTGGAGTGCTCGCGGAGCTACCCCATCCACCAGTTAGAAAAATGGCAACATGGGACTAATATAATTATAAATTGAATAAGATGACGTTCGGCGATGAAGTGCTTGGAGGGCTTGCGTGTAAAGACGGTTATTGTCATTGGCTACCTACTAAAGTAGCCCACGTGGAATACCTAGACCTGGGTGATACTCCACAGATGCGAAATGCTTGGACCACATTTATGTTAGATGAAAGCACTGGATTTACGCAGGGTGGGGTTATTCGTCTCAACGAATCCATTCGCGTATACGTATGGGCAATCCTCGCCTCACAGAAGCAAACGCGCAGCGCTATACTTGGTACGGGAACGGCCTTTGACGCACAAAAACAGTTCTTGGCACTTGTCGAGGACGCCATCTCAGCTAAGGTGGACCTCCAGAAGGCGATCCAGAATTATCAAGACGTTTTGCAGACTGCCCGCACCCCGGTAGACTACGCATTTGGAATAGGTCTTTATATGGCGCCGAGCAATATGATACTACGAGACGACCCGGTTGACGGTTACAATAATCAGATCGTAGTCGCAACCACCAATCAAAAAATCGGCCGCAACGGGAACGTGAACACGGGTATCATCAAGCTCCCACCCAAGATGATTGGGAGCGGAGTCTAAGTGGAACCGATTTCATAAAACCCCCAAAACACAAAATGGATACACATCCCTCAACACAATCGGGATTGAAGTTGAACCCAGTACCCCCAATTCGTAAATTGGATGCACCATCGAGTTCCCCAATCCAATCATCAACAATGTTGAAACACCAATCGAGATTGGAAGCACAACACACGAGGAGGAGAAATTAGCGGTCGTTGTTGCCCTCGTGGCGATCGGATTATTTACGCTTTGGTTTTAGGAACTCTCTGGCGAAGAATAGTAGGAGACCGGCGATCGCCACGATTAAAGCCCAAGCATTCTCGGCGAGCCATCCGACCGCTTTTGATAATATAGATAACAAGAAAGAGAGGAGACCTCCTATCAACCCAGGCAGCGCGGCAACCACCTTTCCTGCTAATTTAGCCAGGAGACTGGCGAGGGCTTTTAGTTGTTTTTTTATCCACTCCTTGGCTCCGCCGGATGGCGCGGGTGCTGGTGTGGGTGCTGGTGCGGGTGCTGGTGCGGCACCAGCATTGACAGCTACAAATAGAGACCATATAGATAGAATTAGGGTCGATATAATCATGCTGAAAGCTGCGATGATGGTTACTATCGTGACGCCCTTCTCTCTGAAAAGAGTGCGAAGACGCTCACCGAGTGTCGTCTCCTCGTGCAGGACCCTCGAGATTGTTTCGTGGCTCCGACTTAATTGGCCGGAAAGTGATCACGGTTAGTCGAAAAAACCTCCAAGCGAGCTTCTCTTTCGTCCCGCAACGACCGCAGGAGTTTGTTGATCCGCTCGGTAGATTCTCTATCGTCACGGACTTCCCCAAGTTTTCTTTCTTCTAGCGCGATATTTTTGTCCAGCGCCGTGAGTTTGGAGAGGTTATTGACCAGTTCGCCCCGGACCGTTTGCAGAACCTTATCGAGTCCCAGGAGTTCGCGAAGAGGTAATGGTGGGTCATACTTAGTGCCGTTTAATTCGTTGACCGTGGTTTCCACTGTGTTAATAGCGTCGGTGGCTATACGAGGGACCTTGCTGATATCGCTCGTTTCTATAGCGGCGGCCGTCTTCACCAGCGTTTCGTCCGTAGACTGTAGGGTTTTTACCATTTGTTGAGGCAGCTGCGCCCGATCATCGATCACTCCGAGAGCTCGAGCGAAGAGTACTCCATATCGGTTCAAGGAAGAGGGTCTGAGGAACCGGGTCGGGTCGTTCTTGTACGTCAGCAACTTCCAGCTATTACCCCATTTAACCCACAAGTCTCCTCTTCTAGTGCGGCGGAACTCCAACGTGGCCTTGATGCCGTGTTTAGACACCTCACTCTCCCACCGTTTCACCAGAGAATCCGTTTCCTTGAGAGGCGCCAGCTCATTCTTGGAGATCCCCGCAGGAATCTCGGCACCGCCCGCCCATGCCGGAGTTTCGGGTGCGTCTGGAACAAACAACGATGCGCCTGGATTAACCAAAGGCGTATTTCGTGGTTCGCCTGGAACAAACAAAGGTGTATTTTGGGGTGCTGGCGTCCCTATGAAGGTCGTTTTGTCATAGTTATCGATGTCATCATCGATGTCATCATCATCGCGGAAATCGTCTCTGCCGATTTCATCCATGTCAATATCGTAATCAGCCATCTAATTTTCTTAAAATTAATTATGTATTAAAGACAAAACCATACGGGTTTAATATAGTTTCACTAAATTATGTCTTCGAGTCAATAGGGTCGCAAACTCAATCCATACCGCAGACTGCGTGAGCCCCTCGGGGCAAAAGGCGTGAGACAGAGTGTCGTTATTACGAACAACCCATCGACGATCGACCAGAACCAGCAGCTCTTGGTCCGCTTCCCCAACCTCGGAGCTAACGACGTCATTGTGCCGGGGACTGTTCGCCTCGCTTTCACTATTTCGCTGACGTCGACGGACGAGGACCGAACCGTCGTTCAGAACCTGGGTTGCGCCATAGTCAAGAAGACATGATAAAGATTTCTGGTAATGAGGTGATGTCGATCGATGACAGCGACGTCTACCATTGTTATCAGGACCTATGGATGACGGCGCTAAGAGCGCGAAAACGCTGTCTATCAGGGTATTGACACCAGCAAAAATAAGAACGTAACCAAACTTAGAATGGGCGGGTCTGCTAACAAGGCAGATAACAACGCGAGCGACAATGTGGTCGCGGGCGCTTACGGCAACCGCTTCTACATCCCGCTCGACTTTGAGTTGCTTGAGAGTCACATGCCCTACTATCAGAGCGCTTTGGCTGACCGCCTCGAATACGAACTAACGTTCAACGACTACGGCCGAGTTCTCATAGCCAGCGACATGTTATCGACGTATACGATCGATAATGTTTCGCTGGAGTACGACATGGTCACGATGCCCGAACTTGCGCGATTGATCAGAACCCAGTACGCCGGGCGCGTTGCCATACTTTACGACCGAGTTCTTCGCCATCGCAAGATGACGAAAGACAAAGGCGACACATTGTGGAATATTAACGTCAACGTACCCGCCGCTCGATGAAAGGTATACTGATGTTGTTCGAGGATGCTCGGTTCGCGTTCGGTGCTAGAAAAACCGACAAAATTCTATAACCCAAAATCACGAAGGTAGAGGTGACGATCGAGGGAGTACCCAATCAACTCTACAGCGCGGGTCTTCGCGCGCACCAGCAGTGGGACGAAGTAAGAAAGCAGTTTGCTGCCGGCTCTAAGCGCTCTCCGGAGGTTGCAGCGGTTGCCAAAGACCTGCATCTCTCGGCCGTCTCCCTCGCGGAGTTCCTGAATACCAATACGCGTTATGGCTAGACATGCGAGCCAGCGACGACGACCAAATACACGTCAGCGGACGCCAAGTTGAGAACGCTAGCGAGGGTGTGACGATCCAGATAACCAAAGAGGCGGACGGAGCCGGGCCATTGAACGTGTACTTATATATAATTGCAGACGCACAACTCAACATCGAAGATGGTCGATACGTCTCAGCACTCTACTGATTTAATTAATTTTAAGAAAATTAGCAATCATTCTAACGATTTATTAATTAATAAATTTGAAAAAAATAAGAAAATTAGCAATCAATACCAATTCACGATTGGAGATGCCCACTCTGCCATAATATGTGGGCAGACAGGATGTGGAAAAACGGTTTTCATCCTAGACTTGCTCGAGGGCTCCTACCGCGATGCCTTTCGTCACATTGTGATCCTGTGTCCCACTGTGCGGCACAACGATACTTATCAGCGGCGCCCGTGGATATGGACTGACCCTGAGGTATACGTTATTGACCCCGGTGATAGGCTTCACGATTGGCTGCGTGGTTTATACCAAAGATTCCAGGGTGAGCCCACCCTATAGGTGATTGACGATTGCTCGGCCAAGGCGGCGATGACCAAAAAGAAGGACATGCTCTCCGAGCTCGCATTTTCTGGCCGCCATGCTAGGCAAAACGTATGGATATCCACTCAAAAGTACAACGCCGTCCTCAAGGATCTGCGCGAGCAAACGAAATGGGTCGCCCTCTTTCACTGCAAGGACCGAGACTCATTCGATGACTGTCTTCGAGAGAATGACGTTATCCCAACGCGCGAGGAGCGCCTGGAGGTTCGACATATGCTTTCGGAAACTAAGCACGCCAAGCTTTTGCTAAAGACTGATCAACCAACTGCTTACGAAGTTATCAATTAATTAGTAATTAATTAGCAATTACTTAACGCTCGTTTAGTAACTGCCAAGTAAATGCTTAACAATGCTTAGCAATTACTGAACAAATGCTGAACAATGCTGAACAAATGCTTAACAAATGTTGAACAAATGCTGAACAATGGTTAACAATGTTAACAATTTGGTGCTCCGCTGCGAGCTTTGTTGCGACCATAATGGTGATCATAAGTATCGGGTGGTGCGCTTGGCAATATGTTAAAGTGATGAGACTTGTTAGAATAGTTAAATTAATTTTAAGAAAATTAGCAATAATGAACTGCGACGAACTTCTCGATCAGCTAATAGAAGAAACCTCAACTCCGACTGCGAACACCCTGAAAGATAATGATCCGACAGAGCAATCGGAATCAACTCCAACGGCGGTTGGTATTGGGTTGAGTGCAACGACTCCGAATGAAAATGAAAATGCGGCGCGACGAGAGCGGCTAGCTGCGTGGTTGCTGGGGGACAATCTGAGCATTATCTCGGTAGGCGTCTCTCAGTTTTTCAGGTGGATAAGATGTCAGATGCGGAGATCGATAAAATGTATGCGCGATACGAATCTAAGTTAGGTGCGGAGATGACAAAAACTCTCGGATCGGCGGCTATTCATTTGTACGCAACCGCGTTAGTATACTTCTCTATACCAAAACACCGCGGGATTGATTGACGATCTAGAGGACTGACCCTTTTATAGGTCACACTCTTAGAACAGCCTGCTGCTCAATTTATCACAAGTTTGGAATGTACTTAGCTCCGCTGACAACCGCGTTGACCACGGGTAAACACTGTCAATTTGGACATATATGCCCACGAACTATAAGCCCTAATATTAATATCATAAATGATGACACAAGACACACCCGCGAGAGTGACGGAGTTGAGCCCGATTGCTCCAACCCAATCGAACCCGAGTGTTACTCCGCCACTGGATGACATACCGCATATAAAAAATCCCAAAAGACAGGCAGCTCGGCGGGCGGCGGCTGCCACCCGAAAAGTTAAACAAGATAAAATACTCGCCGAGCTTCGAGAGGCTAAACAGTCGTTGCAATCGGGGACGGAGACAGCAAAACATCTGAAGACAGAGTTGAGTACAACAACACCCCCAATTCATGAATTGGAAGCACACTCAACACCCAATCGAGGTTGGGCGAATCCGATTGAACCCAAATTCGTGAATTGGAGTTGGGTTGTTGGTGGTGGTCTGGCAGTTGTTGGTGCCCTGTGCGTGTGGAAATACCCCCTATTATCGAAAAAAACAACCAGCCAGTGTTCAGAAGAAAGTTACGAAACACCAATCGCGATTGGATGCGCCCCATTTAAACATTGATCGCGACCCCTTTTATATGCAATAATTATAATGGCTGAACAAGATGGTAAAATGTTAGTGAATGCGCTTTATCACGCCGTGGTGATATCGGGTTTTAGTATCGGGTATGCTCGACTATCAAAAATGGCCCTAGGAGGATCCGCTCCCAAATTGGACTTTACTGTGAGAGACGTAGGGCTCGCGACCTTAGATGTAGCGGCCGCAGTTTGGACCCGACATTATCTAGTTAAAGCTGGAATTCTACCAGTTAATATATCGAAAAAAATGGCTTCAATCGCAGTAATAGTAGGTGGTGCGCTTGTAAACGCATTGGCGTTCAGCGGTAGCAACTTTATATTCTCTAAAATGAAAAGCTCGAACGTGGATGAGGAGCGTAAGCGTCACGATTTAGCTGTAGAACAACTCAATAGCGCAAAGGAAGCGTGGTCGAAAAAACTAACCGCCCATCTGGACTGGGTCAATGAAGAGCTTCGCCGCGAAAATCACGTCGCACAAACTTTTCAGAACGTTGAAGAAGCCAACCGCGAGTACGCCGCTGGCATATCCGCACAAAAGTCTCGTGCCGCTGGATCGCGAGCCCCAACTTTCAGATTTATATGTACCGTCAGAGCCCCAAAAAGACCGCGAGATCGCGTTCATCGTCGTGGGAATGGGTGTGGTGGGGCTCGTCGGCTACTATATTCAATCGAGAATTAAATTAATTAATTTTATAATATAAATATATATATATAGAACGATGTCAGTTGACGAACTTTTTATTTTGCGTCTTCTCCGACAGCGCGAAGTACATGCTGTCAGTGTCCATCTGTATCAGTTCGAAATCTCCGCGATCCACGTACTTGTCCAAGAAATATTAGTAGAACTCCAGCATCCGGAGCTTGGCCAACTGGTAGACCTCTATGCCACACTGAAACGGTCTGTTGATCACCACTCGAGTCTTCCTGCTCGATATCTCGTAAGCCTTCCCAATCTCCTCCAGGTCTTCGAACCACGCCGACCTCAGTGCCCGATCGACAGTCTTCTCATCCTTCGTATATGTGGTGTTCAGGTGTCTCTCTTGTGCCTCTATCAGTTTACCACAACACGCGTTGCCAACCAGTTTGAATATCTCCGACAACACCGCCTTGCTCTTGTCGACGTCCCCCGTCCGTCTAGCAGCGGTGACCTCTTTAACGAACCATTGAAACGGTTTGCCGGGCGTGTAGTCTATCACCCTATGCACCGCCTTGACGATCAGACCGTGCTCCAGATACCACTTTAGCAGCGGGGAGTATATGATCATCTTCTTGGCGGACATTGCCCCCACAAGCTTTCTCTGTCCTTCGACTCTTTTCCTCCCGGTAAGAAGGTATTCCGAGAAAAGGGGATGAAGACGTCGTCTCCTCCTCGCGTGGCGATTGTGAATAGTAGGTATTCCCCTCATTCAACCACTCGCACTCCCACATCACCACCAGCTTGTAACCCGCCTTCCTTATCTTGGCGTCTTGAATTTTCGTCCTCTTGTACAGCGGTCTCGCGTTACCTCTCATGCAATGCCTCGGACACCCGTGCCAGTAGCATCCGTGAAACTGAAACACGGTCTCGGTCTCGTGACAGTAACCGTCGACCGGATCACCGGCCACCCACCTCTCACCACCGTGACCGCAGTTGGCGTGATGTATGTGCTTTCCCACCCTCTCCTCTTCTCTGCTCAACCATTGAATCGACCTTACACTCGCTGACCCCTTAGGATAGAACGCCTTCTCGTAGGCCGACTGTGGTCTCTCTACCCTCTTACCTGGACATGTCACCACGGTCTTCCCACCCATGCAGGTGGTCGCGTGCCTGTGCATGTTACACGACTTTGTGAACCGTTGTTGACATCCGGTGCACCCGTACTCGTTCGTCATCTTGAGGAGATTCGTTATGAGGAACGAGTGACCTCCAAACATTCCTATCGTCATTGTCTCCCCCCCCCCACCCAACCACGTCGTAATTTGCCGGAACCTTCATGAGGTACCACACTCCATCGGCGGTGGGCTCGTAAACGCGAATACCCAGCTTGAAATACTCTTCAACCTTCTTAATATCGTCCAGGGAAATTCCTTGGCTACCCGGTCCGTTATCATGCCCGAGATATTCGCGAGCCAGAGCTCGTGCCTTCTCACAACACGCGGTCTGGTCTCCTCAGTTGGATGGCTATGCACCTAAACAGACACAAGTAGTCGTCGTACGTGTCGACGGAATACATTCCCTGTTTCTGTCTTAACCAGTCTGGGAGTTTTCCCGCTCCCATGAGAAGTTGTTGTGCGTCGATGATCATCTTCACCTCGACCGATATCCAACGAACGAAGGTCCATTTTGTGTTTGGTCTATCGACTTTGTCGATGTCCATTCGACCTTTCTCTCTATCGGGTATCCAACTCTCGGCTTTGGCGATCTCGTTTATCCACGGACTGCCCTTTGATTGTTTGTGATAGATCATAGTAGCGTCGGTCTCTATGTTCCTAATACGATACGAGCACGAATACCTCCGATAACATGCCGTGGTCATCTCTGGGCGAATTTTATTCATTATGCGATTAGCGATCTCCCCGTCTATCCCCCTCTCGAAAGTCCATACTATCTTCCTCCTACCCCTATCAACAGTTTCCCTAACTTCGGCTTCTTCGGCGAGAATCCTGGGACCCTCCTCCACCAAAGCTCTGGCGATATCTCTCCTCTTCTTGGGAGGTCTCCTCACCAACCCTTGATAAATATTATTGTAGTACGCCTTGTATAGAGGTTTTCTAAGTGCGCTGTGAGCTTCTTTTACACGCTGCGCGTAAGCGGTGGCGCGCAGACTGGCCGTCGTCTCGTTCTCCAATTTTCTCGGAGAGTTTTTCGGGGTCGGCGGGCAGTCGTCCGTCGAAAACCGCACGCCGCAGCCTCTCCTCGTAGGACGACGGCTCGCGCGTCACTTATCCTATCTGCTATATCTTTCTTGAGTCTCAAACCTCTTAGGGATTAAATTCCCCAAACTCTTAGCTTGCTCTCTCATTTGCTTTATGGTAGTCATTATACTGAGTATAACCAATAGATTTTTTATCTTCAATAGGGTGTAAGTTTATATTTTATTCGTAATAAATGTATGACAGATTGTTGTAATATACTTAGTATAACTTATGGATAACTTGTCTTTAATAGGGTGTCAGTTTATATTTGTGACAGATTGGTGTAAATACTGAGTATAACTTATGGATTTCTTATCTTCAATAGGGTGTAAGGTTATATTTTATTTGTAATAAAATGTATGACAGATTGTTGTAATATACTTAGTATAACTTATGGATAACTTGTCTTTAATAGGGTGTCAGTTTATATTTGTGACAGATTGCTGTAATATACTGAGTATAACTTATGGATTTCTTATCTTTAATAGGGTGTCAGTTGTTATTTTATTCGTAATAAAAGTATGACAGATTGTTGTATATATATACTGAGTATAACATAGGGATTTTTATCTCTAATAGGGTGTATCTTCTCATGTCATAAATATATGGTCTCGCGGTAGTAGTATATAAGAGTCACAAATGATACCATCATGCTGTGGAAGGTGCCGCGCGTAGCCGGTGCCTTCCAGAGGTGATGGTATCATTGTGACTCTTATATACTACTAATATACTTTTATTTCTAGGTTAACGCAACGTGACGTACATGTATCGATGACGGTAATACTAACTAATAACGGTAATACTGTTCTTTCTATGTTAACGCTACGTAACGTTCACGTCACGCGATAAAGGTAATGGTGTCCTTTCTAGGTGAACGCTAATTATCGTACATGTCGCGATGCTGCTAAGAATGTTATTTCTATATTGGGTGTGTTCGATTCTCTGTTCATGCTTACTTATTGGCGAAGAGATAGCCATCATCCTTGATGTCCTCAAACTGTATGGGGTAGGGCTCGACCTGGTTAAGGAGTTTGTTGTCCTCATGGAGCCGGTTCACAAAGTGGTTCGGCCACCTCACAGTGATAATCGTGTTCGCTCCTGTGAATGTATCGTTATATGTGGCTATGACTGGCTTATGGGTTTGGTTCATGGCTTACTGTGCGGATGCACGGACTGATCTGGATCTACACTGGTCGCATAGACCAGTGTAGATGCAGATCAGTCCGTGCATCCGCACGGTCTGTTCAGGATCTGCAATGTTCGCCATTCCGTCAATGAAACATTGTCATGCTTTTAACAAGCAATACAAATCGTTATCAGGCTACATGAGTGTGCTATTTGATCAGGAGCTACATTGGTCAAAATTCCCATAAAGCCGCATTTCTCCAGTCACACAGTCACAAATCACCTTCAAACATCGTGAATACTTATGAGTTGTAGTTAATAACATGTTGGTAATTCGTCAATTGCCCGGATTCTCCACCAATGCCACATGACTGTGTTAAGTAACAAGAATACTCAAATGTAACTCTCTTAATGCGGCTGTGACTGGTGAAATGTGATCAGACCATGAGCAACTATAATCAACAGAGGACATAATCTGGCTGCGAATTTTTACGTACTAGTAACTTTGTTGTGAAGTGATCAAAGAACAACATTCAGAAAGAAACTGTGCACTAGTTTAAGTATTATAAATAAAATAAACAAACATAAATAATTAACCATCAATTGAGCGTTAGTTATTTTACATCATTATCATGATACTTACAAAATCCAATCTTGTGGTACACCCGGTTTCATTCATACGCTACACTGCTATAAGTAACACTAGAAAATGCCCCACATATCACTTTTGATAATAAACGAGGCAAAATTCAAAGTCCAAAAGGGGAGATAATCCATGACCTTGGTGTCGAATCAACAATAAAATAAACTCTACTCATCATAAGGAAGCTACATACCAAGTGTCAGGTCTGTAGTTATCACGGGACGGTTGAAAATAGCCAAAATTGACTGCTTTTCTGAGGGCGGCGGGTGACTTATAAAAATCACCGCCTCTCACAATCAGTTAAGGAGGCTCTTGCGACAAGTATTGAAAAATACTCGCAAATGAAGTATAAATCGAGCGCCGCAATAAAAATTAAGTAACCGCATCAGATGTGTTCAATTACTTTTTTACAAAGTTACCCCACCCACCTATTTTTGGCCAGAAATTTCAACACGCCTGAATTTATCGGAATTGTTTTCATGAAAATATGAGTCACAGATACTTTGTTATGTCTTGTTCTATCACTTGTAACACCACACCATTTTCTGAAAATGATTTCAAAGCGGGGTCATAACCAGCTCAAATTTTCGCTACAAATGTCCGAAGAATACCTTAAATTCTGACGCGAAACCTTACCGGTGAGACAGCATAGCAGGCGACATTTTCCAAGATGTCAAAATCAACCGGAGCTAACGTTCAGTTTCGTAGAATTATGAAATACTCTAAAAAATACACCTAGTCAAGCCTCCCAAAGTCAAGAAATATTCATAAACCTATTTTTCTAGACACACTGGTGTAACTTACACGGTCGGTAATGAAGTATACAGAAAATCGTCCACCCCCTTTTTAAAGCTACATGTACATATCTGAGACCCAATCTTAAATGTCTTCGTGTAAGCTATACATAATCATGTGCCAGCACCCACCTTCCGTAGCGGTCTGCCAGCTGTACCCCGTCTCCTCCGCAGCCGACGACACGTACAGACTGTGTTCGTCCAGTAACGAGATCTCTGATTGGTTATCATACAGCACGAGTGTCCGGGCATTCCGGGAATTGTTGGCTTCGTCACGTGTCTCCAACAGAACACTGGAATGAACGACCGCAGGACGTGGGATCACGTGGTTTCCGACATGAGGTAATCTGTGACGTCATTTGTACAGTCGAATTTCTTTACGATCTTCCTAACAAACCGACGGATTTCTATATGTAGCGCACCAAATACGATGGAATATGTGTGTTATGGGTGCTCTGAAATTTATTTACAATAACTTATAACTTTCACAAAGAATCGAGTACCGTTTATTCTTACATTCACGTGCTCGAGTTTTTATTTACATTTACGGTAAAAGATTCTTCATCAACATGATCAAAACGACAGAATTATGAGATTAAAGCCTCCTATTCAATAAAGAGCAACGTGTACGGCATTTG
Source organism: Conchocele bisecta (assembly GCA_029237695.1). NCBI lineage: Eukaryota > Metazoa > Mollusca > Bivalvia > Lucinida > Thyasiridae > Conchocele > Conchocele bisecta. The sequence continues at coordinate 58,915,691 of CM055281.1, forward strand.
CTGCGAAAGATTAGAAAGATATAAAAGGAAATCTACTGTAAACACATCTAAATGACATGACGTCACGCCTTTCGGAAACACGTGATCCCTCACCTTGGACCACACCACATGACAGAACGTGGAAGTACAGACGAGATGTTACTACGGAGCCCCACAGGGGACATAGATTTTTTTTTATTAATTCGTTCCCACGAAATAACAATTCGTTCCCTCAATTTAACAATTCGCTCCCTCGAATTAACAATCCGTTCCCTCGAATTAACAATTCGTTCCATCGAATTAGCAATTCGTTCCCACGAAATGACAATTCGTTCGTCAATTTAACAATTCGTTCCCTCGAATTAACAATTCGTTCCAACGATATAACAATTCTTGGGAACGAATTGTTTAATTGAGGGAACGAATTGATATTTCGTGAGAACGAATTAATAAAAAAAATCTACGTCCCCTGCGGGGCTCCGTATGTTACAATCTCTGACTGCTACTCCGACGAGAGAAACACAATGGTACTTCCCGTTCTACCAGCGGGTTCTACCCAGGTGCAGAGCTCCAGATAAGGAGCGTATTGGAGTGTTTTACGCACTTATTTTAGCCAATACGCGCCTTATATGGAGCGCTGCAAGATACTACAAATACCTGTACATTCCAGGTGTATCAGGCGTGTATTGCGGGTATGCAATGTCGACACCTTCCGTCACATTGATCTCCTCCGAAAAGACCGGATTTAGTGGGGCCACCTCTACGAGCCGGTTATAGGGGTCGGGCCTGAGTAGAAACACCTCCACGTAATATTGCCATATTCCGGACAGGTCATCCGTCCATCCCGACCAGCGAGGTTTGATCGCGATCTGGAAATATTATACGTAGAGCATACACTGATCAAGATATGGTGGTAATGTTGTAACAGGGGGCCGTTTCACTAAAACTTCGTACGACTAAAATGTTCGTAAATGCAAAATTATGATAGTCTGTGAATTTGACATTAACTCTTTTATTGTAAACACTTATTGGATTTACATTGATTGCACATGCAGCCTATGCTCAATAGATGTAAATCCATCAATTGAAATTTCCAGACGATCCAAAATTTGCACTTAGTATACGAACATTTCAGTCGTACAAAGTTTAGTGAAATAATCCATCCATCCATCCCATCCATCCCCATCCATCCATCCACACATCCATCCATCAACACATCCACACATCCATCCATCCACACATCCACACACCCATCCATCCACACATCCATCCATCAACACATCCACACATCCATCCATCCACACATATCCACACACCCATCCATCCACACATCCATCCATCCACTCCATCCACACATCCATCCATTTATATGAATGAATGAATGAATGTTTTTATTTCCATAATATAGGCCACCTGATCCACAATACAGCATGGTATTATACGCATTGGAAAGGATTGATACACCATATCACACATTACATCTACAAGTATGTATAATGAAATGAGCGTATACGTTATATATGTGTCGAGCATCTGAACATTACGGATTCCCGCAGAGGACATGGATTTTTTTATCAATTCGTTCCCACGAAATAACAATTCGTTCCCTCAATTTAACAATTCGTTCCCTCGAATTAACAATTCGTTCCCACGATATAACAATTCGTTCCCTAGAATTAACAATTTGTTCCCAAGAATTAACAATTCGTTCCCATGGGAACGAAATGTTAAATTGAGGGAACGAATTGTTAATTCGTGGGAACGAATTGTTAATTGGAGGGAACGATTTGTTAAATTGAGGGAACGAATTGTCATTTCGTGGGAACGAATTACTAAAAAACAGAAGTCTACGTCCCCTGCGGGGCTCCGTAGAACTTAGTTAAAACTTGTTTACATGGAAACGATATATCAATCGATAACTAATGTTCAGGTGTTAGTGCGGAATTTAGACCACTATATGTATCCGCTTTACTATTTCATGCCATTTATGCAGATAACAATCGGAAACTCTTCGCTTCTAAACATCGAGAAAATAGTCCACGTCTCCTACATCTTGTGAAAGCCAAATCTAACCGAATCTAAAAAAATAAAGAAGTAGCCTGATAGTTGTAGCCCATGTTTTGCGATCACTATCACTATAGTTCAACTATAATTATATAGTATAATATAAACATGCAAAAGCAATTATTTTGGATAACATTAAATTTATCAAAATTTAAGAATGAGCCTTCTTTATATTTCGTAAAATGTGGTCAAATATTGATTTTGTTACGAAACAGGATTTCTCTATGGGAATTTAACATGGGAGAAAAGAGCTAGAGAACCAGGAGGATTTGAACAAAAGAAAACTTAAAATTTAAAATTTGAAAATCGGTTCACTATTTTTTAAATTAGAACAAATATCCGCATGTTATATCCCCATAGACATCTTCTCTCTGGGGATTTAACTTTGTGAAATTGTTTTTCGCAATAAAATAAATATTGGACCAAATTTCACGAAATAAAAATAAAGCTCATTCTTAAATTTTTATAAAAAATAATATTACCGGAAAACATATTGTTTTTGCATTGTTTATATAGCCGTAAAATGTGTGCAGGTTTCGTGAAACAGACAGTAGTAGATATATCTAGGCGCAAAAGCGATATTATTGTGTTTGCATTGTTTATAGCGCCGTAACATTTGTGCACGTGAAGCTGACAGTAGTAGATGTAGATAGACCATGTGCAGCCGTGGGTGAACGTTAGCTGTGGCACGCGGGAACTGTTTGAACCTGCGACCTACGGCCTTGTGTTTCAAACAATCCCCTCGTGACACGGCAAACGTTTACCCACGGTAGAACATTGTCGAACCTTATACTTACCCGAGGCGCAAAAAACAAGAGATGTAATGCCAGATCCGGGCCCATTTAGTTTACCTTTGTAAATTCCTGTTCCACGGATAGTTTGTCAGCATCAACCGCGCAAGTACCGAAGGCGCCGGGTTGCGTGCAGTGGTTAGGAGCAATAAAATCGAATCGAAACTCCACCTGTTAAAGCAGATACAATCAAAGTACTGAAAGTACTGAAATATGTTATCTGCAAAAAAAATTATCACTTGCGGAGACTGGAAGTTGTATATTTTCTTCATCATCCAGAGGCAAATGTACTGTGATGGTGCAAACCCATTCCCATCCATACGTCTTCTCTAGAATAAATTATATTTTGAAACTTCCAGAAAAAAATGAAATAAAATGGCGGCTAACTGGTCACTGTTACCTACCTGTGAGGACTAAAGATAATAGCTGCTGTATTCATACGCACGAAATGTCTTCATTCGTATTTTCCAGAATTTAACTGATAAACTGAGCCCAAAACTGTGAAAACTATAGAGAACAGTATATGTAGAGTTTTAGATACAAACCATGACAGACCAAAATGCCATAGGATAAGTTGGCGCAGGGCTCTATTTTCTTGGTCGTACACGCCATGTAGGCGTAGCACGACAATATGGCTGCGCCCATAGAAATTTGCGTGACATAATATGCTATCTCAAGTGAGATAACATATAAAAAATAGAGAACACACATTACAAAGGAGACCAATGAGCACAAAGAACCAAAAATGCAACACCAATGCACATATATACTTACGAACAATAACTCTTTCAATCTACTCCTGTACCGTCCGTAACGGACGGTACGTGAGTAGATTGCAAGAGTCACGGTTCGCAACTACTATGCACCATGCTAGTAATATTTCCGACATTTTGGTATTAATGGCAGTCGAAATACCACCTTTGTTTTTTTCTCCATCCTGGACATTTAGTGTTATTTTGGATTGTGATTGATGTTATTTACCAGTTTAATTTATTTACTTGCAAACGGATTTAGAGAAGTTCGTAAACAAATACATGTTTCTTTTGCACGAAAATGGATAGGATAATTAACTCCTTTACACTAGTATTTTAAAATTACTGTTTGAAAAACAATGTATTTGAAAATAAATTGACTTTATGTACTGTTCCGTCCTTCGTCATAGGACTGACAATTGAAGAAAAAGTGGAACTCGTGAGTGCACTAGTGTCACATTTTGTCAATGAATAGTATTATACCGTCACGCAACGGGACCGGGTGATAAAGGTAAATGATAAAGGTGAATGATAAATCGGAATGATAAATGTGAACGATAATGTGAATGATAAATGTAACGATAAAGACAAACGATAAAAGCGGTTGATAATGGCGACTAACAGATGAATGATAAGGGCGACTAATGAAGGCGTATACTAAAGGTGAATGATACTGGCTGATAAAAATGTATGGTAAGATGAATGAAAATGATAAAAGATAACAGTAAATGACAAATCTGACTGATAGAGGTAAATGAATGATAAAGGCGAATTGAAAACGCGAATGGAAAAGGTGAATGATAAAAGTGACTGATACATGCGAATGATAAAGATGAAGGATACAGCTGAATAATGAATGTGCATGTATTGACCTTCTTCACATCGATTAAGCCGTTGAAGTAGTTGGTGTCATAGGGTGTCGATCCCTCATCAATGTTCACCAGCTTCCTGTACCCGCCGTTCTCACTTTGATAGGTCACTGTCATCCTAAATAGGCGAATGTAAAATAGTTTAACCCCAGCTTCTCGCTCCGTGAATTTAATTGATTAAACTTCAACCTGCGAACTTGTACAGTTTTATTGCATAAACTGAGTCTTCGCTGTATAGTAACATTTATTGGATAAAGTATACGTTCACAGTGTAATAACACGGTGTAATAAAATTCAAAATATACTAGTGTAATACTATGCTAATTATGCAGATTCAGAAAACACGCTAGAATGTCATTACAGTTTTATGGTGATGTACTTATGAAAGAAATATAATCTAACATTTGTGTTGATATAATATGAGATTTAACCATGTTAAATTCCCATAGGAAAATAGTTTTTTCGCAATAAAATCAATATTTGATTGAATTTCATAAAATAATTTTTTTTTGGAGGGTGACTTTTTTGTAGTTGATAAAAAAGTACTTACTTTTAAATATTGTTTAGATTTAATGTGTTTAATAGGCAAAAGTTCGTCGGCAGGAAAACGTGGAACAGACAGTAGGTTCACTTCTTATTTGTTCTCCTTAACGCAGATGATCATCTGAACCATGAGTAATACCTTTTTAAATGTTGAACTTACCAGTCGCCGTGTTCAATGAGCGTGACGAATTGATCATTGGTGATGTTACACCTGGATATGTCTACTTGCGGCGAGAGTTCTGACGCCCCGTTGCTGCACGCATGTGTGCTAAATGACCCCGGGTCGCGGATGATTCCACCTGCGGAAATTACGTGCGTATTAATATCTTATAAACAAAACCATATAATATGCAATGCACATGACGGTCATTTTCAAACATAGCGACCATTTGCTGAAGGAAACAATTTCAATTATGCCTCCACATATGAAAACATCCGACATCCGTTTTTGACAGAAAATGCAATGCGGTTTCCAGTCAAATCAACAGTGTCTAACATGTACATATATTATGCTATTATTTAGATGGTTACATGCATGTATGACGTAGACTCATTCCAGTATATGTACATGCACGGTGTACGAACGACAAAACAACAAGGTCGCTGTTTGATAATTGTTCGTCCGCATGTATGAGGCGATAATAAAACTCGTGGATATTCGACCGTACATGCGGACGAACATGATATGCGTGTGTTGTCACGACCCGTACGCATGTACGATCGATAATACACGAGCTTCAATGTGTGTTATTATGATTCATGCGCATGTACGGTCGATAATCAACGAGTTTCACCGTACATGCGGACGAACGTGATCTGCGTGTGTTATCACGACCCGTACGCATGTACGATCGATAATACACGAGCATCACTATGTGTTATCACGATTCATACGCATTTACGGTCGATAATCAACGAGTTTCACCGTACCTGCGGACAAACATGATCTGCGTGTGTTGTCACGACACTACACATGTACGATCGATAATATACGAGCTTCACTGTGTGTTATCACGATTCATACGCATGTACGATCGCTAATCAACGAACATCAGCTTGTGGATTATCGACCATACATGCAAACGAACGTGATACAACTGTTGCCATATCCTCATGGCCATACATTGCCCATGCGAAGTATAAATGCAGAAACCAAAGTACTAACTGCATCGAAGATGCGATACAGGCAAGTATTACCCAACTTATAAGAACTGCATAAGACGTGCCTGGGCAATAATTCAGCGTGCCCGGTTAACAGTTCCGCGTTCCCGGTCAATAGTCAAAACTAGTTCACCCCTGAAAATCATGACGTCACGATTGTTGTCGAATATTACGTCATACAATTCAACGTAGATATGTCAGTCGACGCGCCCCGCGCCAAATTTATGTTCATTGTGTCGCATACACGGTTTACAGGTTGAGTAATAAACCAGTTATTCAGCGTCATTCGGGGAACAGTCAAGACATATTGTCCCGAGGTACTGTCGACCACCCGATGCACTATTGCCCCTGGCCGTCGGCCTCCGGGCAATAGTGTCTCGGGTCGTCCACAGCACCTCGGGACAATTGTAGTTTTGACTGTTCCCCGAAAGACCATGAACTAACTGTATAATATCGTACCGTCTCGGGCTATTTTGGAGACGTTGACGGACACCTGGTTATGGACGATACCGATCTTCGCATCGTGGACGTAGTTTGGACGATCCGGTAACGTCTCTGGTGAAAATAACGACTCGATCTCAAACTCCAGAGTGTTGAATCTGCAGTATACATATTAACTACATGGTTAGTGCCGTTGAATATAAAATATATTCGGTTGAACCTTAGACAGCTTTATTGGGGCGAGCTTTAGCGAGCCCCTATAAAGTTGTTGGTGCGAAACCGAATATATTTTATATTCGACGGCACTAATCATGTATTTAATTTATACCGCATACTAAACTTAATTGTTGAACGTGCGTGACGTCATATTTTGACGTCATTCCCTCACCATACGTCACAAATCTAACGACGTCATTCAAACCAAAATGATTCGGTATTGTATCTGATTAAATCTCTGATTTATTTACGATGAGCTTCAATATTGGCTGGTTTTAGACTACACAGTTGTCATAATAAGCAATACTGTCAATAGACATATCCATGTCATGTCGTTGGTTACATCGCATATACTGTAAAAATGGACAAAATTCAGCTGAACCGATAGCGATTTCAATTTTAAAATTCGCCGCCATCTTGAATGTGCTGTTGAGACTGATCAATCAGAGGCCACGATTACGGGTCAAAGGTAAACAAATAAAGGCAATAACGGCACTTCAGATATAAACAGCATTTATTCAACCCCCCTTTATTATGCTACATGGAGCAATGGTTGCGGTATAAAACCTAATATTGTAGGTCAATACTTACTGGTGGATTGTATATAATTGACACCAATCAATTAAGGTCCACATTTGAATTGTTATTTCTAAAAACAAAAAGAGACCTACAAATAAGGTAGAGTACTTTGAATGTGGGTGCACTTTGCAGGCTTTGTCCCTCCCCTCACTTGTTGAAAATATATTTTACTTGTCTATTTTAGTTTGCAAACTGACAGACAATTGTATTTACAACAAAATGTTGAAAAACATATACCAACTAGCAGCGTCACCTGGGATAAATCACCAAGAAATCGATCAACATTATGATCACATACATTTCTTGTTGTCCCGTTTAGAGAGGTTCCACTGTATATTATTTTGTTAATTAAAACGTTGAACACTTGTAACGTTTTACTTACTTGGTATACTGTATATGCGATTTTCAACACAAGGCACTCTGTAATAAGTATGCACTATAATTCTCAATGATAAACCAGAAAATAAAACTATTGATTCACTTCCAGGGCTCCAGATAAGGAATTACTAATTGAGTATTTCACTCCATCATTTCTGAAGCAATTGGGCAATTGGGTAAAATAATATCACACTGCTGTTTACACATCAACATACAGCAATTATTGAATAGTTTGTTTCGAATTGAAAACATGTCTTGGCATTTCATTAGCATTGTCTCCCTGGAGACAATGAAATACCAAAATGTGTTTTCATTGAAAATAAGAAAAATATGCTATATTTGTGGTCTGTTTATTGTTTTCTGCAGCATGATAAAGGTACCAAAAAATTGGTATTGCTTTTTGATACTCGCTACTTCTGATTTCAATTGGGTTTTTGACCATTTGAATAGGGTATTTAAGCAAATACGCAGGTTATCTGATATTAGATGCTGTGTCAGTATCATACATGTACATTGAAACTATACAGATTATTTCGCCTATATCTCTGCCGACGAAAGCATTTGTATAAGTACTCTCACGCTTGTTTGTAATCGTTGTAAATTATGTGGGGAAAATAAAAAAATCGCCACTTCATTTTTTTTTCTTCGAAAATTGTAATTTTTTATCGCCAATTTTATTTTCTTTTTTTTTCTTTTTTTTCGAAAATTGTAATTATTTATCGCCAACTGTTTATTTTTATCGCCAATTGCGAAAGTGGCGATCGCCAGCGGAATCCCTGATTATGTTGTGATGTCATCCATAGCCTTGCTATGCTGAGTAACCAACAAAGCTACGGATGCAGCTTATCAGGAGATTTGATTTCTTACCGTTGCTGATTGAGCCAGTCTATTTCGGTTTCTCCCGACGCCGCCGTCCCATCGATACTGTACATGAAGTTCAGTCGGTTGTCGGACCGACGGACCATCGACAGTGTGGCGGTGCTTTTCGAGATGACCGGCCGCATGTCTTCCACATTCTCATCAACTGTAACACGGAAACATATGACTATATAAGAGGGAGTTTTGAATAGGAGCTTTTTCTGTTTTGACCAAATTTCTAAATATTGGGAGCCGTTTTGACCAAAATAAGGGCCGTTTTTATTCGGGGTCGTTTTTTTTTTACTTAGTGCCGTTACCACCAGGGGCCGTTTTGACCTGCTCCCATATGGACCAGGAATCGCCTCCATGGTCATATGGCCGTATTTCGACGATATTCATTTCGAAAAACAGTCATATTTTCCGCATACGATGTTAGAAATTTATATAAATTTGGAAACCCATGCGGAATTGAGTTTCCCATTAATGATGAATTTTGTGTCAAATTCAATTTTGTTTACGGACATTAAGTTTAACAACCGTATCGCATCGATATTCATTTCGAATATCAGTCATATATTCCGTACATCACTTGTGAAAGTGACAGACATTTCAGAGCTCATGAATTTTATGTCACATTCCGATCTTGTTTACAGAAATAATAGCATTTTTCACAACCGTGTCACATTATGGAGCTTGTGACATTTGTGACTAACATTACTTATATTAACTACTGTCTGTTCCACGTTTTTATGCCGACGAACTTTTGACTATTAAACACATTAAATCTAAAAAATATTTAAATGTAAACACTTTTTCACCAATGACAAAAAAGTCACCCTCCCCAAATGTTTTTGTTTGATGAAATTCACTCAAATATTGCTTGTATTCCTATGGGAATTTAACATGGAGGAAAAAGAGGAGGAAGCAGTGGAGGAAAAAAGCGAAAAAGTTTGGAAAGTTACTCTGAAACCTTTCTAGATAGCTTGGAAATGATGTAGCTAAGAAAAAAAAAGTTACATTTTGAAAATCGGTCCACAAATAAAAAAAAATTATAATTATTATCTATTTTTAGCCCCCATGTTAAATTCCCATAGGAAAATCATTTTTTGGAAATAAAACGAAAACTTGATGGAATTTAATCAAATACAAAAAATTGGGGAGGGTTACTTTTTTGTTATTGATGAAAAACTACTTACATTTAAATATATTTTAGATTTAATGTGTGTATTAGCCAAATATTCGTCGGCACAAAAACGTGGAACAAACAGTAGGCGCTTTCACATCTTATATATATACTACATAGATAAATATATACGTATTTGTAACTAACAAAATGTAACACAACAATCTTACATACATAAGTACAAATGGACATTGACACAACATTCCGCATGATCTCTGTAGCCCATTTCACCAACATTGCAAAGTTTACTTTTCTAGCAAAGTATACTTTGAGGGAGCAATCATTTATTTTTCCTGAAATGCATTATTTCGTGTAGAACTAACAACAGCATATTTTTGATGATTGAAAGTATGCAAAATTATCATACTGAATTCATTACATTATCACAGCCAAAATGACTGTGATGATGTAATAAATTCAGTATAATAAAATTTAATAAATTTATCCTCAAAATGAAAATTCCCCCCTCAAAGTATACTTTGCTAGATAAGTATACTTTGCAATGTTGGTGAAAAAGGATATTGAATTGTGTGTCAGCTTCCAGTGCTGTTTATCAGAAATTTTGCATCGTTCCCATATTTCCCTATTCTAACCCAATACTATTTTGTGAATGCATGAGACAATGGTATACTCACATGAAAGGCAGCCCTCCGCTCGTGTGACACTTTTGAATCCCGTCTCGCACGTGCATTGGTTGTCATCGTGACAATCACCAGGGTAACACGGCAAGTGGTAGGAACAGGTAACTGTGAAAGAAAATAATACATTACATAATACATTACATTAAAGGTACATGCCCACTCGGTAGGTTATAGTATAGTGAGACAGATAGTTTTGTATTTTCCGTAGATATAACATTTTCTGGCAAAATAAACATCCATTCACCATTACCCTACGTATTGATTGGCATTATTATACATTTTATATCAGACCACACTGATATCAGGGACTTCCTTAAAATGTTAACGGACGTTACTGTTTATTCTCTGTATTATATATTTTTGGTGTGCAATGATTATACATTATACTCTGTCGAAAAATAATTCTAGTGACGCATTTAATAAGTATAAATAATTAAAAAATATCATGCTTCATTTGCAAATGAGAATAGCCTGATACCACCGTGAGACACTATCAGTAAAATAAATATTACAAAATGATTATATCTGTAATAGCAGGCACCTGTAATATTTAGAACTGGTGGAATAGTGACACAATTATACACTTATTTAATTGCTATAAAGAACAGTTTGTGCCTACTGAGTGGGCATGTACATGTACATTTAAAGGACATCAGGGGCGCCGGAAGCATACTAATATTGGTCCAGCGAATCGGCTGGGTGCCCCCGTTGCCCACCCAAAGTGTATGTTGTTACCACTCAGTTGAACCGTCTCGCCGAGACGGTTCAACTGCGTGGTAACAACATACAATTTTGATGCGAAATGAGAACAAATGAAGAAATATATTTACATTCCGTTTTTTTATACATGAATTACAAATATGTTAAAATTATTGATACGACAGTGGCCGGACCTGTTCCGACGCCCCTCATACAGTGTTATCATACAGTTTCTACATAACACAGATATAATATAAGGTTCGACCGTGTCCAGTCGTTGGTAAACGTCTGCCGTGGAAAGAGGGAAATGTTTGAACCCAAGGCCGTAGATCGCGTGTTCAAACAGTTCCCGAGTGCCATGGCAGGCCTTGAACGTTAGTGTTACATTTCCGTCGGAAATAGCATGCAATTTGAGCATATATGCAGTACTTTTGGTACTTTGATAATATGCTCCATTCAAACAGCTGATTTTACACATACATATTCCGGGGCCGCAGTATACGTTGCGTGATGCAGCTGCATCAATTTCAAAATGTCAGTGTGACCGTTGTGAACTGTTGCGATGACGTAATTGTGCGTTCTAGTAACGTCATGAGACACATTCATTACAATAATTGCTAAACTCGCTGCCACATTGCTCAGAACAGGAACTTTCACATGTACATGTCTATAATAGAATATAGTAATGTATGAGACCAAGTGGGTGGGGTAATGGATTTTTTTTTGCAATGGGCATTTTTTTGTGTCACAGGTTCGAGTCTTCCACCTGTATATATATATACCTGTACATGTACGTAGTAAACACGAAGTAGTGTAATTATGGGCAATTATCGCAGTTTGTTTGCTATTGTCAGGCTTGTGTGAATGAGGGTATCTGGAAAATCAATTGCCTGCATGTGTCCTCGAGTGTAACCCATTGTATAAAAGCGGAACACGTACGGCTACTATAAAAACAAAAGATGGACAACAATCGGTGAGGTGTGGCCAAATGTGTAATTGTTCACGGTTCCGAAAAAGAGGGGTGCGGATAGAAAATATAACCGTTATTTATTGACTTGTTACCTACAAAAACATAAACTGATTAAAGAAACTAATACAAACACAACTTTAATGAATATTATATAAAAAAAAAACATTTACGTCAGATGGTAGGCCCGAACTCGCAACATTTCGGTTAACGCCACGCGTGTCATTGTATGGTATCACCCGCTAAGCTTGAACTCATCCGTCCCGTGGCGATCTTTTAACATTCAGGCTGTGTTGTCCATCTATACCGGGTAATCACAATATCGCCGAGATCTCGTTCCGTGAGATTGCATGTGTGATAGTACAGTCTGTAAATACATATCGCCGACATCTCGTTCATGAGATGTGCACGTGTGATTGTACAGTCTGTAAATAAATATCGCCGAGATCTCGTTACGTGAGATTGCATGTGTGATATTATAGTCTGTAAATAAATATCGCCGAGATCTCGTTCCGCGATATTTGCGTAATTAGTAACTGGAATGTTAGGTTTGATCAACCTGATAACACAAGTCATCTGATGTAAAGTAAACAAAGCCCAACCCACCGAACAATGGCGGCTTATTGCGACCATTGTGCTCTCGCAGTTTCGCCTTTTACAAAAGTCGAAACCAAATTTAAGAAAAGGTGAAATTTATTTCTCGAATATTTCGCGACATGAATTCCTCCTTTTCATATGACTACGACATTGTTATCGAAGTTCGTATCATCGCCTTGCGACTTTTCGCATTCCCGAGACGCGAGATTTTATTCAACGGTCTACGGTAACGCGAACATCTCCATGTTTTGTTTGCGATTTTCGCATTTTGCAGTGGAGTGTAGCAACGCGAAAACCGCGAAATGGCGAAGTAGGTCACATGTATAACTTGGACGGGTATTCTTATGTTTCTGTGAGATGATGTGCACCTTCAGGTGGCAAATGTGAGCGAGACTAAGCTGGTAGGTACGTAGGTAGGTATGTAGGTAGACCCTACTACGGACATTATGTAAGTATTTGAAGTGTTACGGCGCAATTTGTCCATATTAGCCATACAGTTCATATATTTATTTTGTGTTCATGTCTGTTCATCGTAACTATAAGGTTCGGCAAACTGGTCAGTGCAAAAAAGTGCAGAATCTCTCTCTCTCTCTACAGATCGAGATCTGTCCAATCGATCTCGTCGTCGTCGCCGTCGACGTTCTCGTGTCTTGCTCCATCGCGAGGTTTTCCATCCCGTAGGCTAGCCACCTCCTCCTCCAACTCTACCACCTTCCTCTCCAGTACCAGGATCCTCTTCCTGGTCGCAGCCTTCTTCTGGCTACCCTCCGTGGTTATATCCTCCGGGCCCCCGGGACACCTGTTCGAGCGATGTTGCCAGTGAGTCTTGTAGGTGGCGAACTTCCCTTCACATCCGGGACACTCTCTCGTGGGAGGTCTGCACGGGTTCTTGCGACCCATGTGTCTTCGAAGAGTTGTGGGCTTGTCGAAGCCCTTGCCGCATGTCTCGCATTCCTTGTATGGCATGGCTAGTTGTAGTCTATTCCAATGGGGTCCCATATCTTCAAATGTGCGTCCAATTGTGGATGTGCCGAGGCGACGAGACGAGACGGGGTGGCGAGGTTGGATGGGGAATCCTCCAAATAGTGTGGCTCCGTGCAGAATGGACTAGAACCCCCATCCACTATTGGGCGAAAACGTCATCTTTTGTGCTACCAGTCCCAATTGTGGATATCGTGCCCAATTGTGGATACTCTCGTCCCAATTGTGGATGTCTTCGTCCTAATTGTGGATGTCTCGACCTCTCGTATGTCGTATTTCTCATATTTTGGGGATTTTTTGGTCGATTTTTGGTCGATTATGGTGATACAATTGTGGATGTTTTCGTCACAATTGTGGATGTTTTGTCAATTTTTGCAATGTATCCACAGTTGGGACGTCTAGAACCCCATCCACTATTGGGCGAAAACGTCGTCTTTTGTACTACCAGTCCCAATTGTGGATATCGTGCCCAATTGGAGATACTCTCGTCCCAATTGTGGATGTCTTCGTCCCAATTATGGATGTCTCGACCTCTCGTATGTCGTATTTCTCATATTTTGGTGATTTTTTTGGTCGATTTTTGGTAGATTTTGATGGTACAATTGTGGATGTTTTCGTCACAATTGTGGATGTTTTGGCAATTTTGCAATGTATCCACAATTGGGACGATGTTTTCGTCCCAATTGTGGATGTCTCGACCTTTCCCATTCTCGTATGTCATATTTCTCATATTTTGGAGATAAAAATTCACCTGCTTTTCCATGCGTATGTTGGCTCAAAAGAGGATGTGTGTGTGCAATTTGCACCACAATTGGGAGGTGGTATCCTTTTGACCCCCTTATACTACTACTGAGCATATATGCAGTACTTTCGGTACTTTGATAATCTGCTACATTCAAACGTCTGATTTTACACATACATATTCTGGGGCCAAACCTATGTGATATTAGTCAGTGATGTCAAAATATCGTGGAATGTGTTATGATACGAGGTCATGTCCGATCAAAGTTAGAAACCCTGTTCATTCATATGTATAGAGCTATACCGATGAATGCCGAAACACGCCGAAGGCCTGTGTTTCAAGTGTTGCGGCGAAATTTGCCCATATTAACCATGCAGTTCATATCTTTATTCTGTGTTCATGCCTGTTCATCGTAAATATCATCTTGTACATGGCATCTTCCATTCAATTACCGTCTCTTGTTTGATTAACATGCACATTTGTTTGGTCTCAAGGGGAGAATCGCAACAAAGTTGGTAGAATTTCTGGCACAAATCTATTGTAGCAATATACTAAGCTTAAACTAAAGGTTGTCCGTTTCACGAAACATGTCCAAATGTTACGGCCATATAAACAATGCAAAAACAATATTTGTTTAAATAATATTAAATTTTATCAAAATTTCAGAATGAATCTTTTTTTTATTTCGTGAAATTTGTTCCAATATTAAATTATTTACGAAAAAGGAATTTCCCCCCGTTAAATCCCCATAGAGTGAACGTTTTCCGCTTTATACATGTAGGCAACAGGTTTCACTACATCGCTACACCACGCTAGGCAGTACAAATGTGCGTAATAGCATTTACACTTCGCACACTAAACTATACAAACAAACCTGCAAGGCGTTGACGTTTATACTTCGCTATATTGACATATTTGTTATTGACAGACAATTCTACAAAATGACACAAACATATTTCCTTAATACGGAGCCCCGCAGGGGACGTATAATTATTTTTATTAATTCGTTCCCACGAAATAACAATTCTTTCCTACGAACTAACAATTCGTTCCCTCAATTTAATAATTCTTTCCCACGAATTAACAATTCGTTCCCACGAATTTAACAATACCTTCCCTCAATTTAACAATTCGTTCCCACGAAATAACAATTCGTTCCTACGGGAACGACTTGTTAATTCGTGGGAACGAATTGCTATATCGTGGGAACGAATTGTTATTCCCATGGGAACGAATTGTTAATTCGTAGGAACGAATTGTTAATTCGAGGGAACAAATTGATAAATTGAGGGAACGAATTGTTGATTCGATGGAACGAATTGTTATATCGTGGGAACGAATTATTAATTCGAGGAACGAATTGTTAAATTGAGGGAACGAATTGTTATTTCATGGGGACGAATTAATTAAAAAAATCCATGTCCCCTGCGGCGCTCCGTACCATAAACCTACCGAATGAAGTGTTGATTAGCGAAATTCTTTGGTCACTCTCCACGAAGTAGAAAGTAAACAAAGAACGCTTCAAACGCACATTTCTAAAGACTACTCCGTCATAACGCTTATGTAATGAAATTTCAGAACTAGTGGACTGATTTTCAAAATGTAACTTTTGTTTTCTTAGTTAAGTAATTTCCCAGCTACTGTATCTAGCCTGGTTTCAGAGTCAATTTCCAAAATTGTCCACGATTTTTTGGCTCCCCAGCTCCTCCACCTCATTCCCCCCCCCCCCCCCCGACCCCCCCCCCCCCCCGTGTTAAATTCACATAGACAAATCAATTTTTCATAATCAAATCAATATTTAACAAAATTTTGCGAAATAAAAGGAAGGCTCATTCGTAAATTTTGATCAAATTTAATGTTATTGAAAACAAATATTGTTTTTGCATTGTTTATGTGGCTGTAAAATTTGGACAGGTTTCGTGAAACAGACGGTAACAGCAGTTATGCAAGAAGCTGTGTTTAAAGGGCGAATCTTTAATCACACACTTAAGATTGTCCTCTTAGTAAGTTGACAACGACCAACGCGGTACGTGTGAAACAGAAAGGGTGTGCAAACAACCCTGGGTGGAGCAACATCATGTTTCCGGTACTTATGATACAGGATGAAATCTGATCTCCAAATAAAACTTCCGTGTTGTAAAACCTTCATGTACATATTAATACGTCGTATATTGATGAAATGACTTCGATAGTAAGCTGTAAGATCACCCACTGGTTTAATATAATTGAGGAAGGCCGCAGGGCTCCAGATAAGGAATTAGTAATTGAGTATTGTCACTCCATCATTTCTGAAGCAATTGGGTATTTCAACATTTTAATTGAGTAAATAAAATCACACTGCTGTTTACACATCAACAGACAGAATTTATTGAATACTTTGCTTCGAAATGCAAACATGTCTTGGCATTTCCTTGGCATTTCAACTAATGAAATACCAAGATGTGTTTTCATGGAAAAATAAGATTAATTTGGTATTTAAGCAAATGCTCAGCTTATTTGGAGCTATGGAAGGCCATGGGTGTTTGTACCTTAGAAGATTTTTTATGAAATTATATGCAGAAACTGTGATAGTTTGCATAAATGACGCGAACAACTGACGAATGTTCATGGTAGGTCAGAACATTTCGTCTTCTTTCGACGTCTATTACGGAAAATATAGTATTTTTTATCATTATTTGATTCAAATATGATTGGTTCCTAAATGTGATGGGATTTCTGTCTAACGTATATGTGAACATTCTCTTGTACTGTACAGTATACGGAAATGCTATATTTGCCATATGTGTGTATACAAGTCATCAGGCAGTTTAACCTCTTGCGGCACAAATAATATGACATACACATAAATAAAGTTCGGTGCGATATATACACTAACGAACAACGTCCTATACGTGTAGGTTGTTATCATCACAGTTATTTATCAGGTAACCTGCCCTGTATTGACCGAATACGTACTGACTGATAACATATTGTTGTATCAGGCATTGCCCTGATATAAACATCCGGGTTACAACGAAGTGAAAACTGACGTTCCATTGGTCGGTTAACTTCACGTGACGTTACCGAATGACGTCAGTGTAATGACGCAAAGTAAACAAGTCCGCGTTCTGTCCATAGAATACGACGTCATCTGTGGTCATTTTCGAGCATAAAACGTTACCTGATAAATAGAATACCAGGCTAGTGTATTTTAATATCAAGTTTATCAGGCTCGGCTCGGAAACGGTAGGAATTCCTCGGCAAGCCTTGGAATTCCTACGCGTTTCCTAGCCTTGCCTGATAAACTTAATATCAAAAGACACTAGCCTGGTATTCTCTATATACAAAATCTGATTTTTTAAGAGTTTGCTGACCCAGTGTTAAAATGTTTGAGTATCCAGTAATAGTTATGTAGTAATAAGATAAAGACACAGTGCTGTAGCTGTATACATGTATTACATGTATCATACATACTGTCACATCTGTCTATAATAGTATATGAACACAATTTTATGTTTCTGTCATATCATTTACTGTATGTGTAAAAACGCTCCAAGCGGTGAAACTGTACAATGGCGTACATACAACGATGGCGGTGATGGCAACTCAATGTATCATAGTATACAATAACAATATATGTGTCTGTGTTATTTAATATTTATTCACTTTTAAATACAACATGTACACTCATATATATTAAATAAACATGATAGAGATGTTTCATACAGGTACATTATGTATTAGAAAGTAATATTTTAGATAATTATAGAAGGAGCAAAATAGTAAAGGTCAAAGGAAGAATATGTCTTTTCCTGTAATAATATACAGTAATCTGGGGCCCGTTTCACTAAACTTCGTACGAATAAAATGATCGTAAGTGCAAAATTATAATCGTCTGGAAATTCCAATTGATGGATTTACAGACTATCATTATTTTGCACTTACGAACATTTTAATCGTACGAAGTTCAGTGAAACGAGCCCCAGTTTAGGTACAGTTACCGCCATTGCTTTAATCGTGTAGATAATGTGCTTGATTAAACTTTGGTGTAATAAACATAACAAAATATCGAACAGACCTCATGTAATAATATGTTGTTCTCTTTTATATTTTAGTATGGCTATTTCCTCTTCTGAGGCTATTCTATTTTTCAGATAATATTTATATTTTCATATTACATTAATTATAATATTATAATATTCAAATATCTTATATTCATATATCACATTATGAAGCAATTATCATTGAAGCCAAATCAATCTTTCTATGACCTTTCTAAGTCCCTGAAGGTCCTAGGGGCCGTTTCACTAAACTTCGTACGACTAAAATGTTCATAAGTGCAAACTAATGATATTCTCTAAATTTCACATTACCAAATGAATGTTTTCTTGTAGACAGTTATTGGATGTACATGTATTGAGCATACGTTGCATATGCAGCCTATGCTAAAAAAATGTAAAGCCGTCACTTGACATTTCCAGAGGATCCTAAATTTGCACTTACGAACATCTTAGTCGTACGAAGTTTAGTGAAACGGGCCCCAGGGTTCCAATGTGGATGAATTGCGAGCAAAACAGTTGGTACAATAGCAGTTTACAGTAGAATTGCACCGGGCTAGTTTTGATAAATATAGCGGTCATATTTCCAGCGGGTGTAGTAAAATGACACACTTGTTATGACTAAACACTACATTATCGATAACATTAACAATTTCACCCATAAGTAACTGGGGCACGTTTCACTAAATTTCGTACAACTAAATTGTTCGTAAGTGGAAATTTAGGATCGTCTGGAAATTTCAATTGATGGATTTACATTTATTGAGCATAGGCTGCATATGCAGCCTATGCTCAATAAATGTAAATCCAATAATTGTTTACAAGAAAACATTGTTAATGTGGAATTTACAGACTATCATAATTTTGCACTTATGATCATTTTAGTCGTACGAAGTTTAGTGAAACGGCCCCTGGAATGTATTTTGATTTGTTAATTTTGCAACCAATCCAATCGTCACAAAATGATTTTCAGACTGGTCCATTTATGAAAAAGGGTGTTTTTTGTTGTGAAAATAGGAAAATTACTCTCAAAAAGTGCAGATCCTGATGAGACGGCCCTTTACAAGCCGGCTCATCTGGATATGTACTGTTTGCATAAACCGCAATATGGCGGGATTTCGAGTTCAACGGGTTAAAATATTGACTTTATTATGAAAAAAAGACGATTTCTCTATGGGAATTTAACAGGGGGGGGGGGGAGATCTGTGGGAGCTACAGGAGGAGTCAAACAATGAAAGAAAATGGAAATTAACTCTGAAACCTCTAACTAAAACAGCTTGGAAAATATCTAAGAAAAAAAGTTAAATTTTGAAAATCGGTCTACTATTTCTGAAATTAGAACATTATCCCCATGTTAAATCCTACTAGACATCTTCACTCTATGGAGATTTAACATGAGGAAATAAATACAAATTTCACGAAATAAAAAGACGGCTCATTCTTAAATTTGGATAAAATTTAACATATACGAAAACAAACTTTTTTATATAGATGTAACATTTAGACAGGTTTCGTGAAACAGACAGCAAGTCATTAACTTACGAGTCTGGCAGCCCGTCCGAGCCCCCGTTGAAGTGCTGGGACAGCTACAATAGTTCGGACTGGTGCACGTTCCTCCGTTCTGGCAGCTGGGGCGACATATCGCTGGAATAAAGGAACAAAACTATGGGGTAACCACGTGATTGGACATCACTATTTATTCTCTTTATGTCTTTATTGATGTGCAATGATCATACATTATTCTCTGTCGAAAATATTATTGTTTCAGGTGACGCATTTAATTAGCATAAATAATTTAAAAATAGCATGCCTCATTTGCATATGAAAATAGCCTGATACCACCGCGAGTCACTATCAGTAAAATAAATATTATTAAATGATTATATCTGTATAGCGGGCACTCGTAATGTTTAGAACTGGAATAGTGACACAATTATACACATATTTAATTTCTATACAAAAAATAATGTGTGGGCATGTACCTTTAATTTGAACTCCACATTTGGTTAGTTACATTTGTGAAGCTATCAGAAAATGCAGTGTAAATATAAGTAATACAACCAATATAAGTAATAAAACCATGGGTTGTTGCTTTTACTGGGGTGTACAATACATTTGGTCTGTTTAAACAGACAAACTGTATGGGTTCATCCAAGTAAACGCAACAACTCATGGGTTTATTCCTTAAATACATTGTCTATGCTTACGGATGATGCAGTTGTAGTTCCCGGCGTGTCGGTAGCCATATGCACACTGCTTAGCAGTGTAGTAATGCGCTCGTAATTCGCGCCTATATCGGTGACAGCCGCTGGAAACATATAGCGATCCCTAAGAGCACGGTTCTACGGAGCCCCGCAGGGGACGTATAATTCTCTTTTTTATTAATTCGTTCACACGGAATAATAATTCGTTCCCTCAATTTAAAAATTCGTTCCCAAGAATTAACCATTCGTAACTTCACACGAATTAACATTTCGTTCCCTCTATTTAACAATTCGTTCACATGAAATAATGATTCGTTCCCACGGGAACGAATTGTTAATTTGTGGGAACGAATTGTAAAATCGTGGGAACGAATTGTTAATTTGGGGGAACAAATAGTTGAATTGAGGGAACGAATTGTCATTTCGTGGGAACGAATTGTTAATTCGAGGGAACGAATTGTTATATCGTGGGAACGAATTGTTAATTCGAGTGAACGAATTGTTATTTCGTGGGAACGAATTAATAAAAAAATTCTACGTCCCCTGCGGAGCTCCGTATCGTAGATATGCATGTAACAATGAGTTTTTATTTTGTTAAAGGGGTCAAAATAGGCCATTGGATTAATGGATTGGGGTAGGAAGGTGAAAAGTGTCAAAACTCGCTTATATGTTGATGTATAGTGATTTTGGGAACATTTATGTGGTAAGATAAAGGCTGTTTACTGTTTGATAGTGTTTCCTTATTGAATAAAATCATTCCATTTTAATTGATTTTTTTTCTCCAATTTATCTCTCATAGTGGCAATAGTTTCTTCAATGTTATTGTGTGTTTAAGATATGCGTTAAAGTGGTCAAATGTTGGTTGTGATTCACTACTTTTGCATCTGAAAATAAAACATTTTGCTAAAAGGATTAATGCCAGACAGGAAGCGGGAAGGAAACTCCGTTACAGGTACACACCCATTCAGCAGGCACAAAATGGTCTTTATAGGAAATAAATAAGTGTATAATTGTGTAACTATTTCACCAGTTCTAAAAATAACGAGTGCTCGCTATACATATATACTCATTTAGTAATATTTCTTTTACTGATGGTGACTCACGGTGTTATCAGGTTATTTTCATATGCAAATGTGGCATCATATGTTTTACTCATTGCACATCAAAAAATAAATACAGAGAATAAATAGTGATGCCCGTTAATATTTTAAGGAAACACTGTTACCGCCCCTGATGCCGATATACCATGTATAATAATGCCAATCAATACGTGGGGTAATGGTGAATGGATGTTTATTTTGCCAGAAAATGTCTCAGATGATGTCTCTGATATAAAGAACACTGTGTGCCTACTGAGTGGGCATGTACCGCTAAACAATCCTCTTGCTGGCATCCTTGGAAATGGAATGGACATAAGGCATCAGTGACCTTGACATTAAGTGTATGCGACACAAAGCACCGTCCCTAGTCACACACTGTGACCAAACAGTTTGAAAATCAATCGGTGAAGAGGTTCATAAGTTATTAAGAAATGAAATGTTTTACTAACGCATGCACGCACGTACGTACGCACGTACATGAACTATATCTTCCCATACTATCGGCGAGGGGATATTTGGCTGGCGATTCACCAACCGGTCATTCACGAGCGCCTGCGTTAATATTGCCAAAACGTCTGAAACGTTTCTGAACGTCCATTGGCAATATCAACGAGCAATCAAACAGTTTGATTGGCTGCGCCTGAGCTGTAGCACAGCTCAGGCTCAGCCAATCAAGCTGCTTGCTTTCAAGCACAGTGTTCAAGTATTTTGCAATATTGGCAAGATTAGTGCAGACGAAGGTGTAGTATCCGTCCGAGAGAACTTTATCAACTAGACCGCTGCGATTGTGCGTTATCAGATAGTGTGCTCTTGGTTAGCGGAAGACGCCAATCACTCAAGATTAATATAATCCGTATATCCTGCACAAGATACCTAACTACTTGTTTACCAACAAGCCGGTCATAAACAAAGCATACATTCACCGGTGTTTCAACAGATGGTAAGTATGCTGGTGTCATATGGGTAGTATGGGTATATTTGGGTGGATTTCGTTGGCTTTGGGTAATTTACATACTTT
Source organism: Conchocele bisecta (assembly GCA_029237695.1). Classification (NCBI taxonomy): domain Eukaryota; kingdom Metazoa; phylum Mollusca; class Bivalvia; order Lucinida; family Thyasiridae; genus Conchocele; species Conchocele bisecta. Next base: position 58,938,491 of record CM055281.1, read on the forward strand.
GGTGCAACTACTAATGCTCAATCATTACACACGACATACATCGTCAATTATTTACACATTCGCGAGAGGTGACGTAAATTGTATGTTGGTAAGCACCCAAACCACCAGATATACCGAAATAACCCATACAACACCGAAATATGAGCCGTTCTTCAAGAACATGTGGACATAATCACAGACGTACAGTAGCACTTTTCTGCTCCTTACCTATTTGTATATACTAATATCGTATACATATCGTAATCGTATAGTATTGGTATATTTAATGAGCATATCGTATGATCATATAATATTGGTATGTTTGTACCGTATCATCGTATAGTACAAACGTACTATACGAATATTATACAAACATACGATATCCGTTCGTAGTTCGTATATACGATATATCCGTACGGGTATGGTATGAATATACCATAATCTGGTATGTTTGTACGATACAAACGTACCAGAATTATACACATGTATACAAATCGTATAAACGTACGATTTTAATGGTATATCTATACGATATTGGTTGGTATGTACGGTACAAACATACCGTACGTTTATACTATATGCATATCGTATAGAAAACATATCGTATTGGTATAGTTCGTATAGTTGACCTGCAGAAAAGCGCTACTGTAGTTCCAGCACTGACCAATATGAATTCACGCGACGTCAATATGGAAACAATATTGACGTCTTGCGTTGCATTGTGTTTCAGTGTGAAACGAAATTAAGTATATCCATTTTGTAATAACAACTTATATAGAGAGTTGGGTAATACTATATTATACTTACCACCACCAATGGTAGCGAACACATCTCGATACGTAATAATACCTGACCCGCCAAACGGTCACCACATGTCTGAAGCAAAACACATACAGGCTACCAGTCAAGTGTCTGTTGATACCAAATTTATCAGGCAAGGCTAGGAAACGCACATTTTTCGAGTCGAGCCTGATAAACTTGATTTCAACAGACACTATGCGTGTTTTCTATTTATAAGGTTAGTGCTAGCCGATGCTCAAAATATAAATCAGTTTTCGTTGAAAAGAACATGGATTTGTTTTCTTTGCGTCATTACATCGACGTCATTCGATAACGTCATGAAACGCCGCTCGACCAATGAAACGTCATTTTTAAATTCGTTGTAAGTCGGATATTCCAATATGGTCAATGTCTGATACAACATTATCAAGGTGTGGGATCACGTGGTTTCCAAACCCGATTTTCCGACGTGACGTAATCTGTGACGTCATTTTTACAGTAGATTTTCCTTAAAATCTTCCTAACAAACGGACAGATTTTGATGATATGTAGCGCACCAAATACGATGGCATATGTGTTTTATGCGTGCTCGGACAGGAATTTAGAATAACTTATGACTTTCACAAAGAATCGGGTAACGTTTATTTCTTACATTCACGTCCTCTCGTTTTTATTTACATTTACGGTAACCGATTCTTCGTCAAAGTTAGAGAATTTGAGAATGAAGCAGCCTATACAATTCAGAGCAACGTGTACCGCATTTGCTGCGGTATATTTCATAAATATATGTCATTCCATTAGAAAGATATTAAAGAAATATACTGTAAACACATCTAAAAACATGACGTCACTCCGTTCGGAAACCACATGATCCCACACATTGATTATGTTATCAATAAAAACATGTTTTGACAGCACTTCAAAATCATTTCCAATGGAAATGATTCTGAAGTGCTGTCAAAGCATGTTGTAAATTATTCTAAAGTTCTGTCAAAGCATGTGTTTGATGATAAAAATGGAAAATAGAAAATAACAGCAGACGACCAAAAAAATAACATAGCGGTCTAAGGGTTAAATGAAATATACAGTAAACACATCTAAACTACATCAGTATAATTGGGTCAATACAAAGCTCGTTACCTGATACACAAACATGTATTACATCCTGCAAGTTATTTGCATGCGTTTCATGATGAGAGAAAGACTGTATTCAACTCATTACAAACAATACACAGTTGTAGAACTGGATTTTAAAACTTGGGGTTACAAAATACGTTGACGTACGCGCCGTTTTTTGTAAACCCCCGGTTTGTGTAACCCCAAATATTAATATTGCGATACATGAGATATGTTTGCTTTAAAGTTGAAAATAAAGTGTGTTTGGATCTGACCAACGAACATTTGGCCATTAAACACATTAAATATAAGAAATATTTCAATGTAAGTACCTTTTCATCAAAAAACAAAAAAGACACCATCCCCAAATTTTTTTTTTGTATTCGATGAAATTCCATCAAATCAATTTATATATGATTGTATTGTGAAATAACGATTTTCCTATGTGAATTTAGTATGGGGCAAAAAGGAGGAGGATCAAGAGGACCAGGAGGGTCGAGAAAAAAAAGCAAATTAACTTCGAAACCTGGCAAGATAGCTGAGAAATGATGCAAATAAGAACACAAAAGTTAGATTGTGAAAATCGGTCCACAAATAAAAATATATTTAAAAAAAAACACTATTTTAACCCCCCATATTAAATTCCTATCTATACGATATAGGAGAATCGTTCTCAATAAAAGCCATATTTGATGGAATTTCATCAAAATATTTATTTTTTTGGAGAGGGTCAGAAATTCCATCAATTATGGGTTTTAGGTCACCCTCCCCCAAAAAAAATATGTTAATGAAATTCCATCAAATATGGATTTTATTGAGAAAAAAAAACGATACTCTTATTTTTTGTTATTGATGAAAAAGAACGTCACGTCACATACAGCAAACGCTGTGTCTGAGAACCAATGTTCTTATTTGAATGGCCTAATATATATGGAAGGTAATATCCGCCATAATTCGATGTGACTTGATGCTTGCGTGCTGATGACATTACAACTTATATTCATGTTATTTCATTCGTCATTTGTATTTATTACATTTGAAATCTGCTTGTAATTGTATTTGTCTTTCTTACATGTCCATTCTGCTGATTGCTTTGTTCATTCGTCTTATTTACATTACAATTATTGATACGTCCTTATTCGTGTCCCTGTTTTATTGCACTAAGCATTTGACTTAGCACGTTGAATAAGGCCGAAAGCAGTAAGGACAAATCCGCATGAAGTAAGCATTATTAAAGCCACATTATTCAAGCCACGGAAACCCGCAATCAGAAAGCAACAAGCCACAAGCAGAATGATGCAAGCAATATATTGGTTAGTAGTGCCTCATTATGACGCCAGATGGCACTGCTGTCAATGTTAGGAATCCTCCGACTAATAAATAATAGTACGAGATGTGATTGGCTGTTTGAGGCACACCTCCAATGCCGGTGTTGATGTAAGATTTCACCTGCAAATGATCACAGCATAGGTTAGAAGACACCAAATAGTTTTACTATACACTTTAATCGAATCCCATCCAATAAGGTCAGTCTCTCCTACTTTCACTATTCGTATGGATGTTGTGTGACCTACTTAGATATGACCTGAAGCCGGTCAGTACTGGTTCTGCATGAATTAAACAATAGCTTCACTTACTCCTAAGACAGAAAAATCCAACCTCGCCATGTCCCCCAATATTGATTACATGTTTTTGTTTGGCCACGGAAACTCTGTTTACATCACATGACCATCATTTTCCTCAAGTGAAACTGGGTAGTAATGGATCAAGATTTGCAAGCAAACTGTGTCAGTGACCTCAAAACACCCGCACGATTTTGTTCATACCGGACTACTTTTACCGTCTTGCCGATTGCGCACCATTTGTTATTCTCTAACCTATATTAACTAAATTGCATACCAGTGTGCACATGGAAGACTCCGAATACCAGGTGTTGTGCCTCAAATTGAGCAACAAGGTGATGCAAGTTGTCAACCTATGCTCCCCAAATGACAGACCTCTATCCCTGGACACCATCCCTGTTGAAGATACAAACTGTCTAGTTGTAGGTGACTTCAACAGCCACTCACAGAGCTGGGGATATGACCATATAGACAGACGTAGAGAAGAGGTTGAGACCTGGCAGGATGAGCATAACCTCCAACTGATAAAAAATCCTGATGATCAACCTGCTTTTTACTCCAGACGATGACATTCCACTTCCACTCCTGACCTTGGTTTCTGCACTGACGATATACACAGTACTCTCTCTAGAGAGGTAGGTGATCAACTGGGAGGTAGTGACTATCGTCCCGTTTACCTCACCATGCAGTACAATGTCGCACAGGAACCAAGTTTTCCTAGATGGAACTACAAGAAGGCTGATTGGAGTTCATACAAGAAGCTCACAGATGACCTCTGCAGAGAGATAAGAGTGGAAGGCAGAGACATCGACCGAGTCAACAAAGACTTCAATGTTGCCATTCTCAAAGCCGCACACAAGTGCATTCCGCGGGGATCTAGGAGGGACTACAAGCCATACTAGAGCAACGATCTGGAAGTTCTTCAGAACAATTTATTGGAGGTCAGGCGGGAGGCAGAAACAAATCCCTCTCAAGAAAACAACATTGCCCTCCAACAAACCAAAGCCAAGTTCCTAAAAGCCAAGATCCAGGCCAGAAGAAAAAGCTGGAAAGAGAAAACGGCATCTCTCAACCTGGAAAAGGATGGTACAAAGCTATGGAAACTCACCAAACAGCTGAATGACGAACGGGGTAGCAGCAGGAGCCCAACAACACTGGTAGAAAATGATACTCTGCTGACAGGCAAACAAGCAGCAAACAGGCTCGCTGACAATTACGAAGATGTCAGTAACATTCCTATCAGCAGAGAACAGCAGAGAGAGGCAAGAAGAGAGGAGAGAGAAAGGCGCAGCAATAGATCAGAAGAAGATGTAATGGAGAAGGGCCTCACACTAAGTGAGCTACAAGTAGCGCTGAAACAGCTCAAGGCCAAGAAGTCGCCGGGACCGGACGGCATCACCAATGAGATGTTGATCCACCTCGGCTCTTTTGCAATGCACACCCTCCTTGCAATCTACAACCACAGCTGGAGAGAATGCAGACTTCCGCAAATTTGGAGAGAGGCAACCATGATTCCTATCCCTAAACCTGGAAAGGATCGCAAGAAAGCATCCAGCTATCGCCCCATCAGTCTCACCAGCGTGGTAGGAATAATTATGGAGAGTATTGTGAACCAGCGCATGAAGTGGTATCTGGAGACAAACCAACTTCTGGCCCACCAACAGGCTGGCTTCAGGAAATTCCGCTCGACTGAAGACCAGACGACATATCTTGCCCAGGAGATCGAAGACGCTTTTCAAGAAAGAAAGTAACCTAGTAACTTGGGTTGATCTCCAAAGAGCATTCGACAAGGTCTGGACAGAAGGTATGCTCGTAAAGCTACAGCGGAATGGAGTGGGATGCACTATGTACAAGTGGGTAAAGTCATACCTCTTCAACAGGAGGGCTAGAGTAAGTGTTGATGGGACTACTAGCCACAAATTCCTACAGAGACATGGTGTCCCCCAAGGAGGAGTACTGTCGCACACCCTATTTCTCCTTTTCATCAACGACCTGGTATCGGCCTTGCCAAAGTGAGTTAAGGCTGCCCTATATGCAGACGACCTCGCGCTCTGGTGTTCCGAAGAGTTTGCATCAACTGCAACTTACAGGATGCAACAAGCGGCCGACAAGCTATCCGCATGGGCAGATGACTGGTGCGTGCATGTGAATACAGAGAAGTCATCTACTACCCTATTCACTCTGTCACCAAAACAGAAGGCCTGTCCTATAAAGATCAGTGGCATGACATTGACACATATGGAAGAGGCAACATACCTTGGAGTGACCTTCGACAGACGGCTAACATGGAAGCCCCACATAGCAAATGCTGAAGCAAAGGCCCGCAGGAAACTAGCTATACTTCGGAAATTAGCTGGTACCAACTGGGGATCGCATGAGATCATACTAAAGACAGTATACCTGGGTACAATCAGGCCCCATCTCGAGTATGCTTCCTCAACATGGATGACAACTGCCAAAACCAATCAGCACATATTAGACAAGGTCCAGAACCAGGCCCTACGAATTATCACCGGAGCAATGCGGTCAACTCCAATTAAGGCCATGGAGGAAATCACTGCCATTCCACCACTCAGCAAAAGGAGAGATGCCAAGGTTCTAATACAAGCCAGCAAGTATTAGTTCCTGCCAGATCATCCCATGAAAATAAAACGTGAGAGCCTGACAAAGAATCGTCTGAAAAGAAGCAGCTATGTACACGAGTCGAAGAAGTTGACAATAACAAATGCTGCCCAACTTGGCCCACCGACGGCTCCTCTTGAAAAGTCCGAACTACCAGAAGTATGGAGATATGACCTGTCCAACATCAGTATTAACACAACTATCCCAGGACTCTTGCCGGGAGAACAGTACGAGATCATCAAGTAGTCCCTCACACAAGCCATGATCTTCGATAACTACCCATTGGAGACATGGACCCATGTGTACACAGACGGTTCAGCGACAGCTGCAATTCAAGATGGGGGAGCTGGTATTTTCGTCTTGAACACCACTGGGAAGACAGAAACGGTTAGCATACCTACAGGAAAGAAATGTACCAACTACAAAGCAGAAGTGGAGGCCATCATGAAGGCGACAACAATTATTGAAGAGTCGGCTGAGGACTGCCATCAGGTGGTCATACTAACAGATGCTCTGTCAGTCCTACAGGCCTTGAGCAATGCCAAAATACCATCTCTTTCCAGACAGTTACACACTTTATGCCAGAATAAAAAAGTGTCGTTGCAGTGGATTCCAGCACACTGTGGGGTTCCTGGAAATGAGAAGGCGGTCAAGTTGGCCAAACTAGGAGCCAAAGGTGACCAGCCACATAATAGTGTTACGCATGAGGAGAAAGCAACAGTGATAAAGACACTGACGAAGCCAAAGCCAACCAAAGATGACTACCACCTACTAGACAGATGGGAACAAGTCATAATAATAAGGCTACGCACGGGACACAATAGGCTAAATGCCCACATGTATGCAAAACTGAAGTTGTCCCCATCTCCAGATGAACTTGCGGTATGGAAGAGCAGACTACAGAGCATATACTGCAAAGATGCCCCCTGTTAGAACAGAGAAGAAAAAGCATATGGCCAGAGATCACCACCCTATTAGAGAAGTTGTATGGAAAGATGGAGGAGCTCAGAAAGACAGCGTCCTTCATTGCTGTGGCTGGTGTGATGGTGTAGATGGTGAACGCCAGTAAGTAAGTAAGTAACTAAATTGCATATGTATGTATGGTGTTTGACTTACTAATGTGTTTTATACATACATATATCCTCATAATTAAATTACATATGTACATAATTGAAAACAATCACATTTTAATAGTAAGTTACACATATGGTAACTTACACAGGTTGACTGTCAAACTGGCCCGTTACCGATGCAAACCAATAACCGTCCGGGATCAGACTAAGGTGGGCCACCACCATTGATTTTCCATAAAAAACTAGCCTGTTGCATGTACCACTCATTTTGCTATTCTCTGCTTCTTTCATTTTTCTTATGGATGTTGTGGGACCTAATTTCCAATAACCTGCACCCATTCTGCTCTGGATCTTGACTAATTAAAATATAGATTGAATTATTGTTGAAGCTGGGGTCCCATCTAGTAGGTACAAACTTTTCTTTATGGAACTTAAATAATTATATAATTGCAACTAGTCCACCACTTCTAAAAATTACGAGTGCCAGCTACACAGATAAAATTATTTAGTAATATTTAATGTATTCATAGAGACTCGCGGTGGTATCAAGCTAGTTCCATATGCAAGTGATGCAGTATTTTTAAATTATTTATATCAACTAAATGCTGAATAAATATTTGTATCGACATATTATAAAGTATGATATTGCACATAAAATAATAAATAAATGGAATAGATAGTTGCTCCCGTTATAATTTTAAGGAACCACGGTTATCGCCCCTGATATCCAACTGGCATTTCGCGTTTGATATAAAAAGTATAATAATGTCAATTAGTACGTCTGGTAATGGTCATCATTTTGCCAGAAAAATGTCAGATTGAAATAATAAAGAAAAACATGTCTCCCAATATTATAACCTGGCATGTACACTCTAGGTTTAAGGTTAGAAAAGGGGTGTTTTTAACACCCGTTTTCAGCATATTTGAAGCATTTAAAAGAAATAGTGAAAGTAGGAAAGACTGGCTGGGATTCGGTTAAATTATACAGTAAAACCATTTGGTATATTTTAACCTAAACATGGCGCAACAGAAATGGAGGCATCAATCTACATCAACACCGTTAGGGACATGGAACCAATTTAGAAAGCAACGCATTGTAGGATGGGTACCAGCATATTAAATCATTTTAGGGAGAACCATTTTAAGTTTTAGCAGCGCACCTGGCGTCATAATGGTTGTTCCCAAATTACTGTTGCAATTGTTGTTGTAAAGGGGCGTGGCTTATCGAGGTAACAAAACGCATGGCAAAACAGCGATGCAATAATCAATAATGGAACTCCGGATGTCACTTAGAATGTAATCAACACAAACGCATTGAAACAGTGCGAATGGATAAAGCATCAAGCCAAATGTACATGCAATTTAGACTACAACCAAGAAGATTTCAAATGTCACAAACACGAATGACGAATAAAATAACATGAATGTAAGTTGTAATGGCACCAGTCAGCAAGCATCAAGCCACATATAATTATAATAAGACGGATAGAACATAGAATGTCATCAGCAAGAAGCATCAAGCCTAATAGAATTATGGCGGATATTACCTTAAATAAATATAAAGCAGCGATTAATAGATTGATTGAATCTAGTAATCTACTGTGATACAAAAACAATTTTTACACTACAAACTGAATTGATAAATTTAATATTCTGTTGGTTCCCACGAAATAACAATTCGTTCCCTCAATTTAACAATTCGTTTCCTCGAATTAACAATTCGTTCCCTCGAATTAACAATTCGTTCCCACGAAAAGACAATTCGTTCCTCAATTTAACAATTAACACGATATAACAATACGTTCCCTCGAATTAACAATTCGTTCCCACGAAAAGACAATTCGTTCCTCAATTTAACAATTAACACGATATAACAATACGTTCCCACGAATTGACAATTCGTTCCCACGAATTAACAATTCGCTCAAGTGTTATTTCGTGGGAACAAATTGTTAAATTGAGGGAACGAATTGTTAAATTGAGGGAACGAATTTTTATTTCATGGGAACGAATTGTTATTTCGTGGGAACGAATAAATAAAAAATAAAAAATATACATCCCCTGCGGGGCTCCGTATAAAGGGGCTTATAAGAATTGTATTTAAAAAATACTATAAAAAATAAAAACGTTTTTTTTTCAACATGGCCCTGTGTAAAATGGTTTAATTAAAGATATCAGTGATTCTATATTTTATGTACATCTGGTGTCCCGGTGTAATTTACTGACAAATCACAAAATTTATAAGGAAAACATTTTTTTTTTCAGTAAAGAAATTACGTATAATACCAATCCATTAAGAAAACAGTATTTACAATTCTTGTTATGTGTGTTTAGTTATTATTTTCTGTTGTTGGCATACGTGTGGTGCACCAAATGGGCATGTCCCGGTCATCAATCAGCACAGTTTGCAAGCCCGTAATTCTCAAATCTTGTCCATTTGTACTTAACTATACACTGCATCTGAATTAAAATAGTTTAACATGTACATTAAACTTATCTGCAATAAATTTGCCTTTGCTACTAAATTGCTCTGTTTCAAACTAATACAATTAGCTTACCATATTATTAACACTTTTCTTAATAGATACTTCAGTTTTATGTTTTATGCCGTTGAAAAGAAAAAAATGTAAATGTAAAGCTATATAAAGTGGTTTCAATATAATTGAAGCTATATGACGATACTAAGAATGGGTTATTTCAATTGTCACCGATATCACCAGTATCAGATTTGAACGCAACACGATGGGAAATCCTAATATGTATGTACCTAAATGGGTGAAAATAGAAACAACCTAGCGGTCCTAGCATGGTCACATATCTTCAATGAAACCACTTTATACAGGGCCATGATGAAAACACTTTTTTATTTTTATATTATTGTTTTTCAAAAAATGCTGAATAAAACATTTCAGCGGCCCTAGTAACGTCATATATCAGTGATTCTATATTTTATTTACATCTTGGTGTCGAAGGGGCATCTATTAAGAAAAGTGTGAAGCTTGAAGCAGAGCAATTTAGTAGCAAGTCGTGGAATTTCTCATTTATGGTAACCCAACAACATGTATTTAATATGAATCAACAAAATAGCTTGGCATGTAACAGAATGCCATGTTTTACCACATGTACCAAACATCGTTATAAAGCTACATTTAATTAATAGAACAGCCTTCAAAAATATGGGCGTAACAGAAATGATTTATGTAACGGTAATGACAAAATGTAACGGTAATGACTTTCCATTTATTTAAAATACTAATACAGCATATATAACAAACATATTTATACTTTGCATATGCTGTACAATATAACTTCAAGTTAATGTTTACTTTTAATGTGATTGCCAATAGAAACCGACACTCCTCGAAGCTGTGTCTGTTTTTTGTTGTTCCAGAGCTTTTACTAATTAAATCCCGATATATAAATGTCGTAGGTCTGAATAAATGTGCCATTACTGACCGACAACTGATGGGACATGGTTTATATCTAATTAACGCATGAACTGACTGGTTAGTATGGTAATTTATCATTGCCGTTACAGTAGCGCTTTTCTGCAGGTCAACTATACGTACTATACCAATACTATACGTATAATATACCAATACGATATATTTCTATACGATATGCTTATAATATAAACGTACGGTATGTTTGTACCGTACATACCAACCAATATCGTATAGATATACCATTCAAATCGTACGTTTATACGATTTTTATACATGTGCATAATTCTGGTACGTTTGTATCGTACAAACATACCAGATTATGGTATATTCATACCATATCCGTACGGATATATCGTATATACGAACGGATATCGTATGTTTGTAAAATATTCGTATAGTACGTTTGTACTATACGATGATACGGTACAAACATACCAATAGTATATGATCATACGATATGCTCATTAAATATACTAATACTATACGATTACGATATGTATACGATATTAGTACATACAAATAGGTAAGGAGCAGAAAAGCGCTACTGTACACGATCGTCATTACCGTTACACAATTTTGTAATGGAAATGACCGTAACGGTAATTATTTTTCTTTAAAAACTCCCATTTTTCACCTCTCTGTATACAACGCATCATGAAGGTAGAATATGCAAATACAACGTTGTAAGTTTGTCTATCCACCCATTTTGGTTTCAGCCAACCTATGGACGTGTATAAACCCCGAACGGTAATGATGCATGTCTTAAAATTATGAATACAGACCGACCTTGTTCTCAGCATTGAATTAAGTTGTGTTACCACCGTGTTTATTTATAAATTGCGTTCGCATAGACAGTGTTCATTGCATTAGTAGCTTAGAGTAGGAAAGGGAGGTTACACTGATTTTACATTTTTTGCTTAGCGTAACGGTAATGATTCGATTTCTCGAGACAGATACATTAACGTCACTTACGTCAGTATTTTTCAAAGTTATTGCAGAATAAGTTTAATGTAAATGTTAAATTATTTTAATTCAGATGCAATGTATAGGAAAGTACCAATGGACAAGATTTGAGAATTACGGGCTTGTAAACTGTGCTGATTGATGACCGGGACATGCCCATTTGATGCACCACACGTATGCCAACAACAGAAAATAATAACAAAACACACATATCAAGAATTGTAAATACTGTTTTCTTAATGGATTGGTATTATACATAGTTTCTTTACTGAAAACAATATTTAATTTTCCATATAAATTGTATAATTTGTCAGTAAATTACACCGGGACACCAGATGTACATAAAATATAGAATCACTATACGTCATTCATCGTCGTTGTCAATAACGTCAGGCTATTGACCGGCAACGTTGCTGTTCCAGTGCGACAACATGACGTAAAACAAGATCATTCTTAATTTTAACGGCATATTTGCTTACTTACAGTTCTGAATCTATCAGAAAATGCAGTGTAAATATAAGTAATAAAACCATGGGCTATTGCGTTTACTGTGGTGTAAAATACGTATGGTCTGTTTAAAGTTTGCGAAGAGTCCTTCGAACTCCGCGCACTTTACGCAGACCAAATTGTTTGTGGACCTCAGTAAACGCAACACCCCCTGGTTTTATTCCTTAAATAACAAGAATGGCATATCCCCAGCTTATTCAACTTCAGCCATATTCCCGAGTTGTATCCCCAGCTTATTCAACTTCACCCATATTCCCGAGTTGTGTCCCCAGCTTATTCAACTTCACCCATATTCCCGAGTTGTATCCCCAGCTTATTCAACTTCACCCATATTCCCGAGTTGTGTCCCCAGCTTATTCAACTTCACCCATATTCCCGAGTTGTATCCCCAGCTTATTCAACTTCACCCATATTCCCGAGTTGTGTCCCAGCTTATTCAACTTCACCCATATTCCCGAGTTGTATCCCCAGCTTATTCAACTTCACCCATATTCCCGAGTTGTATCCCCAGCTTATTCAACTTCACCCATATTCCCGAGTTTGTATCCCCAGCTTATTCAACTTCGCCCATATTCCCGAGTTGTATCCCCAGCTTATTCAACTTCACCCATATTCCCGAGTTGTATCCCCAGCTTATTCAACTTCGCCATATTCCCGAGTTGTATCCCCAGCTTATTCAACTTCACCCATATTCCCGAGTTGTATCCCCAGCTTATTCAACTTCACCCATATTCCCGAGTTGTATCCCCAGCTTATTCAACTTCACCCATATTCCCGAGTTGTATCCCCAGCTTATTCAACTTCACCCATATTCCGAGTTGTATCCCCAGCTTATTCAACTTCACCCATATTCCCGAGTTGTATCCCCAGCTTATTCAACTTCGCCCATATTCCCGAGTTGTATCCCCAGCTTATTCAACTTCACCCATATTCCCGAGTTGTATCCCCAGCTTATTCAACTTCGCCCATATTCCCGAGTTGTATCCCCAGCTTATTCAACTTCGCCCATATTCCCGAGTTGTATCCCCAGCTTATTCAACTTCACCCATATTCCCGAGTTGTATCCCCAGCTTATTCAACTTCACCCATATTCCCGAGTTGTGTCCCCTGGTTATTAGGATAACTGGACATGGTACGGGTATGGGGGTGATATAAATTACTTAGAGCACGGTTGTCCTCATATCCGCATGCACGAGGAGATAATCCGCGAGTTTCAACTCGCGGATTATCTCCTCGTACATGCGGACAAACCCGTGCTCAAGTATTACTTATACTTAACAATCTGCGCTATAACTATTACAAGTAAAGGGGCAAGCATTGCTACAAATACTTACCCATTCCAGTTCGCCTCCTCAGATTCGCCAACGTAGCACATTAGAATCACTGCGCATGTAGATACGGCCAGTGCAAGCGCACGGTGAGCCGCCATAATCATTGAACGACTACAGGCAATCTAAGACGCAGTTGTTGACGTCTCCCAAGTTATATAGCGATTGCAGGTACACGGAAGTTTTTGAAATGTTTGAAACAACGACCAATCAGGGAACGGGTAATTTTCATTGCATAACCTTTCAGTTAGGCGGTTTAGACTTTTGAGAGCAGCGTAGCCCCATACCAGCTACTTGTACCATTCAGTCAGACATTAGCCTGTCTAATGCCCCTCTACACTTCTGAGAACAGTGTGGCCCCAGAACAAGTACGTATTCCGAACATAGTACAATGGAACCTCTCTAAACCGGACAACAACAAACATGTGATAATAATTTTTAATTTCTTGGTAATTTATATCAGGTGACAATGCTTGTTCGTGATAGCATAGTGCACACATATTGCTCGGTATAATCAAATGCCTGATTTACAGTGAAACCTCGCTAAATCGGACACCCTGGGGACTATATCGTCACTGTGAAATAATACTGTCGTGTTTATCAGATAGAAACCAAAGCATGCGCTCGTACATCAACATTCATGTAAGGACACGAGCAGTTTGATGGGTTCTATGCTGATCTGAGTTTGTAACGATATGGCCTATTTCTCGGTGATCCACGTCGGTATGACAGACGTATTTGGTAAATAACATACTATGGAACGCCATGACTGTCTTAACTGAAGACATGCTGCTATCTTATGTGGTTTCATCTTTATTTAATATTTAAAAGTAAGTACTTTGTTATCAATAACAAGAAAGTCACCCTCCCCAAAAAAATTGATTTGAAGAAATTCCAAATGATTTTCATATGGGAATTTAACATAGGGAGTCAATTTCCAAAACTTTTCGTTTTTTATCCTGAATTTTGGAAATTGACTCCGAAACCTGGCGAGATAGCTTGACAATGATGTAACTAAGAAAACAAAAGTTATATTTTGAAAATCGGTCTACAAATAAAAAAAATGTTTAAAAAAATATCTTTTAGCCCCCATGTTAAATTCCCATAGGAAAATCGTTTGGAATTTCTTCAAATCAATTCCTTCCCACGATATAGCAATTCGTTCCCTCGAATTAACCATTCGTTCCCACGAAATGACAATGGAACGAATTGTGCGAATTGTGCGAATTAACAATTCGTTCGTGGGAACGAATTAATAAAACAAATAATTATACGTCCCCTGCATCACATTTTGTTTTGGAGCTCAGAAACTTCGTGGATAATGTGCAGTCACCGACCTACATCGAATATCAGTAAGCGTCCGGTGATAAAGATCGCAAAGTCTCACATTATGTACGGTCATGTAATTGTTTCCTTGATTCTGCATTCCTATTAAAGCACGTATGATAATGTGTGGTTGTGACTGAATATATGGGGCTTCTTAGGTTTTGCGACAAGTGTAGACCCGGATCAGCCTGTGCATTTTTCGATGTTTTTCAACCCCAGTAAACGCAACAGCCCATGGGTTTTATTACTCACGATGGGTATGGTACGTCACGGTCACCTGCTATTTGGATGGGGTGCACTGAATCACTGAACTGATGGTGACTTTGAACAGTGATAAAAAATCCTTCACTTCAGACCATACTTTATGTAATAACTCAGCAACTACTGAAGCGATGTTGGCGCGATGAAGCGCAGATACCCCGAACAATGGAATAGCAACACCTGCCGAGTTTATTGCGAAAAAACTATTTTCCTATGGGAATTTAACATGGGGAGTTCATTTCCAAAATTCAAAAAACGATAATCAATATTTGATGGAATTTCATCAAACACATTTTTTTGAGGAGGGTTACTTTTTTGTTATTGATAAAAAAAGTAGTTACTTTGAAATATTTTTTAGATTTAATGTCTTTAATAGCCAAAAGTTCGTCGGCAGAAAAACGTGGAAAAACGTGGAACAGACAGTAGCAACATGTTCGATATCTCATGAAAGACAACATTTACGATATAATTCCGTATTTGCTCTGGGAACGAATTAATAACAAAAGGTCCATGTCCCCTGCTTAAAAAAATCCATGTCTGTAAACATTTTAATGAAAGAAAAAAACGCACATCTTCTTAGGTAAGCACTATAATTATTTACGAATGATATATTGGAAAATGAAATAATGTCGTAGCCTATTTCATCAGCATTGCAAAGTATACTTTCATTACGCAAACATTGTATTAGCGAACATACCTCACTATACCCCCAGTTAGCTATGTAAACAGAGGGTATGATGAGGTACCCACGCAATAGGTAATGCGGTCAAATAGGTCACGATGCAGTGACTATTTTCGATCAATAACTTATGTTGTAAGCGATTGTAATGTGTATTTTCAATATTTATATTATTAAAATGTATCATATCGATACCCCTTTAAGTAATATTTGTACATTTTAAATGTATTGATGTTCTCATGAAGCGCATGAATATAAGTATTAATTAATCCAGCTTATATTGAGGCAAATCACACAGCCTCAAAACATAGTGCTGGAGTATAAACCATAGTATCGTATATTATTCATAAGTATATCACTATTAAACATTAATTACAATATGTATGCATATTATTAAAACAGTAGATGCTACCTTTGTTTCGCTATATGTGATATTTATAACAAAATATTTTTTTTATTCGTCCGCGTACGGATTTCTGTCACGCAAAGCGCCATTTTCAGTTCATATTTTGACCTGTGCATATGAACCGGACTAAGTTTAAACAACGCTCGATTCCGTCCAATTCAAATTTATCTGCAGAATGTTCAGACTAACTACATAAGTAATGCTGCTAAATAAAGTGTTAACGGCTGGAACATGGTCATCACTAAAAGGAAGAAACCACAGTCGTATTATTGAAAAATAAGATTTACCCGAGACCTCATGGGGGACGCCATTAATCCAGTGTAAACAATAGACCGTGTGATCCCATTCCCTGAGTAGCCGCCGCTTAGTGAAACGGTGTGCTAATCATGATATTATGTTCCAATATTGGAAAACGGTTTGAATTTCTCGGTAAAAAACTACGAAAGTCATAAAAAATAACGATGTATATTTAGCATTGGATACGCGTAAATGGTATTACTCTCTTATCTGATCGTCAGTTGTCGTCGATAGCGATTTAACTTACTGATCTGGTCTTAATTTATTGTCAACTTTCAACGCCATTTACAGAATATATGGCTAATTTTAGAAATAAATAACGGCAAATTACGATGACGTCTGCTCTAAAATATCTGTCAACTTGCGGACGTAATTTAAGGAAATCGATTATATTTTAAGGCTACATCTGTGACTAATTACGAATTTATGTATGGTCTTTGGCTACACCCGACACATTACACAGATCTAGTTGTAAATACACGTCGCTTTGTGTGGGGGAAAAATCGATAATGCGCAATCGTGTGTGACGAGGTGTTGATCTGACCACACAGCTGTAGCCTGGCGGCAATGTTTTGAAATTGACGTGTCGGAGACAACATGACAATTAACGATATACTCTCTATTATACACAGATTTATTAGACGGCTGGTTATTTAAAAAAGAGTAGTTCAGTACACCTTCGCCGATATTGTTTTTAGAAAATCAGTAATATTTTCCGTAAATGGTGTTGAAAAGTTGACAAAAATTCTATCACCGTATTTAGTTGTGCCGATATTGTTTTAAAAAATCACTAATTATTTTCCGTAAATGGTGTTGAAAATTGACACAAAATATATAGCCACATTTCTCCGATATTCGTTTAGAAAATCACCAATATTTTCTGTAAATGGTGTTGACACAAAATGCAGCGTTCACGCGGAATTCAAATAAAATAAAAAAATAATAATTTAATAAATAGACGCCGAAGGCTACTGTGTTTGCGGCCAGTGAATTCTGGTCGTGGTAGCCACATGCGCAGTTCGAACAGTGTTGTGATCAGATGGAGGACAATAATTATTTACAAATTAATAAAAAAATGTTTGCTGTCCGAAAATTAATTAATTGTGACAGCCAAAAAAATAGATTTTGGGACAGTAAAATATTATATGGTATAGACAGTACTTCAAACTTAAAAAAACAGTAACAAACTGTCTGTGTATATCTTACTTAACTTAAAAAAAACAGTAACAAACTGTCTGTGTATATATTACTGGAAGACAGACACTTTCATCGTTGGTAAGTTTCTATCGATTTATAGCTATTTTCATTAAAATCATAAAATTGTGAAAATATTAAAATCACAAAAATAATATATATGGATTTTTTTTTTTTTACCAAGTCGAGGTTTGAAACGGTACTTGAATCATAGAAGTCGGCGACCTTAACCTCACGACTATTGCGCCATTTACGATGATTATATTTATACAGAAGTGCTATCAGTATTACGCAACCATTTCAACGTAATAATTATTAAATTATTTGCAACTCCATCTACAACGATACCGTTACAGAGATACGCTATTGAAACAACATGTATTAGTACCCATAACATAACAAAGTAATGTATCATTATATATCACAGGAGATAGATTAAAACTATATATACTAATAAACAGAACAATCTGCTTGGCTCGTATGAAAATAGTTCGCGTGATATTGATTATCTCCCTTGCCGAAAGTAGTTCACTGATTTATTAATTCCAAATAAGACGTGTTTGCGTAATGTACTAGCAAAGTATACTTTGAGGGAGTACATTGTAATCATTTATTTTTCCTGAAATGATTTATTTCATATAGAACTAACAAATGGATATATTTCATGATTAAAAGTATGCAGAATTATTATACTGAATTTATTACATTATCACAGCCAAATTGGCTGTGATAATGTAATAAATTCAGTATAATAAAAATTAATAAATTTATCATAAAATTGAAAATTTCTCCCTCAAAGTATACTTTGCTACTAAAGTATACTTTGCAATGTTGATGAAATAGGCTACTGGTATAGATTGGAATAGATTGGAATACGTGAAATGGAAAAAATTAATGCATAATTTATAAAGTATACAATCGACATGTAGTTTGGATAATGTTAATATGTTAAAGCTACCTGTCCTCTCAGTCGGCACCTGGGGCCCGTTTCACTAAACTTATTACGACTAAAATGTTCGTAAGCACAAATTTAGGATCGTCTGTCAATTTCAATTGATGGATTTACATGTATTGAGCATAGGCTGCATATGCAGCCTATGCTCAAAAATTGTAAATCCAATAATTGTTTACAAGAAAACATTGTTAATGTCATATTTACAGACTATCATAATGTTGCGCTTATATGTACGAACATTTTAGTCTTACGAAGTTTAGTGAAACGGCCCCCTGTTCTTTATAGGAATTACATAAGTGTATAATTGTGTCACTATTCCACAGTTACGAATGCCCGCTTTACAGATATAATAATTTAGTAATATTAGTGTACTGATAGTGACGCGCGGTGGTATCAGGCTATTGTCATATGCAAATGAGGTATGATATTTTTTAATTATTTATACTAAATAATTCACATTTATACTCACCTAAAAAAATACGATCATTGCAAATAATAAAATAAATACAGAAAATAAATAGTAATTTCCGTTAACATTTTAAGGAAACACGGTTATCGTGGAAATTTACATCTGATATAAAATGTGTAATAATGCCAATCAATACGTGGGGTAATGTTGACTGACTGTTTATTTTGTCAGAAAATGTCTCAGATGATGTTCTAATATAAAGAACATTTTGTGCCTACGGAGTGGACATGTACCTTTAACAAGTTGAATATAATATGCACATGTGGACGAACCGTGGCAGGCGTTGTAAATTGGTTAACAATGCTAATTTACATGTAAGTTTAGAAACCAGCAGAAAGTCAGAAAAATAAAAATAGTCTTGAATACAAAAAAAAATCACCTCATGAACCGGAACCTCTCTAAACCGAACACATTTACTTGTCTGACTTGATTGGTTTCACTGACATGTATAGCTGATGTTACTGTATGTTCATGATTGAAAAACGCAAACATGTCTTAGAGGGGTCATATTCCAGAAACACAGTGGAACCTGTCTATACCGGACACCCTGGCAGTCCCCAGGGTGTCCGGTTTAGAGAGGTTCCACTGTAATAGGTATTTAGAGGCGTTTTTTTTGTCGACATGCCAGTATTTATTTCGGCTGGTTTCGAAACATAATTAGGAACATTTCAACCACTTTACCATCCCTGACACGTTTTATCCACCTGTAATGATAACTGGATAATATGGAAGCGTCCTGTAGCCTATTTCATCAACATTGCAAAGTATACTTTAGTAGCAAAGTATACTTTGAGGGAGAAATTTTCAATTTTATGATAAATTTATTAATTTTCATTATACTGAATTTATTACATTATCACAGCCATTTTGGCTGTGATAATGTAATAAATTCAGTATAATAATTCTGCATACTTTTAATCATGAAATATATGCATTTGTTAGTTCTATATGAAATAATGCATTTCAGGAAAAACAAATGATTACTCCCTCAAAGTATACTTTGCTAGTAAAGTATACTTTGCAATGTTGGTGAAATCGGCTACTGGTACCAATGCTAAACTAGTTTGCATCTCCTAATTAGGACGTACTATATCATAATTAGGACTAACTATCTCCTAATTAGGACGTACTATATATATCAAGGCTAAAACATGTGTTATCTCATAATTAGGAGATAATAACTCCTAATTAGGAGAATTATGATATATTAAATCCTAATTATGAGATACTAAGTCCTAATTAGGAGAAATATGATATATTAAATCCTAATTATGAGATACTAAGTCCTAGTTAGTTACTATCTCCTAATTAGGACATATTATCATTTAATTAATTAGGAGATAGTATCTCCTAATTAGGAGATAACTATATTTTAGCATTGACACCAGTAGCCGATTTCATCAAAATTGCAAAGTATACTTTTCTAGCAAAGTATACTCTGAGGGAGCGATAATTATTTTCCCCGAAATGAGTTATTTCATATAGAACTAACGACTGCATATATTTGACGATTAAAAGTATGCAGAATTATTATACTGAATTTATTACATTATCACAGCCAAAATGGCTGTGATAATGTAATAAATTCAGTATAATAAAAATTAATAATTTTATCCTAAAATTGAAAATTTCTCCCTCAAAGTATACTTTGCTAGAAAAGTATGCTTTTCAATGTTGGTGAAATAGGCTACAGGACACTTCCATAGAATAAGCTCCATTTTGTAACAGAAGAAAGGCTGCTATTTATTACAAATTCCTTAAAAATATTACTGTTGTTCAAAACTAGGTCAACATATAACTTGTTTCCAGCATTTCGTGGTATTCTTTGTTGGTGGTAAAAAATCGATTTGATTTGATTTAATGGTGTATAACGGCCTATCAACGGCCTGGGGATGGGGTGGTAGTGGTAGGGGGGAGGGGGTACGCCGAGTATTTACAGAAAAAATAAACATTGAGACCTCAAATTAGAATAACCTGACGTGATGCCAGGTACTAACCACACCAGAGTCACTTAGCTCTGCTCTCCAAAAGTAATAGGATTATTACTGATCGTATTACCTTTATAATGGGCATAACCAGATTAAGCTGTCACATAACAGCAATCCGAAAATGTACATGAGGGTCAAACCAGGGATGACCAGATTCTGTAAGGATGAAAGCCATCGTTAAATATACACTTCGCATGCTCCCAACCGACCCCTACGGTAGCAAGTAGAACCGTGCGCCTGGACTCCATACGGAGCCCCACAGGGGACTTAGATTTGTTTTTCATTAATTCTTTCCCACGAAATAACAATTCGTTCCAACGAAATAACAATTCGTTCCCTCAATTTAACAATTCGTTCCTACGAATTAACAATTCTTTCCCATGAATTAACAATTCGTTCCCTTTTAATTTAACAATTCGTTCCCACGAAATAACAATTCGTTCCCACGATATAACAATTCGTTCCCACGATATAACAATTCGTTCTCACGATAGCAATTCGTTCCCTCGAATTAACAACTGTTTCCCACGATATATCGTGAGAACGAATTGTTAATTTGTGGGAACTAATTGTCAATTGGAGGGAACGAATTGTTATTTCGTGGGAACGAATTGTTAATTCAAGGGAACTAATTGTTATTTAGTGGGAATGAATTATTAATTCGTGGGAACGATTTGTTATGTCATGGGAACGAATTGTTATTTCGTGGGAACGAATTAATAAATGGAACGACTTAATAAATTGAGGGAACGAATTGTTATTTCGTGGGAACGAATTATTAAAAAAATCAATGTCCCCTGCGTGACTCCGTAACTATAAGCTACATTGTTGATTTTACTGGTGCTGGGTGGTCGTTTCACTAAACTTCGTACGACTAAAATGTTCGTAAGTGCAAATTTAGGATCGTCTGGAAATTTCAATTGATAGATTGACATTTATAGAGCATAGGCTGCATATGCAGCCTATGCTCAATAAATGTAAATCCAATAATTGTTTACAAGAAAACATTGGTAATAGGAATTTTACAGACTATCACGAGTTTTCACTTACGAACATTTTAGTCGTATGAAGTTTAGTGAAACGGGCCCCAGCTCTCCGCGTTAAAGTAAACTGTTTCATCGAAATAGGCGCCGGATTCATGACGGATTCAGCTACATGCAGAATATACTGCATAAACACATTTTCGTCTAGTAACCAGCGCAAGACATTTGCGCCGGTTACTAGACGGAAATGCGTTAATGCGATACCACTGAGTAGAGATGAGTGGCATTTCGTCAGATAACAGGTGCATGCTCGACGTGAAACACATTACGCAGGCGCGAAGTGCAACACCACAAAATCACAGGGCGTGGCTTAATTATCGTACCACAGCTAAACTCACATGACACGGTATACTTGCAGCTGAAAGCGGAGATTGACATGGCGCCAATTAGACTAGAAAGTTTGCACGTATTAAACAATAAGAAATTTGCACGGGTTACTAGACGGAAATGCGTTATGCGGTGCCTCTGAGTAGAGATGAGTGGCATCTAGTCAGGAAACCGGTGCATGTTCGACGGAAAACATTTTACGCAGGCGCAATACCACAAAATCACATGGCGTGTCTTAATTACCATACCAGAACTAACCTCCCATAACTCAGTATGGATGCAGCTGAAATCGGAGACTGACATGGCGCCTATTATACTAGAATGTTCGCACGTATTAAACAATAGTGAGCCTGACAGGGTTATCATCTGGGTATGTCGTGACAACGAGACGAGGAAGTATCTGTAATGAAGACGTTTGGTTACGTATCTAATTGCCATCATGTGACTTGGATTTAATTCATGATATCGGAAGCTGTTGAGAATTTACACTTGAAGTAGTCTTGTGTTTTTTTTAACTTAGACATCATACAGCATTTGTTGTTTACAAATATGGATAGTCAAAGCACACGACTGTCACAGTCAACTTAGTGATTTTCCTATAATTATATGCCATGGCAATTTTTCTGACTCTGTTGGTTTTTAAACATAAAAATTGAACGTTTAACCATTTTACCATCCATGCACCGCGTTATTAATATGTATTCTATTGTATCCCCCGGGATGCAATTAATCGGACCCGGTTCTGAAAGTATCCGCCATTCGATCATATCACTGTATTTCGCCGATGTTGTTGTAAATTGGATTCGTTCCCACAAAATAACAATTAGTTCCCTCAATTTAACATTCGTTCCCACGAATTAACAATTCGTTCCCACAAATAACAATTCGTTCCCACGGGAACGAATTGTTAATTCGTGGGAACGAATTGTTATATCGTGGGAACGAATTGTTAAATTGAGGGAACGAATTGTCATTTCGTTGGAACGAATTGTTAATTCGAGGGAACGAATTGTTATATCGTGGGAACGAATTGTTAATTCGACGGAACGAATTGTTAAATTGAGGGAACGGATTGTTATTTCATGGGAACGAATTAATAAAAAAAATAACATACATGTCGCCTGCTGGGCTCCGTATATAAAGGATGCCCACGAAAGTCGACACACCACTCAGTAATCATGTGGAATCCAATGAATCCAATTCCGCATGAGCTGTGAGCATCCATTATATGTGGCTGTGCCTGGATAAATGGGGCTTATGATATTTGTGACCAGTGTATATTCTGATCAAGTAGCACACTCATGTAGCACACTCTATCGTGCTTGTATTTAGAAGTATGATGTTCCATTGATGGAATGGCGAACAGTGCAGATCCTGATCAGACTGCGGATGCACAGGCTGATCTGGATCTACACTGGTCGCACAACCCATAAGCCCCATTTTTCCAGACATAACCACGTGTTAGATCAGATTACTGGGCATGTAGCTGGAACGACCGCCTGTCAACCCGACACCGTGTGTATTGTGACGAATATAAGACCGTAATTACAGGCTTGTCTGGATTTACACTGGTCGCATACGCCTTAAGGTAGTTGTACCCGTCTTGTGAGCCCATGTAATGTCAATGGAAATCTAATAAAAACAAATACTCACCTCACAATAGCGACTGACATAATGTAAGTCATTATGCAGATACTGCTACCAATACAAATGCACACACATCTGTAATATGCAAATAAAAGACCAATTAGTATGTAGGACATGTATATTTACGACTCTATACAGGTGTGTATAAGCCAAATTATACATATAAAACACAAACAATGTGCTTCTTATTTTCTAACTACAGCATATGGTGTGATTTCCTTGCTGGCAGCATCTGCGTAAATACTTATTGGACACATATAATTATATGATGTTTTGGTGTAAGTCGTTGTCGTTTTATGAGTAGGTATTTTTATTAGATTTCCATAACCTTAAAACACCTTTCCATCCTCAGTCACATCCACATTTTCTTAACAAATGTTACATTTGGCAGAAAGGTAAGAACACGTGCGGAAATTAAATGCGTGATAAAATATTCAAACTACTGCATTTATTTTCGTAGTTATTTGCGACAAAAACAGTGACAGGGGAGATAAGATAATTCAAGCATGGACACATTTCAATTATATACTGCTAATACACACTGAACTCTGAGAACATGGCCAATCGCGCTATGTGTTACTTGGTACAAACAACACATGTCAGCTGTCTGCCGTTAATATATGGTGCACAATGCACATTGCAGAGACCCAGAGCAGATACCTTCGACAATGTACAGTAGAGCCCCGTTATCATATTGTGCCCCACCGGGTATAGATTCAGGCCGACGGTCCAGACATATGCATTCCGTGGCTGCAGTATGGTAATAAGTACCGGCCGCAAGATATCCGCTGTATTCCTTTCTCCATCCCTAGTAACACTGCCACGGGACCATCATGGTGGCGGAACGCGGGGAGTGGCATACGGCATACGGGGCGTAAAGTAGCCTAATTTCACCAACATTGCAAAGTATACTTTTCTAGCAAAGTATACTTTGAGGGAGTAATCATTTATTTTTCCCCGAAATGCATTTTTTAATATAAAACTAACGACTGCATATATTTGACGATTAAAGGTACATGTATGCACAATTATTATACTGAATTTATTACATTATCACAACCAAAATGGCTGTGATAATGTAATAAATTCAGTATAATAACAAATAATAAATTTATCATAAAATTGAAAATGTCTCCCTCAAAGTATACTTTGCTAGAAAAGCATACTTTGCAATGTTGGTGAAATAGGCGACTGGTTGAACAGATCAGTACCGAAAACCTTTGTCATTTCTTCCCCTCGATATTTTATGAACTCATATTCGACACCATATATCTTGCCATATCTGGCTGTATTATCGACATAGTGGTCCCAGACAGGGTCTGCTGACAGACAGAGGAAGTTAGCAGCGGCTCCGGAATGGTCAAACCAGCTTCCTCCCATATAACCTGGATATATTTAAGCAGGGCATAGAAATATATATGTAAAACAAGAGTGCCGAAGGTCACCATATACGCCCGTCGAGGCCAGGCCAGTCAACAAGGGGATATAACTCATCTTGACGTGATAAACATCATACCAAATTTGGTTAAGATCCGTCAAGTAGAACTCGACTTATTGAGTGGACAAGGATACGGAGTCCGAAAATTAAAAATGGTAACCAAGGGGAGGTGAGTTATCGGACTTTTTTTAAAAAATCAATAGGCTTCGACTTGCCGTGATAAACATGTATACCGAATTTGGTCAAGTAGAACTTAAAAATGGCTGCCAAGGGGAGATAAGTATCGGAACATTTTTAAAATCAATAGGCTTCTTCGGCTTGCCGTGATAAATGTATACCAAATTTGGTTATGATCGGTCAAGTAGAACTTGAAGTATTGCGTGGACAAGGATACAGAGTGCGAAAATTAAAAATGGCCACCAAGGGGAGATATGTCATCGGAACATTTTTAAAATCAATAAGCTTCTTCGGCTTGCCGTGATAAACATGTATACTAAATTTGGTTACGAGCGGTGTAGTAAAACTCTAGTTATTGCGTGGACAAGCTGTGCCCGCCCGTACAAGATGAATACATAATACGTCCCGTTTTTTCAAACGGGCGTATACAAATACTAATGTTATACCCCTCGGCCAATCGGTCAAATATTTATGAAATAAGAAAAAAGTCCCCATGTTAAATACCCATAGACATGGTCACTCTGATGATTTAACAAGGGGAAACCGTTTCTTCGCAATATAATCAATATTTGACCAAATTTAGGGCTACAGATGGTCCCGGACCACCCCGCAGCTCGGTCCATGGCGATCACTGGAGAAACTTGGTCAGTCCGCCGTCAGACATTGACGAACCTTGACGAACCGTGGTGATCCGGGAAGGTCCGTAAGTCGCCCCGGAGGTTTGGAACTGTTCAAAACATCCGTGGCCATCCGGGATGATCCTTGGAACTCTCTCTCCGTAGTAGCAGCGAGCCCGGATCTACTACAGCGGTCCTTGGCGTGCATATGGTGCATGCCGGATCCACTACGATGCCGTCAAGGTGCCAGTACGGCGACCACGGATTGTCAAGGTATTACCAAGGATCAACCAAGGACTATCACGGTGGGTCACCGTGTTTCAGGGTGGTGCGATGGTGGTACTATCGCGGTCACGATGGCGTCTATGATGTTCACGGATGGTTCATGCGTGTCACGGTGCGTGTATACATAAAATGTAAGCATCATACGATTGGTCCGGCGAATCTAGTAGCGGGAGCACCCACTAGATTCGCCGGACCAATCGTATGCTGCTTACGTTGTTAAAGCATAAACAATGCGAACAACACTACGCAGCTATATATATTTATCCCGTCAACTATGTCGCTACTAGACGTGAAAAGCAGGTACGTGTATTTTTTCTCGTTCACTTCTAGTAGATACGTCATTATGTATGACGTTACGTCATTATGTGAATGACGTAACACGATAATCTTGTCGCTTCAGAAGACAAACTTATGAGGCCACAAATGCATTTTTAGAGACATTTGAACAACTTTGATGTGGTTAACAGGATAAATAGAATATTATTATAGTGTCATGAACGTGAATAAATATCGGCAAGCCTCGCCCATCCTGATTTCTCAGCCTCGACAGATATTTATTCACGTTCATGACACTATACTAATATTCTCTATATATTTTATATATACATTTCAAATATGTCAGAATTCTTGATCAGGCTAGTCGCCGGACATGTTAGACCTGTCCCGACGCCCATGGCTTGCGTGTTCCAGGTTATATGGGTGGCAGCACAAATACTCACACCGGAGCAGCGGCTAACTACCTCTGCCTGACAGCAAACCCTATCTGGGACCACTATGATTCAAAACAAGCTGGTGCATTTGTGTATGGCGTCGAATACCAGTTTACAAACCATGTCAGTGATGGCGCAGCTGCATTCTTTGGAACCAATTTGCTCAACCAGAACGCTCCCTGTGCCGTATGCCAGTCCCCGCGGTCCGCTACCATGATGATCCCGGGAAGGAACCAGTGTTACCCGGGATGGACAAAGGAATACAGCGGATACCTCGCGGCCGGTGGTTATACCCATCATGCAGCCACGGGGTATATATGTCTGGACCGTCGGCCGGGGGTTGTTCAGGGTGGAGCGGGGAATGATGAAGATAATATGCTGTATATTGTCGAGGGTGTATGCGGCAGATCACTGGAATACCCGCCGTATGTCAACGGTAGAGAACTCACATGATCAATTCTTTCCCACGAAATAACAATTCGTTCCCTCAATTTAACAATTCGTTCCCTCGAATTAACAATTAACTAACAATTCGTTCCCACGATATAACAATTCGTTCCCTAGAATTAACAATTCGTTCCCACGAAATAACAATTCGTTCCTCAATTTAACAATTCGTTCCCTCGAATTAACAAACGAATTGTGAAAATTCGTTCCCTCGAATTAACAAACGAATTGTTAAAATGAGGGAAATAATTGTTATTTCGTGCGAACGAATTGTTATATCGTGGGAATGAATTGTTATTTCGTGGGAACGAATTGCTAAATTGAGGGAACGAATTGTTATTTCGTGGGAGCGATTTGTTATTTCGTGGGAACAAATTAATAAATTCTACGTCCCCTGCGTGGCTCCGTAAAAGTCAGCCCAACAACTGGCCACTTGTATAGGCCACGGGCGAATCGCCCGTCATATACAGTGAAACTTCTCTAAACAAGGACATGAAAATATATGTTATCTCATTTTGATTTGTTTCTTGGTAACGCATCTCAGATAAATAATGCATGTTCATGATTTCAAAAGATATGGGTATGTCCCAGAATGGTCATATGCCTGATATACAGTGGAACATCTCTCTCAGGGTGTCCGGTTTAGAGAGGTTCCATTGTACACATAACGACGTGACTACATGTATAGGTTCTTTGGGTTCCGCAGCGTGCGATATTGCGGGACGTCAGGAGCGCAATATCGTTGCGCGGCGGAACGAATGACATATATCCACATACAAATCAAATAACAGTTTTATTAAAAACGTACATCATTCGCAATTTACATGCCCTTCAAAAGATATACAAAATGTAAATAAAATAAAGAAATTGGTCCTGATTTAGAAGGAACTATTTTGCGAGGTGAAGCGTAGTTCCTGCACTGACCAATATGAACTCACGAGACGTCAATATGGAAAATTATTGACGTCTTGTGCTCTATTGTGTTTCAATGGGAAACAAAGGAAGATACGTCTATAATATGTATCAATACTGGCCGTTACACTCGAGTGACGAGCATAATCAGCCTTAGATTATACATTAAGTCAAACGTTCTGGGCTATACTTCGTCAAGTATTTCCGCGACTTTTCCAAGTTTATACCCCGATAAATTCCACAAAAAGGCCATTCAGTCCTATAATATTATTTATTGTCCATCGTTTAAATATTTACACTTTCCATACACAATGGAAACGCCCATCTAACGTGTTGCGCTCATATCCAAGTGCATTATATTAGCCCCACGTGACATCGCGCGACGTTCTTGATTCGTTAAAATTTATTTGACGTCATTAAAATACATCGCTGTCAATGACATCACGCTATTGACCGTCAACGTGAATTGCGTCAAATGACGTAAAACAATATTGTTACATGGTTTCCGTTGTTTGCACATATGTGCAAACAAATAGCGCGTGCTGTTTGCACATGGCTTTAGGCAATGCTCATTCCGGGGCCGCGCGTAATGGAAGTGCCTTCATGACGTCACTACGCGGAAGTGCCTTCATGACGTCACTACTTCATGACGTTCATGACGTTCATGACGCGGCCCCGGAATATGCATACCGAAAATTATTTACGTGAATGGGACGATTTTATAAAAGTACTGAAAATACTGAATATAATGCTCAAATTACATCAGTCTTTTGTTGGAAATGTAACAATAACGTTTGATCATGTCCAGCCGTATGCAAACGTTTGCTGTGGCCCTCGGGAACTGTTTGAACCCGCGGCCTGCGGCCTTGGGATTCAAACAGTTCAAACAGTTCCCTCGGGCCACAGCAAATGTTTGCACACGTCTGGACATGATCAAACCTTATAAGATTCACAATTTTAACTCCGCATTTGGTTATTTACATTTTTTGAAACTATCCGAATGTAAATATACGTAATAAAACCATGTACTGTAGTACGAAACACATTTGATCTGTTTAAAGTTTGCGAAGAGTCCTTCAGACCAAATGTTTTTCGTACTGCAGAAAAAAGCTTAGGCATCACGGGACGGTTCAAAATAGCCCTGCTGAACCCTGCATATTTGAGTGCAGTAAACTAAAACTGCTGGATGTTATCTTGGGACATGTTCTTCTGTGAAACAATACTGGTTAGAGGTGAAATATGACACCTTGAAATATCAGACTTTTCCCCTTAAGGCATCACGGGACGGTTCAAAATAGCCAACATTGACTGCTTTTCTGAGGGCGGTGGGTGACTTATAAAAATCACCGCTTCTCACAATCAGTTAAGGAGGCTCTTGCGACAAGTATTGAAAAATACTCGCAAATGAAGTACAAATCGCGCGCCACAATAAAAATTCAGTAACCGCATCAGATGTGTTCAATTAATATTTTACAAAGTTACCCCACCCACCTATTTTTGGCCAGAAATTACATAAGACTTGATAACAAATCTCAAAATCAATATTGAAAAGGAATACTGACACGGGTATATTTACCTGTCTCACCTATTCTGTGTTTTGTTTATGACCGGTTTGTATGTAAACAAGTAGCAAGTTATCGTCTGCGGACTATATCAGCAATTATATATCAAGGTGTATGATCACGTGGTACTAACAACAACAACAAGTACTGGAACTTCCAGAATCCATCTGATTCAAGGTACGTATTCTTTTATATTTTCCTTATTACGCAACGGATTTTGATGAAATATGGCGCATCTAACGCGTCTTCTTAAGCTGCATTTGGTGGTCTTTGTATTATCTACCGACACGGAAATCGATTCTTCGCAAAAACAACATAAGTCTGTGCCGGACTCCCTGGACCACCAAATGCAGCTCATGAAGACGCGCTTGCTGCGCCATATTTCATCAAAATCCGTTGCATATTAAGGACAATATCCCATAATACTTACTTTGGAGTGGGCGACGTTGTTGTTGTTGTAACCACGTGATCATGCACCTTGGATATGCACCTCCTAAATTTGGTACCAGGGCACCGATTGTTGCCCCTTCATAACACGAGCTTGTCGGGTTATATACATGGAAAGCGAAAGTAGAAGGGCATTGTACTATATATGAAAGTGTAACGCTATTGGCTAATTCTCCGATGTTATGCTTTAATTATTCTGAAATTGAATACACAGTCATGTACTTCGTTTCGCATTCTGGTAAGGGCTTTTCCAGAATCATTGGTGGTATGTGGACGGCAGGCTGTTTTTTTACCCTCCACCCATACACAAATAATGTTCATACCCCACCACCCATGCTTTTTAATTGCCCAACCCCCATAATTATTAATTTTCCCATGCCACACAACCCATATGTTTTATTAAAGGTACATGCTCACACAGCAGGTTACACTGTACTACCACTTTTCATTTTCTGGCATGCCTTATATGAGCCATTTGTCTACCCACTAGTGAGTTATTTTTAATTACGGCGCGTGTTAATTGGTGTTAAATCGCATTTTATATGCCGCGACCAGACAGGGTATTCTCCGACCTCGTGCTATTTTTACCAACACGCGTCACGTGACACGGTCAATCATATCACATATTTGACATGCGCAGTGAAGTATCGGAAGTTGAGAAGAAAAATCTCTGTTCGAGTCCAAATCTAAATCTCCACGTAACTCTTTCCATTTGTTGATCTGGTCGCCAATATTAACCACTCTCTCTCTATGTACCTTTAAGTATTTTATAACCCATCTACCCATGCTGTTGTTCATCATGGTTTGTCAAAATGTTTTTGCTTATAATTTCTTTTTAATAAACATATTTCGGCAGCACATCAGAATCACCTCTCAAGACGATTATACGGTGTCCTGTTAGGGCCACGTTACAGTCTCGCGTTTTCGCGATCTCGACCTCGCGAAAGCACGAGGCCAAATCGCGATACTACGAAATCTGGAGGCGAAACCAAACCGTGATATTCTATTATATTCAATCTTACGTTTTCGTCTGCGTTTACGCGACCGCGATATCGTGTTTTCGCCTCGGTTTTTCACGATCTCGCCTTCCGCGAAATCGAGAGATTGTGGCGTCTATCATGTCTATGTAGAGATCCTCCGTTGGCTTGTCGGAGCACCGTCTTGCGACGCATGATGAGGTTGTATAGTATATGTTATATTATTGGTGTATCGTTTCAATGGTAATCATCCACCCGCAGAATAATTTACTATGTCCCTTTACAGAATTGTGTACACTTATTTACAACTCCTTCACACTTCAGCCAGTTTTTGTCGCGCCCATTTGCAGACAGCGTGATATAGTCGGCACATTGACGTACTTGCGTACGTCCATGGTTAAAGTATTTCTGTATACTATCAAAGCATCGGCGGGCGCGACATGCGACCTACTATTCTGTGTAAGCAGTCAATTAATTGATAATTGCCTACTCCATAGTTCCAGCTGAGCGACTTGTTTTAATTTAGATTTACTAAAGATGTAATGTCATAATGTTTACAGTCCACTATCAATTTGATAAATAATGCATGGTTTTCAATCCTAGTATTAGGTATTTGGAGTTTGGTATTTCTGAGTATAGTTGTTCGAGTATGTATCGGATTCTATAGGAGTTTAAGTTTGCACAGTCTGCTATAAAATGCTGTCTCATCTCTGGTACTCTTTTACATAGTTGACAGTTGGTTTCCAATGCACATTGGTTGAAAGCTGCTCGTTTTGTCTGTAGGGTGTGCGTTCCCGTTAAGAGTTTGATTTACTTCGTCTCTGTGTGTATCGTAGCTATTAGCCCGTGAGCCAGATACCGAAACCCCCCCCCCCCCTGTGGGATTTTTGCAGACATATTTTTCCTAAAACTACATTCAATTGCGAGTGTTATGCCGTATGTCTGCGCTCTGTAACCCGCTGGATGAACATATGGCGCCATTTTGAAGTAGGTCACCCTCGGACTTGTTCCCATCTTCATAAATCACATTTTTAACTAAAAATTGACCAAATTATATCATTTTAATTACATAAGTAGTATTTTTGCACTTTTTCAGAGATGTTGGACAATATGGAATCTAATAAGGTACACTTAAACAAAATCTGATAATCCAGAAGTCAAATTTTACGTGTTTGATTACCCCACCCACCCAATTTCAATGGTAAAAATATACATGTTAATAACTTTATGCAAACGTGGTATTTTTTATATTATCAATGTTAATGTAAGCTAGGAGTGTCTATTAAAACATATCCAATGCAAATACGCCCAATTTTTTTGTGTCTACTGCAAAATATACAAAGTGAAAAACAACACATTTTTACCATTCCCCACCCACTAATTTTGCAATGGTTATTTCACCGGTATTCAATATTATGCAACGTCAGATCCTTAAAACCGGTTGCTATGGACAGACAACTAGTTACATATTTATTAGTATTGTCTATGCAGACTGCAGATACTATTTGTCGAATGTTCGTCCGTCTGTACGCACGCTTCTTAGCTTCTTAAATATTAATTGACTGCATCGATTGGGAATAATGTACACATATTAATATAGTTCGAGGCATGTGATCATTATCGTCAACAGGAGTTAATATACGATAATAGTTATCCATTTGTACATAGATTTCTTCTCCTTTTTTACAATATTCAGTAATGGTGTTAATATCGTGCATCAAATATGCCTGACGGAGGAAGAAAATCCTGAAAGCTAAAAACAATTTTTTAAGATAAAATAATAAAACCATGTTTTGTTTTCACTTCGCTATCCGACATAAGATGAAACCATACATATATGGATGAAGTTGGATCAATTTGTTAATTATGCAATTTCAAAATGGCCGCCACATTGATAATTTATATATATGTATACAGCAATATATCGCTCGATATGATTGTGGAGATGGACATAATGGTCTATATCATTTGTAACTTCCTTATTATTATATTGAGGTGGCGGAGCAGCCTTATAATCTGGTGGAACATCCTTATGTCGTGCTGATACATCCTTATACATGTAGTGTGATGCAACTGCCTTATATTTGTGATGGAACATCATTATAGTGTGGTGGAACCACATTATGTTGTGGTGAAACTGCCGTATAATGTGATGAAAATGCATTATAGTGTGACGAAACTGCCTTATATTGTGGTGGAACTGCCTTATTTTGTGAGGAAACATATGTATAATGTGATGGAGCATCATTATATCGTGGTGGAACATCCTTTGAGAGTGGTGGAACATTCTTATATTGTAATGGAACTGCCGTATACTGCGTGATAACTGCCTTATAGTGTGCTGAACATCCCTATATTATGGTGAAACTGCCTTATAATGTGGTAGAACGGTCTTATATTGTAATTAATTTGCCTTATATTGTCACTAAACATCATTATACTGTGGTGGAACGTCCTTATAGTGTGGTGGGGAACATCATTATATGGTGGTGAAGCCGCCTTATAATGTGGTGGCACTGCCATATAGTGTGACGACACTGTCTTATATTGTGGTGGAACTGCCTTATATTGTGACAAAATATCTTTATATGGTGGTGATGTATCCTTATATCGTGATGCAACATCATTATATAGTGGTGGAACTGTCTTATATTGTAATTAATTTGCCTTATAGTGTGGTGGAAGTGCCTTATATTGTTATGAAACACCATTATAATGTGGTGAAACATCCTTATAGTGTGGTGGAAACATCATTATCTTGTGGTGAAACCGCCTTATAATGTGGTGGCACTGCCGTATATTGTGACGAAAATGTATTATAGTGTGGTGAAACTGTCTTATAGTGTGAGGAAACATAATATTCTGTGGTGGAGCATCCTTATATTGTGATGGAACAGCCTTATATTGTGACGGAACATCCTTATAGTGTGACGGAACATCCTTATATTGCGATGGAACTGTATTATAATGTGTTGGAACTGCATTATAGTGTGGTGGTACATCCTTATATTGTGGTGAACTGTCTTACAGTGCAAGTAATGTTCCTGATATTGTGATGGAACATCTTTATAATGTGGTGAAACTGCCTTATAATAGTGTTTTATCTGCCTTATATTGTGATGAAACTGCTTTATATTGTGGTGGCACTGCCTTATAGTTTGAATAAACATATTTATATCGTGGTAGAACTGCACTATAGTGTGATTAAACAGTATTATGTTGTGATGGAGCATCCGTATATTGTGGTGGAACACCCTCATATCGTGATGGAACAAGCTTATGTTGTGATGGAAAAGGCTTGTAGTGTGATGTAACATCCGTATAGTGTAATGGAACATCCTTATATTGTACCGGAACGGTCTTATAATGTGGTGGAACATTCACTACACTGTGGTGGAACGTTACATTGTGGCAGAACATCTTTATCTGATTGATATAAAAGTGTGATGCTCCATGCAAGTCTTAATTTAGTTAGATCAAACATGACGCAAGAGACCCTAACATTTTATCACATGTTTGTACTGCTACACGTCGATACTCTATGGAGATACATCTATCTTAACTTAACCATCATGATATCAATATAGCCCTCTCTTCAAATAGTAGTAGCTGCATCATTTATTTGGCCAGTGTGAATTATTTTATTGCATACATCCAAATAATGTAGCACGAGTGTAACATCAAATTAAATGAAGTACAATATATGCCTCCTCACTTCATATACTGTACATTTAATTTAATATAACAATGGTGTTACTATTTATACACATAGCTGTGGTTTTGTTAACTAATCAATGTTGAATGATACAAATGCTAATAATCAACATAATTAACTGATAATAGACAGATGTCCCGGATTACGTAATACCTTGATTTCATTTGCAACCATGAATCATCAATCTGTTCACTTACAAGTAACAGGGTCGTACTATTACCATATATTTCAGAGTATTAATAAGATTAAAAATGGTTCTATAAGTATTAATTAGACAACTGGTGCAGACAGTGAAAATTCCTACTACTATGCGAACCTAATTTGATTTGCAATTGTCACTACACATGCCTGATGATCATATACATGATTCACATGTATACTGTATTTAAATGTTATTAATACTACCTAATGGTGACTATTGTGATTGTCACTGATTGTGTCAATCAATCAACCAATATAATAGATTCTTTCAATCATCACAACCAGTCAGCAAATGTTTTAAACATGTTTTTGTGCATTTTTATACAATTTGAATTGCTGAGAAAAACATGATTTTTTATTGTGATTTATGAAAATAAACATATTAGGCGGCCATTTTGAATGTATAACAACATTATTGTATCATGGAACATGACTGTGAATGCTAAGCAAACTATATTTAGGTCAATTTGTATTATAATATATGACCATTGCGTGTTTTATAGCATCTTTCGAAATTCCAGACAGTAGATAAATATGTAGTTTATGGCAGCCATTTTGAAATATTTTGAGAGTTATGATATTTAAAGGGATTACATGTTCCTTTCACAGGTATATATAAGTAATGCAATGAAAAATAAGTGCATTTTAACATCATTACAGTTTTGTAATAGTTCTCAATAATAGTTATATTGAAAATAATGTTGAAAAATGCCAATTTTGGCGGCCATTTTGGAAATTATTGGTATAGTATGATGTAATGATGTATAATGTCCATTGTATACCATTCAGTAACCAATTTGGCAAAACATCGTAGCTATTTACAGGGTTTGTACTTGCCTAAATATCAATTAACAGTCATATATAAACGGCTCAAAATGGCATGGCGGCCATCTTGGAAAATGGCCGCCATTTGTTCATCCAGCGACTTTTTGAGCGCAGACATTCAGGATTAATAGACAATAGGCTACTGAATCTGAAAATCATAGTCACCAAAAAATCCCACAGGGGGGGAGGGGGGGTTATTGGTGGCTCAAGGTCTATATTATTTCTCACAGTAAAGTATGTGTGATGTGCTTGTCAGTTAATCAGCTGCGATATATCGCGACAATGAGATTGCGAAATCTCGCGTTTTCGCGGTCTCGACTTATGCGCGAGATCGCGAAGCGAAAACGCCATATTCTATATATTCTCATGAAAACTCGCCTCGCGATCACACATTCCGCTTTTAAAATTACGTTCTGCGCATGCGTGTATAGAATGTGCGTTGGAATTGCGTTCTATGTACATGTATTCGCAAACCACAATGTCAACATCCATGTTTCTACATATAGGAGCAAACGTATTTCCAAAAGCGGAAGGCGAGATCGCGAACAACCGAGGCAAAAACGCGATATCGCGAAAATGCAGACGAAAACGTGAGATTGAATATACTAGAATATCACGGTTTGGTTTCGCCTCCCGATTTCGCAGTATCTCGATTTGGCCTCGTGCTTTCCCGATATCATGCATTGGTCGAGATCGTGTAAATGCGAGATTGTAACATGGACCTAACAGGACACCGTACAATTCTCATCTTTTATGAGGCGATTTGTTTTGTCAACAAAACAAATATTTTCTAATAAACATGGTTTGGCAGTATATGAGAATCGCCCCCTAAGACGATGTTTACCTATCCTGTTAGGGACATGTTACAATCTCGCGTTTTCATGTATTGGTCTTCGCTAGTGGCATATGCAATAAGCCCGGTTTTGTCCGATCACGTCGTATATCAAATGCACGTGGGGTTACCGACTGGTAACGTGACGTGTGACGGTGTCGGAGAGTGAGACATCAAAGGTTACAACATGTAGCGTCTAAATCTGACCCTTGAAACACGATGACGCGATATCAACAGAGAAGCACATGTACGATCATATACTAAACGCATATTATTTTGTATCCATGGAATGGAACTTTAGGAGTAATACTTGGCTGTGGAATGATCTCTCTTATCGCATAGCGGTTTTCGCAGAGTTTTATAAGATACATGTTGCATAAATGTATAGCGTCGAACATTTAAACAAGTCGGAGAGTAGGTGCAGAATCTAGAATCGTTTCGTAAGACGATTTGTACGTGTCGGGTTAGGGAAATGTTACAATCTCGCGTTTTCGTGATCTCGCGCACATGTTGAGAACGCGAAAATTCGAAGCGCGATCGCGAGAGCGCGAAACGAAGATCAAGAGAGCGCGAAACGTAAATGCCAGATTCTATCATAAATTATTCAATATTGCGTTTTCGCAACCTCCTGCTTGATATTGTGTTTTTGCTTCATGATCTCGCAAGCGCGTTGGCGTTGTATACATACACAGCGCGCATGATTGCAACGCATGATTTCGACACATGCATGGACAAGTTCTGTCTGTAATGCAGTGCAAGTCGGCCTGCGTTACAGACAGAAACTTCTGGTTAGGGCAAAACGTATTTCCAAAAGCGGAAGGCAAGATCGCGAAAACGAATTGAGAAATATGTTTTGTGCTAAATAAACACGGTTTGTGAGCACATAAGGATCGTATCCTAAGACAATTCTCTATGTATTTGTTAAGACATATTGGTGTGTTTGTCCATATATCTACGTGTTCTATTTCCTAATAACAAAATATGTTGTAAGATACTTGCTGGCTGGAGAACCACCTATATTGTTTACACATGCTGGGCTGGTACCCGGTTTTACGATTTTCTATATACTTCACTACCGACCCTGTAAGCTACACCGGTGTGTCTAGAAAAATAGGTTTATGAATATTTCTTGACTTTGGGAGGCTTGACTAGGTGAGTAGTATATAGGGAGTCAAAATGATACCACCTAACGGTGGTATCATTTTCCCACCCTATATACTACTCCACCGCCCCCCGAAAAACTCCAAAATTGGTTAACGAGGAAATTGTCACCCGACAGCAAAATCGTGACAATTGGTGTCATAAATACATAATTTGAAAAGAGGTCCAATTGAACAGATAAAACTAGTAATAAAAAGGATTTGTTCTAGTCTCGTTGTCATATTGATGTCATAAATACCTCATATTAATTTTTCAACACGGCATTTTCCTCCTCCACTATAGCTAATTTATTCCGTAGATCAGCAACTAATTCTACCAGCTCTAGTCTACCGCGTTCACCTTTAGCCACAGGGCAGCGTAGTTGCTTATGTCTACAAAGAGTTTGGGCACTAACGAACTTACAGGGGCATCTGGGGCATTGAAATTGTGGGGCGACACAAGGAAACTTTCTACGTCTCGATATATGCCTTCGTAGATAGTCTTTACAAGCAAAAGTCTTACAACAAGTAGCACACTCCATTTCTTTTTGTATATATATGTATATGTTTATGTTTAATTGGACATGAAAAAACATCATGTGTAAATTTTCATGTCCAATTGAACAGATATTACAGAAAATATGATAACGCCAGAAATAGAAAGTTTGAGAAGAGAAGCCGAATCTCTATGGATTACTTATAGTAAACGGTTGAGAGTTAGGGGGTTGACAAATCTTATAAACTCCATAAAGAATGAGGCGTTTATGAAGCGGTTTACCCGCGCCCACAAACGAGGAGCCTTTAAAGACCTGTCACTAGCGGAGGAAGTTGGTAACAGAATTCAAAAAGAAAGTATTGCGGGGTTAAGGGCCAGTGTAATCAAACCTTCAAGCACATCCCAAATTAGACGCACAGGCAACCGAAATAATAAGAAAAAATCTATCGTTCGCGCGATAGTGGAAAAAGGTGAAGACATATTGGGGGCTCACGATGAAACATTGGAAAAGGTAGAAAAGGGAAGACGGGTAGTTATATTATCCTTTCGTAAAAACATTGACATCAACGAGTCTGAACGCATGTCCGATAAAATCGCTCCGTATCTAACAACACATTTTTATTTGAGATATTCACATTCTTACAAGCTAGAACATATGGAGGAAACTGAAAATGGAAAACCTAAAAAATAAAATATTTCACAAAAATCTCGGTGGTAGCGAACCACTATCTTCAATGAAAACCGTTAAAAAATGGTTGTCAGATAAGGAGCAAACACGAATAATGTCCGATAAAATAGACAGACCGAATACAAAGTGGAAGTTTGTAAGATGGGTAGAGGTTTTTGTAAAGTTAATACAGGGCAGTAGGGGAATAGATTTGGGACTACAATCCAAAGAAGCAGCAGGAGGAGAACTTCCAGAATGGTTGAGGAATAGAAAAGGTATGTATTCTTTAGATAAGTATAATGACGACCTTTGTCTGTTCAGGTGTCTAGCTATGCACCTTGATAAAAAGATCAGACCTGACAGATGTACAGAAAAAGCGAAAGAACTTAGTAAGCAATATTTCGGTAGTAATGTGGTTTCACCAATTCCTTTTTCCGATCTGAAAAAGGTTGAAGAGTTTTTTAAAATTGGTATAGAAGTATATCAACCCACCAAATATGACGTATGGTGGTTGAAAAAAGGTACCAGCGCACTATGATGCAATAGGTAATAAACCAATGACAATAGGACTGTTTAATAATCACGCATTTCTGATAAAAAACCTTAAAAACCTATCTAAAATTTACGCCTGCGATAATTGCAAGCAGACATTCACGAAAGCGAGTAATATGAAGAGACACGGACCAACATGTATGAGAGGTGAGACAAAAGTAATATGTGATGGTAATTATTTAGAGCGCCCGCGTTCGTCGTTCGAGAAAGCGTTCTACGCAAAAGGTTCTAACAGTTATGGTGCGATCGATTGGATGCACTCTGTGGAAAAGCGGGAGGGAATTCACATTCACCACGAACAGTGCGGACACGGAGGTGAAAGATGGATTTTAGGAGCTCCGGTAGATGGATACTGTCCAGAAACCAATACCGTATATCAATATCACGGCTGTTACTGGCACGGGTGTGAGATTCATGCAAAGCATAAAAAAGAAGAACGCGCATCCACAATGAGAAGAGATAAATTTAATAGAAGCAAAGAATTCAACCTAGTAGTTATGTGGGAATGCGAATTTCGAAGAACGGGTAAAGATATAAAGATCGGTTGCGACACTACTCTTTATCCATATCAGATAGTATACGATTTTGAGGCGTATCTCCAGCCAGAAGTTGAAACTACCGGTAATAGTTTAGAGTACGAAGCTGAGCACGTTCCGGTAAGCGTTAGTATAGGAGATAATTTCTCAGGAACGGTAACTCATATTTGTGATAAAGATCCCACAAAACTTATAGAAAAATTCGTAGAAGATTTGAAAGTCAGGGGAAAAGCTATAAGAGAAGAAGTATGGTCAAGATACGAATTTAATACGGAATATTTACTCGAAAAACAAATCGCCCAGATCGAACAGTGGATAGAGCAAGTACCGGTTATAGGTTTTAACAGCCGTAAGTACGTTTATATATAACTTAATAAAGAAATTAAATAAATTTATTAGGCGAACTGTCATCAACAACGAAGAAAGTAATGGTTGGAAAAAGGGCGAGCGCGACAATATTTCTATTTGGCCAGAGTTTAGATTTCTTGATGTAATACTTTATCTAGGACCCGGTGTAAGTTACGATAGTTGGATAAAAGCCT
This sequence comes from Conchocele bisecta, assembly GCA_029237695.1. Classification (NCBI taxonomy): domain Eukaryota; kingdom Metazoa; phylum Mollusca; class Bivalvia; order Lucinida; family Thyasiridae; genus Conchocele; species Conchocele bisecta. Next base: position 58,979,596 of record CM055281.1, read on the forward strand.
ACGACTGCAAAGGACAGAAATCTTTCTTTCCTTACGAATGGTTCGATTCTACAGACAAGCTGGATTACCCGGAACTACCGGATATAGAGAATTGGTATTCCAAACTATCTGGGAAAATGTTACTAGACGAAACAGAATTAAGCAAATGTCGTAGAATTTTCGAAGAAGAGAATATGAAAACTTTCAGAGATTGGTTGAAATATTATAACGATTTAGATGTAGCACCGTTCCTAGAAGCTGTGGGAAAAATGTGTGAATTTTATAAACACAGGGGTGTAGATATTTTCAAAGACGCGGTAACACTACCGGGTGTGGCTATACAATATTTATTGAGAGGAACCATTAAAGAACAAAAATCTTCAAAGACGATTATACCGGAGGATGCTCTATGCGCGCCGAAAGAAGAAACATACAAAATGATGAAAGACGCTCTAGTTGGTGTCCATCGATAGTATTACGCGATATGCGGAAGCCGGTGTTTCAAATATTAGAGTGGGTTCCAAACCTTGTGAGGCTGTTTTGGGGTACGACGCAAACGCGTTATATTTATCTACGTTAAATAAAGAGATGCCGTGTGCGAAAGAAACTATACATCATATAGATAACCCACATAATCCTAAAATTATTAAAAAGTTTAGTAAAAGAGTTTTATCCGGAGACTGGTTTGGGTTTGCGGAGGTGGATATAGAAGTTCCACGCAACTTAAAAGATAAGTTTTCCGAAATGTCTCCACTTTTTATAAACAGAGAAGTAGAGGTTGATGAAGTTCCCGCACACATGTTAAAATATTTAAAAGATACTGGCCGAACTGGAAACGGAAGAAAATTGGTGGATCTATGTCGGCCACTAAAGTATTGCTGTACGCTCCACTGTTGAAATGGTATTTAAAACACGGCCTAGAAATAACGGGAGTTCATCGTGTTATAGATTATATTAGTGGTAAACCCTTCGAATGGTTCGCTAAAGAAGTTACAGCCGCAAGACGAACGGGGGATGTAGAACCGAATAAGAAACCGGTGGCCGACATAATGAAATTATTAGGAAACTCGTGTTGCGGAAAAATGATAGAGGCAACGGAGAGACATTTAAATACGACATATACGCGAGACGAAACCTGTGTTGACAAAGCATTAAGATCCGCGTATTTTGATGATTTGGAAGAGATAGGAGATGCGTACGAAATATCTTCAAGAAAACCCCGGTGCTCAGTAAAGAGACCATTCCACTGCGGAATAGCGGTTTATCAACTAGCTAAATTGAGAATGTTGGAATTTTACTACGAATTTCTAGACAAACACGTAAAAAGAGAGATTGACTTCGAATTAATAATACAGATGGACACGGATAGTATGTATATAGGAGTTAGTGGAAAAAAAACGATAGAGGAATTGATTAGACCTAACTTACTAGACGAGTTTGAAAAAGAAAAAAAGAAATGGTTGGCTTGGGATAAATGGAGTAATAGAGAACCAGGACTTTTCAAAATGGAATTTAGCAGAGACAGGGCGATAGCGTTATCTAGTAAGTGTTATTTCGTAGAAAAATTTAATTCAATTAATAAAAACTCCGCGAAAGGAATGTCCAAGAGAACTAACGATTTAAATTGGGATAGATATAAACGAGTACTAAGCGAAACTACAGAAGATGGAAAACACATTATAGATGTAGCGCAAAATAGAGGATTTAGAATTAAAGACGGCGTTATGAAAACGTTCTGTCAACGAAAATTAGGACTATCGGCGTACTACGATAAAAGACGCGTGTTATCGGACGGAATACATACGGAACCTCTTTAAAGACTCTGACGATCCGGAGGTAACTGGGTGTCAGAAGGCACCGCGAGAAGTTCTTCGCGAACAAACCCTCGAGATGGCCCATCATCCAAATAGTAGAGCACGGGCTCATCGGGTTTGGTAATAGATCGATCTAGATGATATACATTCAGAGACCACACGGGATCAGTCGCGCGGTGGCTGCAACCTTCGAGCTCTCCCGGTTGATAGAGGTACCGGACGTCAATATCCGATGGAAGTGCAACCGCCGATTGCTGCTCCTCTAAACCAACGGGTCGCCCGCGCGAGACGGCAGAGGGCTTGCTCGTCACCCTTTTAAACTTGATAGCATCTACGGGCTTCTTACCTATCAATCTGGTCACCTCTCCGTTCAGTGCGGAGACCACGGAGGGCAGTCTGGCCACCCACTCGGTCGATCGCGAATGAGGGTCTACAAGTTCTTTAGCGTATTGGTGTCCGAACAGTCTCTCAGCCAGGGTTCGATTGAAGCGTTCCACGATCCCCTGGTCCCGGTGGATGTTGACGCGGTCGCGTCTGATAGAAACTTTGTGTTTAGCCAATAGATGAGAGACAGCGCCCATGAACTCGCGGCCGGGATCGACCTGGAGAAGATTCGGCCATTTGAGAGGACTCCTCTTATATATTCGGGAAAGAGCCTCGGCCACTTCCTTAGACTCTTTAGTGACCAACGGCTCAGCCCCCTTATAACGACTCGCTACGTCAACGATTGTCAGCGCGTACTTGTACGTTTTACGACCGACGCGATCGTGAGGGAGAAACAGGAGATCCGCTTGGTGAACTTGGTTCGGCACCGGCACGTCGAATTTCGAATTACATCGATCAAAGCGTAATAAAGATCGTCAACTAACATCGTTAATATATATATATTTAAACAAGTTCAATTGCTTATTTCAATCTCGATTGAATATATAGTAGCTGACGAGACCCGTCGCAGCCATTCCCACGACGATGAACGCGATCTCGCGGTCTTTTTGGGCCTCTGACGGTACATAGAAATCTGAAAGTTGGGGCTCGCGATTCATTGGTTCGAGACTTCTCTGCGGATATGCCAGCGCGTACTCGCGGTTGACTTCTTCAACGTTCTGGAAAGTTTGCGCGGTGTGATTCTCGCGGCGAAGCTCTTCGTTGACCCAGTCGAGATGGGCGGTTCGTTTTTGTGACCACGCTTCCTTCGCGCTATTGAGTTGTTCTACAGCTAAATCGTGACGCTTGCGCTCCTCATCCACGTTCGAGATTCTCAATTTAGAGAATATAAAGTTGCTACCGCTGAAAGCCAATGCGTTTACGAGTGCACCACCTACTATTACTGCGATTGAAGCCATTTATTTCCATATATTAACGGGTAGAATTCCAGCTTTAATTAGATAATCTCGGGTCCAAACTGCGGCCTCTACATCTAAGGTCACGAGCCCTACGTCTCTCGCAGTAAAGTCAAATTTGGGAGCGGACCCTCCTAGGGTCATCTTTGAAAGTCGAGCGTACCCGATACTGAGACCCGATATCACCACGGCGTGATAAAGCGCATTCACTATCATTTTACCATCTTGTTCAGCCATTATTGCATATAAAAGGGATCGCGTTTAATGTTTAAATGGGGCGCATCCAACAGTGTTGGGGGTTGTTTTTTCAATTTCAACCTCCTTGATGACCTGTTGTTGAAACGGTAAAGCACATACAGGGTGCCCACAACCGACATACCACCAACAACAACCCACGGGATCCAATCAGTATTGGGAGTTGGAGCAATCGGTTTCGATCCAATAGCGATTGGGGGGAGAAACAGCTGCCACCGGGTGTTTTGTCGTCTCCGATTGCAACTCCAATCTCAATTGGAGTTTGACCTCTCGAAGCTCGGCGAGTATTTTATCTTGTTTAACTTTTCGGGTGGCAGCCGCCGCCCGCCCAGCTGCCTGTCTTTTTGGGTTTTTATGTCGTGCTGTTGACGGTTCATCCAACGTGCTCTGGTTCAACTCCAATTTCGATTGGGTTGAGTGTGGTTCCGTCACTCTCGCAGGTGTGTCTTGTGTCATCATTTATAATATTAGGCTTATAGTTCGTGGGCATATATGTCCAAATTGATAGTGTTTACCCGTGGTCAACGCGGTTGTCAGCGGAGCTAAGTACATTCCAAACTTGTGATAAATTGAGCAGCATGCTGTTCGAAGAGTGTGGTCCAATTTAAAAGGGTCAGTCTCTAGATCGCGAATCAACCCCGCGGTGTTCTGGTATAGGGAGAAGTATACTAACGGTGGTAGCGTACAAATGAATAGCCGCCGATCCGAGAGTTTTTGTCATCTCCGCACCTAATTTGGATTCGTATCGCGCGTACATCGTATCGACCTCCGCATCTGACATCTTATCCACCTGACAAACTGAGAGACGCCTACCGAGATAATGCTCCGACTGTCCCCCAGCAACCAGCGCAGCTAGACGCTCGCGACGCGCCGCGTTTTCAATTTCTTTCGGGACCTTATCGGCAGCCGTGCCGGCAGTCGTGCTGACAGGTGTTCCTACAGTTTCAGTCGTGTCGGCAGTCGGAGCGACTGTGTCTTCCATTAGCTGATCGAGAAGTTCGTCGCAGTACATTATTGCTAATTTTCTTAAAACTATTCTTACAAGTCTCATAAGTCTAACATATTGCCAAGCGCACCACCAGATACTTATGATCACCGTTATGCTCACAATAAAGATCGCAGCGGAGCAACAAATTCTTAGCAATTGCTCAGCATTGTCAAGCATTTTCTCAGCATTGTTTGTTAAGCATTGTTCAGCAATTGCTCAGCATAGCTCAGCATTGCTCAGTAATTGTTCAGCATTTGTTCAGCATTGTTAAGCATTTGTTCAGCATTTGTTCAGCATTTACTCAGCAGTTACTAATTAATTACATTATAAGCAGTTGGTTGATCAGTATTTAGCAGAAGCTTGGTGTGTTTAGTTTCCGAAAGTATCTGTCGAACCTCCAGGCGCTCCTCGCGCGTTGGGATAACGTCGTTCTCTCTAAGACATTCATCGAATGAGTCTCGGTCCTTGCAGTGGAAGAGGGCGACCCATTTCGTTTGCTCGCGCAGATCCTTGAGGACGGCGTTGTGCTTCTGAGTGGAGATCCATACGCTTTGCCTCGCATGGCGGCCAGAAAATGTGCCGCTGATAAGTATCGTCAACAGCACGACATAAAAACCCAAAAAGACAGGCAGCTGGGCGGGCGGCGGCTGCCACCCGAAAAGTTAAACAAGATAAAATAATCGCCGAGCTTCGAGAGGTCAAACTCCAATTGAGATTGGAGTTGCAATCGGAGACGACAAAACACCCGGTGGCAGCTGTTTCTCCCCCAATCGCTATTGGATCGAAACCGATTGCTCCAACTCCCAATACTGATTGGATCCCGTGAGTTGTTGTTGGTGGTCTGTCGGTTGTGGGCACCCTGTATGTGCTTTACCGTTTCAACAACAGGTCATCAAGGAGGTTGAAATTGAAAAAACAAAAAAACAACCCCCAACACTGTTGGATGCGCCCCATTTAAACATTAAACGCGATCCCTTTTATTTTATATGCAATAATGGCTCAACAAGATGGTAAAATGATAGTGAATGCGCTTTATCACGCCGTGGTGATATCGGGTCTCAGTATCGGGTACGCTCGACTATCAAAGATGACCCTAGGAGGGTCCGCTCCCAAATTGGACTTTACTGCGAGAGACGTAGGGCTCGTGACCTTAGATGTAGCGGCCGCAGTTTGGACCCGAGATTATCTAATTAAAGCTGGAATTCTACCCGTTAATATATGGAAATAAATGGCTTCAATCGCAGTAATAGTAGGTGGTGCGCTCGTAAACGCATTGGCTTTCAGCGGTAGCAACTTTATATTCTCTAAATTGAGAAGCTCGAACGTGGACGAGGAGCGCAAGCGTCACGATTCAGCTGTAGAACAACTCAATAGCGCGAAGGAAGCGTGGTCACAAAAACGAACCGCCCATCTCGACTGGGTCAACGAAGAGCTTCGCCGCGAGAATCACACCGCGCAAACTTTCCAGAACGTTGAAGAAGCCAACCGAGAGTACGCGCTGGCATATCCGCAGAGAAGTCTCGATCCAATGAATCGCGAGCCCCAACTTTAACATTTCTATGTACCGTCAAATGCCCAAAAATACCGCGAGATCGCGTTCATCGTCGTGGGAATGGCTGCGACGGGTCTCGTCAGCTACTATATATTCAATCGAGATTGAAATAAGCAATTGAACTTGTTTAAATATATATATATTAACGATGTTAGTTGACGATCTTTATTACGCTTTGATCGATGTAGGCTACACGGCCATTAGACACCGCATAGCTGGCACAAAGGGTATGATCCGTCTGGCCCAAGATTCTCTCGTGACGTGGCGCGAGGACGAAAAAAACGGCCACCCTTTTCGCGAAGCGGATGTTAGATTCCCCCACCAATCCTGGGGATTCCTCCGAGTTCCTTCAGAACTTAACCTCCAAAATCAATCGCGATTGTACTTCCAACAAAGGTTTATTATTAATGACGCAGTTACCGGACGAGCTGACGAGTGCATGTTGGAGATTGTCCGATATATTAGAATACTTCGCATACGATGAACACGCGTAAACTTGATACCAAACTAACGCGCAAGCTGGCGAATACGTACTATAGCCCACGCGGCTACTGGAAGGGACTCACGGCCATCAAGAACCTCGCGGCGGCGACCAAGGTTTCCGAAAATGCAGCCAAGGAATGGCTCAAGAAGCAGGCCATCTGGCAGATCTATTTACCCGCGCCCGAAATTCGACGTGCCGGTGCCGAACCAAGTTCACCAAGCGGATCTCCTGTTTCTCCCTCATGATCGCGTCGGTCGTAAAACGTACAAGTACGCGCTGACAATCGTTGACGTAGCGAGTCGTTATAAGGGGGCTGAGCCGTTGGTCACTAAAGAGTCTAAGGAAGTGGCCGAGGCTCTTTCCCGAATATATAAGAGGAGTCCTCTCAAATGGCCGAATCTTCTCCAGGTCGATCCCGGCCGCGAGTTCATGGGCGCTGTCTCTCATCTATTTGCTAAACACAAAGTTTCTATCAGACGCGGCCGCGTCAACATTCACCGGGACCAGGGGATCGTGGAACGCTTCAATCGAACCCTGGCTGAGAGACTGTTCGGACACCAATACGCTTAAAGAACTTGTAGACCCTCATTCGCGATCGACCGAGTGGGTGGCCAAACTGCCCGCCGTGGTCTCCGCACTGAACGGAGAGGTGACCAGATTGATAGGTAAGAACCCCGTAGGTGCTATCAAGTTTAAAAGGGTGACGAGCAAGCCCTCTGCTGTCTCGCGCGGGCGACCCGTTGGTTTAGAGGAGCAGCAATCGGCGATTGCACTTCCATCGGATATTGACGTCCGGTACCTCTATCAACCGGGAGAGCTCGAAGGTGGCAGCCGCCGCGTGACTGATCCCATGTGGTCTCTCAATGTATATCATCTAGATCGATCTATTACCAAACCCGATGAGCCCGTGCTCTACTATTTGGATGATGGGCCATCTCGAGGGTTTGTTCGCGAAGAACTTCTCGCGGTGCCTTCTGACACCCAGTTACCTCCGGATCGTCAGAGTCTTTAAAGAGGTTCCGTATGTATTCCGTCCGATAACACGCGTCTTTTATCGTAGTACGCCGATAGTCCTAATTTTCGTTGACAGTACGTTTTCATAACGCCGTCTTTCATTTTAAATCCTCTATTTTGCGCTACATCTATAACGTGTTTTCCATCTTCTGTAGTTTCGCTTAGTACTCGTTTATATCTATCCCAATTTAAATCGTTAGTTCTCTTGGACATTCCTTTCGCGGAGTTTTTATTAATTGAATTAAATTTTTCTACGAAATAACACTTACTAGATAACGCTATCGCCCTGTCTCCGCTAAATTCCATTTTGAAAAGTCCTGGTTCTCTATTACTCCATTTATCCCAAGCCAACCATTTCTTTTTTTCTTTTTCAAACTCGTCTAGTAAGTTAGGTCTAATAAATTCCTCTATCGTTTTTCCACTAACTCCTATATACATACTATCCGTGTCCATCTGTATTAATTCGGAGTCTTCTCTTTTTACGTATTTGTCTAGAAATTCGTAGTAAAATTCCAACATTCTCAATTTACCTAGTTGATAAACCGCTATTCCGCAGTGGAATTGTCTCTTTACTGAGCACCGGGGTTTTCTTGAAGATATTTCGTACGCATCTCCTATCTCTTCCAAATCATCAAAATACGCGGATCTTAATGCTTTGTCAACACATGTTTCGTCCTCGCGTATATGTCGTATTTAAATGTCTCTCCGTTGCCTCTATCATTTTTCCGCAACACGAGTTTCCTAATAATTTCATTATGTCGGCCACCGGTTTCTTATTCGGTTCTACATTCCCCGTTCGTCTTGCGGCTGTAACTTCTTTAGCGAACCATTCGAAGGGTTTACCACTAATATAATCTATAACACGATGAACTCCCGTTATTTCTAGGCCGTGTTTTAAATACCATTTCAACAGTGGAGCGTACAGCAATACTTTAGTGGCCGACATAGATCCCACCAATTTTCTTCCGTTTCCTCTAGTTCGTCCAGTATCTTTTAAATATTTTATAACATGTGTGCGGGAACTTCATCAACCTGTACTTCTCTGTTTATAAAAAGTGGAGACATTTCGGAAAACTTATCTTTTAAGTTGCGTGGAACTTCTATATCCACCTCCGCAAACCCAAACCAGTCTCCGGATAAAACTCTTTTACTAAACTTTTTAATAATTTTAGGATTATGTGGGTTATCTATATGATGTATAGTTTCTTTCGCACACGGCATCTCTTTATTTAACGTAGATAAATATAACGCGTTTGCGTCGTACCCCAAAACAGCCTCACAAGGTTTGGAACCCACTCTAATATTTGAAACACCGGCTTCCGCATATCGCGTAAATACTATCGATGGACCACCAACTAGAGCGTCTTTCATCATTTTGTATGTTTCTTCTTTCGGCGCGCATAGAGCATCCTCCGGTATAATCGTCTTTGAAGATTTTTGTTCTTTAATGGTTCCTCTCAATAAATATTGTATAGCCACACCCGGTAGTGTTACCGCGTCTTTGAAAATATCTACACCCCTGTGTTTATAAAATTCACACATTTTTCCCACAGCTTCTAGGAACGGTGGTACATCTAAATCGTTATAATATGTCAACCAATCTCTGAAAGTTTTCATATTCTCTTCTTCGAAAATTCTACGACATTTGCTTAATTCTGTTTCGTCTAGTAACATTTTCCCATATAGTTTGGAATACCAATTCTCTATATCCGGTAATCCCGGGTAATCCAGCTTGTCTGTAGAAACGAATCATTCGTAAGGAAAGAAAGATTTCTGTCCTTTGCAGTCGTAGGCTTTTATCCAACTATCGTAACTTACACCGGGTCCTAGATAAAGTATTACATCAAGAAATCTAAACTCTGGAGTAAATAGAAATATTGTCGTGCTCGCCCTTTTTCCAACCATTACTTTCTTCGTTGTTGATGACAGTTCGCCTACTAAATATTTCTTTATTAAGTTTATATAAATATCGTACTTACTGCTGTTAAAATCTATAACCGGTACTTGCTCTATCCACTGTTCGATCTGGGCGATTTGTTTTTCGAGTAAATATTCCGTATTAAATTCGTATCTTGACCATACTTATTCTCTTATAGCTTTTCCCCTGACTTTCAAATCTTCTACGAATTTTTCTATAAGTTTTGTGGGATCTTTATCACAAATATGAGTTACCGTTCCTGAGAAATTATCTCCTATACTAACGCTTACCGGAACGTGCTCAGCTTCGTACTCTAAACTATTACCGATAGTTTCAACTTCTGGCTGGAGATACGCCTCAAAATCGTATACTATCTGATATGGATAAAGAGTAGTGTCGCAACCGATCTTTATATCTTTACCCGTTCTTCGAAATTCGCATTCCCACATAACTACTAGGTTGAATTCTTTGCTTCTAATAAATGTATCTCTTCTCATTGTGGATGCGCGTTCTTCTTTTTTATGCTTTGCATGAATCTCACACCCGTGCCAGTAACAGCCGTGATATTGATATACGGTATTGGTTTCTGGACAGTATCCATCTACCGGAGCTCCTAAAATCCATCTTTCACCTCCGTGTCCGCACTGTTCGTGGTGAATGTGAATTCCCTCCCGCTTTTCCACAGAGTGCATCCAATCGATCGCACCATAACTGTTAGAACCTTTTGGGTAGAACGCTTTCTCGAACGACGAACGCGGGCGCTCTAAATAATTACCATCACATATTACTTTTGTCTCACCTCTCATACATGTTGGTCCGTGTCTCTTCATATTACTCGCTTTCGTGAATTTTTGCTTGCAATTATCGCAGGCGTAAATTTTAGATAGGTTTTTAAGGTTTCTTATCAGAAATGCGTGATTATTAAACAGTCCTATTGTCATTGGTTTATTACCTATTGCATCATAGTGCGCTGGTACCTTTTTCAACCACCATACGTCATATTTGGTGGGTTGATATACTTCTATACCAATTTTAAAAACTCTTCAACCTTTTTCAGATCGGAAAAAGGAATTGGTGAAACCACATTACTACCGAAATATTGCTTACTAAGTTCTTTCGCTTTTTCTGTACATCTGTCAGGTCTGATCTTTTTATCAAGGTGCATAGCTAGACACCTGAACAGACAAAGGTCGTCATTATACTTATCTAAAGAATACATACCTTTTCTATTCCTCAACCAATCTGGAAGTTCTCCTCCTGCTGCTTCTTTGGATTGTAGTCCCAAATCTATTCCCCTGCTGCCCTGTATTAACTTTACAAAAACCTCCACCCATCTTACAAACTTCCACTTTGTATTCGGTCTGTCTATTTTATCGGACATTATTCGTGTTTGCTCCTTATCTGACAACCATTTTTTAACGGTTTTCATTGATGATAGTGGTTCGCTACCACCGAGATTTTTGTGAAATATTATAGTTTTAGGTTTTCCATTTTTAGTTTCCTCCATATGTTCTAGCTTGTAAGAATATGAATATCTCAAATAAAAATTTGTTGTTGGATACGGAGCGATTTTATCGGACATGCGTTCAGACTCGTTGATGTCAATGTTTTTACGAAAGGATAATATAACTACCAGTCTTCCCTTTTCTACCTTTTCCAATGTTTCATCGTGAGCCCCCAATATTTCTTCACCTTTTTCCACTATCGCGCGAATGATAGATTTTTTCTTCTTATTATTTCGGTTGCCTGTGCGTCTAATTTGGGATGTGCTTGAAGGTTTGATTACACTGGCCCTTAACCCCGCAATACTTTCTTTTTGAATTCTGTTACCAACTTCCTCCGCTAGTGACAGGTCTTTAAAGGCTCCTCGTTTGTGGGCGCGGGTAAACCGCTTCATAAACGCCTCATTCTTTATGGAGTTTATAAGATTTGTCAACCCCCTAACTCTCAACCGTTTACTATAAGTAATCCCTAGAGATTCGGCTTCTCTTCTCAAACTTTCTATTTCTGGCGTTATCATATTTTCTGTAATATCTGTTCAATTGGACATGAAAATTTACACATGATGTTTTTTCATGTCAAATTAAACGTAAACATATACATATATATACAAAAAGAAATGGAGTGTGCTACTTGTTGTAAGACTTTTGCTTGTAAAGACTATCTACGAAGGCATATATCGAGACGTAGAAAGTTTCCTTGTGTCGCCCCACAATTTCAATGCCCCAGATGCCCCTGTAAGTTCGTTAGTGCCCAAACTCTTTGTAGACATAAGCAACTACGCTGCCCTGTGGCTAAAGGTGAACGCGGTAGACTAGAGCAGGTAGAATTAGTTGCTGATCTACGGAATAAATTAGCTATAGTGGAGGAGGAAAATGCCGTGTTGAAAAATTAATATGAGGTATTTATGACATCAATATGACAACGAGACTAAAACAAATCCTTTTTATTACTATAGTTTTATCTGTTCAATTGGACCTCTTTTCAAATTATGTATTTATGACACCAATTGTCACGATTTTGCTGTCGGGTGACAATTTCCTCGTTAACCAATTTTGGAGTTTTTCGGAGGGCGGTGGAGTAGTATATAGGGTGGGAAAATGATACCACCGTTAGGTGGTATCATTTTGACTCCCTATATACTACTGGTGTATTTTTTAGAGTATTTCATAATTCTACGAAACCGAATGTTAGCTCCGGTAGAATTTGACATCTTGGAAAATGGCGCATGCTATGCTGGCAATGGGACTTAGGGTTATGGAGATATTAGGTATTTTAAAAAATTAACGCAATGTCGGGCGCACGGACCCTCACCAAAAGCGGCGATTATATAACGCCGACGTGCGTGATAATAATTATTACACATCGTTCTTGGTTTTTTATTCGGTTCATCATGTTCATTATCTCATCACCGATAGGCAAAAGCTGATATAGCGTTATTCCATACGTACGTCATTTTTCAATAACTAATTAACCTCTACACCAATTTAGATAATGTTTGTAAGGCAAGAATATTAAAGTGTTTTTGTTTATTCAATAACTTATGAACTCTTCACCGATTTTTGATAATATTTGGCTACAATGTGTGTTTATGGATGGTGCTTTGTTTTGCATACGATCCACGGCCAACCGCACAAGGACGAGGCCACTGCAGACTTATGTTCACCTTGTTTGTAAGGCAAAGATGTTAAAGTTTGTGTTTGTTTATTCAATAACGTATGAACCGCTTCACTGATGTTGGTACTATTGAGAGAATCATTCCGGCAGCACATCACGTTTGTTTATAATGAACAAACAAAATATTGACATCACAACTGCCGAGATTTAAACTCGAATAGCAATGGACTGTACCTGCCTAGTAAAGTAAGCTGATGATGTTAGCAATACTGAGCTCTTAAGCAGATCATTCATGCATAAAATACACTATAAACGCAAATTATTCGACTTCGAGAGACGGTAAGCCGATGAGACAGCGGCGGATTCCTACGAATGTCCCTAACAATAACAACACCAATAACAACCACTGTTGTTGGGCAGCTTGTCTGTTGTGGGTATTCGATGTCAGACCAGCTGAACCAATGTATCTTTACTTGTACTGAGTTTTTTCCGGGCGGTTTTGTCTGTTCCGTTGAAGCTCGCTGTGTTTTTTTCTCAGTCCGGGCACTCCATTTTTCCTCTGCATTAAAAACTTAACAGGCCGTGGCCACCCGGCTGACTGTGTGCCAGCATGCTTGTCGTGTGTACAGAGCAAATCCCGTTTTTTCTTTGGTATTTTTTTTAGACCAAGTACAGGTCAGATGGGGCGTGTCGGAACAATGTTCTCGAATATTTTGTAGCTTCTTCTTCTTCTTCTTCTTCTTCTTTTCTTCTTCTTCTTCTTCTTCTTCTTCTTCTTCTTCTTCTTCTTCTTCTTCTTCTTTTTCTTTCTGTTGTAAATCCCACCAGTGTAATCAGGTATTTTTTTGTTAGTTTGGTTACACATTAAGGAGTTCTGAACGTTATAACTGGAACAGCAAGAGGTCTGAGGCATGGCTTGAAGGCGGCCAATTATATGTATTAATAATTAATATTGCGTATTTCCTAGAGTCTTCTGACATGTATCGATAACAGAGTCTTCTGGAAAGGACTTCAATTTTCGCCTTTATATCTCGATTTCTTGGCAGTGTTTCCTTGTCTGTTAGTATAGTGCAGTACAAGATTAGAGCTGTTAAAATTGCCCTCGAAGATAGTGATTTCCAGATTTTGGGGCCGAGTCTGCTGACGATGAGGTTTCGTATATCTTGTAGAGTCAATTTCCAAAAAAAAATGTTTTTTTACTCCTCCCACACTTCTTTTCCCCCATGTTAAATTCCCATAGAGAAATCAATTTTTCGTAATAAAACCAATATTTGACCAAATTTCACGAAATAAAAAGAAGGCTCATTGTTAAATTGTGCTTTAATTTAATATTATAGAAAAAAATATTGTTTTTGCATTGTTTATATAGCCGTAAAATTGGGGCATCTTTCGTGAAACAGACAGTAGTTTTAGCTTATTTTGTTGTGTATAGGAGGGAGTAAAGAATTATTTGTAGCTTTTTTTTTTCATAGGAGGAGAAAAGAATTGTAGATTTGTATTCCTTGCAGTGATAAGAGCTGGTCACCTGGTGATTATGTGGGCCCTGCCTTCTGGTTATAATCTGCATAACGGGCACTTGCTGTCTACCTCATATTTATTGAACTTGGCCGTGTTTGCCTGCAGTGTGTAGATTCCTGTGAGAATTCTGGAGTTCGTGATGTCTTAACATCGGTTGTGTTGGAGTCGACTGCATCCCAGACTGGGTGTGTTTGACCTATTCTAAGCATTGCTATATTACAATGTTCATGGGTTAAACGTTGATTTGCATCTTCGGTTAGTTCGTTTGTCCATTACGTTTCCACTGCCGATTTATATGTGCGCTTCCATGTCATGTTTGTTATTGTTCGGCGATTGGAGGTAGCTGCCAGGTGTCGTTTTGTATCAGTGTCTGACATTTTGTTAGGAGGTTCAACTTTCTGTTGTTCTATGTGCTGATGGCATGTATGAGACTTAGCTATCTTGTATGTATTTCACATTCAACTGGCAGTGCTCCAATCAGTAACAGGACGAAAGATTTAGCAGTTCTTTGTGGTAGATTTTGAATACAGGCCCGTACGCAGAGGGGGTGCGATGGGTGCGTACGCACCCCCTTAACCCTGTCACTCTTAACCCGCAGGCATGTATAGTGGTATTGGCAAACAGTGTAGATCCAGATGAGCCGGATCGTAACGAGCCGTCTCATCAGGATCTGCACTTTTTGCAATTAATTTTCATAATTTTGAGAACAAAAACATTCCATGTTCATGAATGGACTGGTCTGAAAATTATTTTGTGGTGATTTAGATTGGTTGCAAAATTAACAAATCAAAATCCATTCCAGTTACTTAGGGGTCAAACGGTTAATCTACCGAGGTCTGTCCGTGGATGTGCAAAAACAATGTTTATATATATATATAGCCCTTCGCGCCGTCGATAACGCACCCCACTAAAATAATTCCTGCGTTGTTTTATTTGTGATTTATTGAATGGAAGTGTTTCCAGGATGTATATAAGTCTCGGAAGAATATACATTATGTAGATTGTATAGGCGACTTTCGCATGTATGCC
Organism: Conchocele bisecta; assembly: GCA_029237695.1. Taxonomy (NCBI): domain Eukaryota; kingdom Metazoa; phylum Mollusca; class Bivalvia; order Lucinida; family Thyasiridae; genus Conchocele; species Conchocele bisecta. Next base: position 58,994,604 of record CM055281.1, read on the forward strand.
GTTTGTTCCACGAATACAGTAGCTATAACGATATTGAGGCGAAAAATAAGCGCCTGAATTACAGACATACAACAACAACATTGTGCAATTTTGTTTTGGTTGTGCAACAATAATTAAAATGATGAAATTCATCGACATCAGCAATTTATTTATTTATAAAGTACGCAGCATTGAGTAAGAAATTACCACTTTGCTTATTGTACTAACGTCTTGTTATGTCAATATAGAACACTGTTTAAATAAGGTATGTGTATGTTGTTGTTGTTTCTCATATGCTTGAAATTCGGACGGGCCAATACCCGTCATTTTCCGCTAATTACCTGCATCTAAAGTCAGTGTAAGTCTTCTATCATTATGATTATTGGTATTTACATATTTTATCTGTATTGCACATGTTTACAACACAGGGCTACTAAAATAATTCCATTGTATTCAATTCAATCTGTATAGATACTGCATGAATTCAAGTGGGTGGGGGATATTCAACATTGCCTGCTGTTTACAATTGAAAACGTGTATTAACTGACAAGGCACTCATGAACTTGAAGGCTTCCTATAAAGTTAGAACTTGGATACTTCTGCAATGTTATGCATTTGTTGGAAGGATGTGAAACATCGCAGAAAAAAATAAGCTAAAAATAATTATTTTCTCGCTCTTATACACAGTAAATAATTACTGTCTGTTTCGCGAAAGCTGCCCAAATTTTACGGCCATATAAACAATTCAAAAACCATATTTTAAGAATGAGCCTTCTTTTTATTTCGTGAAATTTGGTCAAATATTGATTTTATTGCGAAAACAAAATTTCCCCATGTTAAATATTTACCCCATAGACATCTTCACGGAGTGAAGATGTGTATGGGGATTTAACATGGGGAAATTTTTTAGAATTTCAGAAATACTGGACCGATTTTTAAAATTTAACTTTTGTTTTCTTAGTTAGATCATTTCCAAGCTATCTAGCTAGGTTTCGGAGTCAATTTCCAAAAAAAAATGTTTTTTTACTCCTCCCACACTTCTTTTCCCCCCATGTTAAATTCCCATAGAGAAATAAATTTTTCGTAATAAAACCAATATTTGACCAAATTTCACGAAATAAAAAGAAGGTTCATTCTTAAATTGTGCTTTAATTTAATATTATCGAAAAAAATATTGTTTTTGCATTGTTTATATAGCCGTAAAATTTGGGCAGCTTTCGTGAAACAGACAGTAGTTTTAGCTTATTTTGTTGTGTATAGGAGGGAGTAAAGAATTATTTGTAGCTTATTTTTTTTTCATAGGAGGAGAAAAGAATTATTTTTAGCTTATTTTTTTTTCGCAGGAGGGAGTAATCTTCCCAAGCGATTATATTTTTTTTTCCCCAGCGGAATCCCTGTAGATGAGCTTTGTGTCTAAAGCGTACTAAACCCCTTGATTTCAAAATCAATGTGTATATTACTTTTACAAATGTATTATAGATTTTCTTCCTTATTAAATAGGGAACAAATGATAAAAAAATAAAACATATTTAAAAATTAACTTATTTGAGCTGGAAAAAGCAAACACCTGTAATTTCTACAGTCAAATTTGTACTAATGTTTCGCTAATGGCAGTTAATAAGCTATTGTATAGAGAATACCAGTTTATTGTAACAAAATTAATCTGTTTAGCCGACATTATCTCGGCTCATTTTTCCGTTACGGACCGGGGGTAAAAAAAAATTAGCTTTTTTTTTCTTCATTTATTGATGCTTTTAGGCATACATGTATTTAATATATTTATAGACCTCGGTCCATTACTTCAACCTGTGAATTTTTCCACAGACTCCTGACAGTGTATTGTATTTAAGACTATTTCCAAATAATTTATGTCACATTATATTTAAGAATTATATTTTGATATCAAAAGACACTAGCTGTTCTCTATGTCATCTGGTAGATTTGCTCATTTATATGAGCAGCCGTCTTGGGCAAGACATGTCCCAATTTTGATTCTCGTACAGGTACTAAACAATTTTTTCACCCTGTGACGTGCAATCAAATATAGCATACGGTAATGTTAAGAAAAAAAAACAAGTGGAGGGACCATCTTTGACAGTATTTATTTTCATGATAACAATGTTGCCCTGACAGTCGAAGCACTAATTTATGAATGACCTTACCGAGCTCCAGATAAGGTGCGTATTGGCGTATTTTACAAATTACGCACTTGTTTTAGCAGAATATCAAAATATCAGATTATCAAAAGTTGGAGTACAAAATACTCACAGCAATGTGAAAATACGCATTGATTTTGAAACTCAGTAGTGAAAATACTGTAATAATGTTGAAAATGTACTTAGTTGAGCTGCAAAAGGCAAACAGTGTTGGCTTTTTGCAGGTCAATAAGTGAATTTTTTAATTTGTTTTATTTTTTATCATTTGTATTTTATAAGGAAGAAAAGCAATAATACAGTTGTAAAAGTAAAATACGCATTGATTGATTTTGAAATCTGGGGGTATATATACCCCCAGATTTCAAAATCAATCAATGCGTACTCTTTAGATACAAAACTTATCTGAAGCTCTAACCTTAAGACTACATGCAACACAAGAACAGCATATTTGGGGAATTTTGACCTTTGATTTGAAGTCCTGGACAGGGATCAAATTTGATATATAAAACATACTAATTTTGTATTTTACTCTTGCATTTATCCTTGATAAGCCATTTTGACCATTGAATTCTGGTTTGTATGTAAAACCCTGGTACCAGTTATTTTGTAATAATGTTAGCTTAGCGCGACATTTACAGCATATTATTGATTATTTAGGTACTTCCAACATGTCGGTCAAGGATTTCATGGCTCGCATACTGTCAAACTTCGGTGCATCATCGACAGACCCAGTTATACAGCAGCCACAGCCTCGGTCAAGGGTGATGATAGATCCAGCGAAGTTGCGTCCAGGAGTCGCGTCCCTTGTCGTTGAGGCTATTGCCTCTGACAGTGGACGGGCGGACAAAGCTGCTGAGAAGCAAGGTAATATATGTGGCTGTGACCGGTGAAATGTGACGTATGGTCTTAGCGCCCAGTACTTGTAGACCCACACCAGCCTGCACATCCGCTGACACACACAGAGAGCTCCAGTTAAGGTGCTTAATTTGGAGGTAAATTTCTCATTTCTCCATCAATAATGGCAAGTTGGGAGTGCTTTAGAATCGTCTCAATGAGACGATTCTAAAGGACTCCCAACTTGCCATTTTTGATGAAGAAATAAAAAAGATTCACCCCAAGTTGGTCAAATTACGCACCTTACCTGGAGCCCTGATACAGAGCTATTATTTTAGTAAGTAGGCCACAAATACCATAAGCTCCACTTCAGCTGTCGCAGACTCGTAATTTGTGTGGCTGAGGAACTGGGGCTTACGACATTTGTGGCCAGCGAAATGCCAGTAACCGATTTCACCAAAACTGCAAATAATTTAACAATACATTTATTAATTGTTATTATACCAAATTTATTACATTATCACAGCCAATTTGGCTGTGATAATGTAATAAATTCAGTATAAAAATTGTGCATACTTTTAATCATCAAATATATGAAGTCCGGGGGGGGGGGGGATAATAAATGATTACTCCCTCAAAGTATGCTTTGCAATTTTTGTGAAATCGGCTACTGATGAGTGATTTTTCCTTGCATTCCAGCAGCCAGACAAAGAACTATTCTGTCTGTTAGACGCATGACAGGGTACCGGGTGGCCATTTCACTAAACTTTGTACGTCTAAAATGTTTGTAAGTGCAAAATTATGACCATGTTTTCTTGTAAGCAATTATTGGATTTACATTTATTGAACATAGGCTTAATATGCAGCTTAAATGTATGCTCAATAAATGTAAATCCGTCAATTGAAATTTCGAGACGATCCTAAATTTGCACTTACGAACATTTTAGTCGCACAAAGTTTAGTGAAACGGGCCCCTGGTGTCTACTGATTCGGACTGAATGATGAGCAATGCAAATGCCAGACTCACCTTTTATCCAATCACAGTTACATGTATGGTTGTGACCGGCGAACTGTAGCATTCAATCTGCGGGTCTACAACAAAACAGAAGCAGATTGTCGCTGTAGACATTTGGACAGATCATTTGATCAGATTATGTGGCTCAGCAGGTTGGGTATACGATGAATCGATTGTTAAGGAGGCTGCATGCATATGCAGCCTATGCTCAATAAATATATAAATCAAATAAGTGTTTATGAAAACATTGTTAATGTGAAATGTACAGACTATCATAATTTTACACTTACAAATATTTTAGTCGTACAAAGTTTAGTGAAACGGCTCTCAGGACACTGTATTTCAATGCTGAACGGTATTGTTGTGAATTTGCAGCTGACTGTTTGGCATTCCCCCACACATGTGCATTTCCATCTACATATGACCTTGCTATGGAATTGACAAAATGCCCAATCAATCCCTCAATCAATTCCCTCGGAAAAGTCGCGGGAATACTGGACGAAGGCCGGAAGTTCTCGTCCAGTATCCCCGCAACTTTTCCAAGTTCACATATATGCGCATTCCCATATGCATATGACCGCTTTTAATTGACATGAAACCCCAATCAAGACATTTCTCAACCATCCCATCTGCATACGACCTTGCTGTTGAATGGCCATAAAACCTCATTATACCGGTGCTTTCCTGTCTGCATATGAACACTCGTTGTGGTCACTTGCTACATAACAGGCACGTCACTAGGCAGAGGCCTGGAAGCCCGGGCTTCAACATAATTCCCAGACATACCCATAATTTTTTACAGTTATAAAATTGCACAAGAGATTTAATAAATATTTTGCCAAAAACAAACCCCTTAGAATGCAGGATAGTGCACCATAGTTTTAAAAAAATCCCGGGGGGTGGGGGAGGAGTGGGGGCATGCCCCCGGACTCTAAACCCCAACCCCTCCCACCTAGCGTACTCCCTCACATTGTGAGCTCCATTGTAGTTGCGAACAGTAAGATTGAGAGTAGATTGCAAGAGGTACTGTTCGCAACTAGGTCCATTGGATCACCCACCTGGGCTTCAGCTTTAGACAGGGTCTGGCGACGTCCCTGCATAACATACTGCTGTTACCCAGTTTGAGGAAGTCCAAGCAATTCCTTGACCACGTTGAAGGTGAAAAATATTTCAAATGTGGTTATCCGTTATCTATTAGCTGGTGTGGTGTCGCCATATCATACTATTGGGTTTTCACCAGTTTCCTCCCAAATTAACCCTTTCACCCCTAAGTAACTGGAATGGATTCTGATATGTTTATTTTGCAACCAATCCAACTGTCACAAATTGATTTTCAGACTAGTCCATTTATGAAAAGGGGGTGTTTGTTCTCAAAAATATGAAAATCACTCACAAAAAGTGCAGATCCTGATACACGTTTTTCCAATACCACTATACAGGCATGTGGTGTTGAAAGGGTTAAGGACCACACTTACGCCTCCACATATACCAACCAACTCATTGTTAAATGTTCTTGTCCCTAAATAGCTGTTGCTGGGATGTTAAACCCATTCACTTTCACTTTTGTCTGAAATCATTGCAAAATACTAAATAATGTTTATTATTTTTATAAATTTAAACTTTCCCAATAACAGGTAGCAGGGATTCCGCTGGCGATCGCCACTTTCGCAATTGGCGATAAAAATATTATTCCTTTTCCTTTTTTTTTGATGTTTTGGATTATTATTATTTTGGAAGTGCCGATTTTTTCATTTTCCCCAGCGGAATCCCTGAGGTAGACTGGTTCTACTCAGTCTCCCATAAATCTATAAATAACATTGCTGAACAAACACTAAATCACTAAACACAGTTCAATGGGGAATCGTAGCAAGTTATCTCCCTTTGAATTTATTTATTTATATCTGGTCCAAATCGTACACTTTAGGGCCTGAATGCTTGTAAAAAGAGTGAATGTAGCAGGAATTGTTGTGAAAATGAATTATTCTAGTCTTTTTGACGAGTGTTGATCCAGATCATCCTATGTATCTACGCAATCTGATCTGGGACTACATTATTTGCCAGATTCATATTTTCACACTTATTAATGTTATTGCAATCAGTGGAGTGCAGTTTGATCTGGGTCTACTCTGTTCGCAAAACTGAAATACATGTACATCAAAGGACCTGGGACCCGTTTCACTAAACTTTGTACGACTAAAATGTTCGTAAGTGCAAATTTAGGATGGTCTGGAACTTTCAATTGATGGGTTTACATTTATTGAGCATAGGCTGCATGTAAATCCAATAATTGTTTGCAAGAAAAGATTGTTAATGTGAAATTTACAGACTATCATAATTTTACACTTACAAACATTTTAGTTGTACAAAGTTTAGTGAAACGCCCCCCGATCTCTATTAATGGATATGCAAAGGGAAATAACTAGCTACGATCCCTCATTGATCCCTCTTTTTCAGATGCAAAAACATCGCTAAGTAAGGAACAGCTGCTGAAGATCCAGATCGATCTTCCAGATCTGCAGGAGCTTACAGAACAAAGTGACAGCACTCACCTAGTTTCTGGTTATCGACAAAAGTGGATCAATGTCGGGCAATTCTTGGTCACAGGTACCATAGCAACAATCACAGGCACTTGGGGTACGAACGACAAAATCCTCTTTCGCCATCTTTTCATCCAACGGAATTGGTACTACTGTCTGTTTCACGAAAGTTGCCCAAATTATAGACAATTCAAAAACAATATTATTTTCGATAGTATTAAATTAAACGACACTTTAAGAATGAGCCTTCTTTTTATTTCGTGAAATTTGCTCAAATATTGATTTTATTGTGAAAAAACAATTTCCCCATGTTAAATCCTCATAGACATCTTCACAGAGTGAAGATGTCTATGGGGATTTAACATGGGGAAATTTTTTAGAATTTCAGAAATACTGGACCTATTTTCAAAATTTAACTTTTGTTTTCTTAGTTAGATCCTTTCCAAGATATCTAGCTAGGTTTCGGAGTCAATTTCCAATTTTTTTTGTTTTTTTGACTCCTCCACTTCCTTTTCCCCCATGTTAAATTCCCATAGACAAATCAATTTTTCGTAATACAACCAATATTTGACCAAATTTCGCGAAATAAAAAGAAGGCTCATTCTTAAATTTTCCTTTAATTTAATACTAACGAAAAAAATATTGTTTTTGAATTGTCTATTTGGCCGTAAAATTTGGGCAGCTTTCGTGAAACAGACAGTAGTGTACATTGGGCCCGGCTCTGTACTAATTCAGTATTAAAGTGTAAAGTACACAAAGGTAAATAATCCACTTCCGTTGGTTTGAAAGATGGCGAGTGTCTTTCCTTTTAGATCGGAGTAAAATTGGGTATCTTTTAAAGAAAATTTTATCATTCATACCACAAAGTGCCTGTGGCAACGACGATCATAATCATCGAAAATTGGTAAAAGCATATTTTGGTGTATTCCTTATGAAATCAGTTATCAAAGTTGTACAGTTTTTCTATTACACAACATCAACTTCGTTATTAATTTGACTGCTGTATGTCTTAAAGGGGCATATCAGGATTTTTTGAAAAAATACTATAAAAAAATAAAAACGTGTTTTCATCATGGCCCTGTGTAAAGTGGTTTAATAATACATTGTAATAATAATAATCTGCGTTTGTCTTGTCTATGTCCAAGAGATGGGCCATGGCCTACTGTCTGTTTCACGAAACTTGCCAAAATATTACGGCTGTATAAACAATGCAAAAACAATATTATTTTAATAAATTAAATTATAGCAAAATTTAAGAATGAGCCTACTTTTTATTTCATGAAATTTGGTCCAATATTGATTTTATTGCGAAAAAACAATGGGGATTTAACAAGGGGGACAATTTTTCTAATTTCAGAAATAGCGGACCGATTTTCAAAATGTAACTCTTGTTTTCTTAGTTAGATCATTCCAAGCTATCTAGCTAGGTTTCAGAATCAATTTCCAAACTTTTTCGTTTTTTAGACATCTCCTCAAGGTTCTCTACCTCTTTTTTCCCGATGTTAAATTCCCATAGTGAACTCAGTTTTCGTAATAAAAAATCAATATTTGACCAAATTTAACGAAATAAAATGAAGGCTCAGTCTTAAATTTAGATAAAATTTAATATTATCAAAAAAAAGATTGTTTTTGCATCGTTTATAAAATTTGCGCAGGTTTCGTGAAACAGACAGTAGGAGATATGGCACCTGACTTCACTACCGGAATTTGTGATTTCTCAGGGCTCCAGACAAGGAATTAGTAATTGAGTATTGTCACTCCATCATTTCTGAAGCAATTGGGTATTTCAAAATTTTAATTTGGTAAAATAAAATCACACTACTGTTTACACATCAACAGACAGCAATTATTGAATAATTTGCTTCGAAATGAAAACATGTCTTGGCATTTCATTAGAATTGTCTCCTTGGAGACAATTCTAACGAAATACCAAGATGTGTTTTCATGGAAAATAAGAAAAATATGCAAAATTATTATTGCTTTTTGATACTCGCAACTTCTGATTTCAATTTTAATTGGGTATTTAAGCAAATACGCAGCTTATCTGGAGCGCTGTTTCTATATGACCTTAGATGTAGCTGGGACGTTAAACACATTCGCCTTTTGTCTAGGTGCAAGCTTCAGTGAAGGATATCATCGGTCACTGTCTCGCCAAGCCAAATCTGAAGACGGACATTATTATCTACGCAGACAAAGCCCATGTGGTACAATTTGACGCCAACAACTATGAAAAGGTCATCAATGAATTGAAGGCCGGAGGAATGACCAACTTCAAGGCCGCGTTTACAAAGGTCAACAGGGTCGTAACTGAAGCAGGTACAGCAGTTACTTTCAATTCAATATAAGGTTTGATCATGTCCAGCCGTGTGCAAACGTTTGCTGCACATGTGGCCCGAGGGAACTGTTTAAACCCGCGGCCGCCGTGGGTTCAAACAGTTCCCTCGGGCTTGCACACGGCTAGACATGATCAAACGTTATTGTTATTTTTCCAACAAAAAACTGATGTAATTTGAGCATTATATTCAGTATTTTCAGTACTTTTATAAATCGTCCCATTCAAGTAGATAATTTTCGGTATTCACATTCCGGGGCCGCGTCATGAACGTCATGAACGTCATGAAGTAGTGACGTCATGAAGGCACTTCCACGTAGTGACGTCATAAAGGCACTTGGTCTACACGCGGCCCCGGAATGAGCATTGCCTAAAGCCATATGCAAACAGAACGCGCTATATATGTGCAAACAACGGAAACCATGTAACAATACTTTATTGTTTGCCCTAGTTTCTCAACCAATGAAAGCAGAGCATTTCATCTCAATTAGTCACATATTGTGTCGCCAATATCTATTAAATTAGTCATTAAATGTTGCAATAATAGTTACATGTATATTTAGAACCACAGGCCCCGCCTTGTTGACGTACTTTCCTGTGCATGCACCATGTGTACGATCAATTCAGTGTCACCCCGCCAATCACGTCAGGGCCTGAAAATAGCACTGGTCCGAGGTCCTGGACCTGCAGATTTTAATGTCGGACCTTTGTATTTTGCAAGTAAAAAGTGCGCCGGACCTGTGATAAAATTGACATTGTGATCATCATTCAGCGGCGATGCTAAATCCATTCTGATTATCGTCTATAAGATAATTTTTGATGACACAGTCTTCTATTTAAACATGGTGTGACGAGTCATTTTAAGTATGAAACAGACACATATTTCTACCGTTTTTCTTGCGATTATCCTCTCGGACCTTCCAAAAAATTATTTTTTACTTTTACAAATGTATTATTGATTTTCTTCCTTATTAAATAAGGTAAAAAATGATAAAAAATAAAGCAAATTTAAAAATTCACTTATTTGAGCTTCAAAAAGCAAACACTGTTTGCTTTTTGCAGCTCAATTAAGTAAATTTTCAACTTTATTGCAGTATTTTCACTACTCAATTTGAAAATCAATGCGTATTTTCACATTACTGTGATGATTTTTGTTCGCAATACGCACTTTATCTGGATCTCTGCCGTCACCGCCACATACATGTATATTGATGGTGATCATGTTTCAGGTGCGGAGTATAACAGAACAGTAATCATGTTTATGACTGACGGAGCAGACACCGTGAATGACAGCGAAACTGTCTCCAAAATGCCATCAACCCTTGCGAAGCGGTTTCAGGAACTTCACAAAGACGTGGTCATTCACACCGTCGGATTCACATCGGGTAAGGGATGGGTTGTGGCCTAGGGGTTAGAACACCTGACTTCTAATCCGGAGGTTGTGGGTTCAAATTTCGCATTATGCATCAAAAATACTTTCATAGTATTTCCATCCCACTGGTCTGTCGGATCAGACTTTAAACTGTGGTCATGTGTCTATGATACCCTGGCTGTGTGGACGTTAAACCCATTCACTTTCACTTTTTTTCACTTCGGGTAAGTGTTTTCTATTGTTACATGACTGCTGTTGTTTGACACCTCTCACAGTTGTGTTCAAACATACAGCGTGTGCTGTTTGACGATGCTCATTCCGAGGACAAGCCAACACCTGCGTAAATGCATGCGTCTCATGACGTTACTAGAACACGCCATTGCGTCACCACACCAGTTCACCATGATCGCACTGAAAATTTGAAATTGATGTGGCTGCAACATGCGACATGTACTGCGGCCCCGTAATACGTATGAGTAAATCAACTATTTTGAATGGAGCAGATTATCAAAGTACCGACAGCACTGCATATATGCTAAAATTAGACAATATTTTCGACGGAAATGTAACAATAACGTTGGCCATGTACAGCCGTGGGTAAACGTTTACCCACGGCTGGACATGGTGTGTTTCATTGATGGAATGGCGAACAGTGCAGATCCTGATCAGACTGCGGATGCACAGGCTGATTTGGATCTACACTAATCGCAAAACCTATAAGCCCCATTTCTCCAGTCACGGCCACAGTTAATAAATATCATATTAAATCATCGCTCGTGTAAGATCCTCTATTTCAACGTGGGTGGTTGGTCGGGTGAACGTGACGGCATAAATTAATGGTAGGGGTTCCTCCTTATAGGAATCACGATTTGCCTGGTTTGGCCCTCAGGTATGTTTTTTTGTCTTTGGCTCTTTTGTTACCTGGGAGTTGACTTTGGTTATTGCACATGATAAAAGTAGTAAGATTATTACTGAGCCTACTGCTTTTGGGAGGGCATAGGTGGTGGAAGCCGAACATTATTGGGGGGGCCCAATGTTGAGGGCCCGAAGGGCCCGATAGCGCTAGGGGGGTCCGGGCATGCCTCCCCCGGAAATTTTTGAAATCAAGTGGTGTGAAACGCCATTTCCTGCATTCTCAGCAAAGTTCTCAGCAAAGTTCCCAGTACTCATGATTACACAAATATATTAGAATAAAAAATCCAAAATTTACAGAATTATTGGGGGGGCCTAGGCCCCCCCCCCTTCTGCGGGGCTCCATAGTTGTACACATATTGATAACACATACAATAAATAACACAAACCTCAACACAATATATTCCGTGTTTAAAACGTATATAACCCTGGAGGGGGCCAAATGCTTTTGGTGTGGCAAGGTACTGGCACCAGATCAGGATTATTCTGATTTCAGGGCTGAATATATAAAAAAGATTATTGTAAATATTCAGTTCTGATTTGGGGATCCCCTCCCCCCCCCCCACCCCATATGTGCAGGTAATATATGGCATTTAGTACTAAACCCATTTACCCGGCCTTAAATCACCTTAGCTGTTGATAGGCTGTTAATCCCCAACAAACAAACTAAACAAATGTTTTATTGATTTTCTTCCTTATTAAATAGTGAACAAATGATAAACAAAAAACACATTTACAAAATAACTTATTTGAGCTGCAAAAAGCAAATGCTTTGCAGCTCAACTAAGTCAATTTCAACTGCATTACAGTATTTTCACTACTCAATTTGAAAATCAATGCGTATTTTCACATTGGTGTGAGTATTTTGAACTCCCAGTTTGATAATCAGTGCGTATTCTGCTAAAATAAGCGCGTAAACTACGCCAATACTCACCTTATCTGGAGCCCTGCATTATTCAGGTCACGACTTTGAGTTCCTGAAAACACTATCTGAGAGTGGGGGCACCTCGGCAGGCATGTTCCGATATTGCGAGCCCGGGGACGATCGTCAGGTGCTGAAACGCAAACTCAACGAACTCTTCGACTTCATATATAGGTAACTCATCTCATGTTATATGAGACGCACCATGTGATTTTCTACCTTCGGACATCTGATGAAAAAGTACTTACATTTAAATATTTTTTAGTGTTCAATAGCCGAAAGTTCGTCGGCAGCAAAACGTGAAAGAGACAGAAGTAATTGAGTATTGTCACTCCATCATTTCTGAAGCAGTTGGGTATTTAAAAATTTAATTGGGTAAAATAAAATCACACTACTGTTTACACATCAACAGACAGCAATTATTGAATTATTGAATTATTGAATCCTTGGAGACAATTCGAATGAAATGCCAAGATGTGTTTTCATGGAAAATAAGAAAAATATGCTATATTTGTGATCTGTTTATTGTTTTCTGCAGCATGATAAAGGTATCATAAATTTTGTATTGCTTTTTGATACTCGCTACTTCTGATTTCAATTGGGTTGGGTTTTGGGCAATTTTAGTTGGGTATCTAAGCAAATACGCAGCTTATCTGGAGCCCTGTCCATATGTCAGTCCATCCATCCGACTTTCTGTATCCAATATGTTTGTATATTTAGCAACAAGGACTTTATGGAGGTGAAGTTGACCATATTCGGGGAGAACAACTTGATCCTGGCACCAGACTCCGTATCCGAAACCGCGACCATCCCGTGGAACATTCAATATCCGGAGACGGAAGGCCAGGCAGCAGAGAAACCAGGTATGTATAAGTTATTCTTCACATATTGTATTTTTAGGGAATTAAATGCGAGGGAGCGTTAACGACCACAGTATGTGAACAATAGCATACTTATAGTTAGCCAGGTTTATAATGCAGTCTCCCATCCAATTATTGATTTTTCAGTTCCTGTCGAACAAGGGCATCATTATCACTAAGCTAATCCCCTCACTAAGCTATTCCGCTGGCAGCCTTGATAATAAACAAATAAATTATGTTTTTGGCATTTTTGCCTTACAAACAAGGTGAACATAAGTCCTCAGTGACCTTGATCTTGGGCAGTCGGACGTGGGTCGTATGCAAAGCAAAGCACCTTCCCTAGACACAAGTTATTGAAAAATTAAAGGTGTTACTAACACACGCACGTATGTACATACAAGGACTAACTCTAACTAACGGGTTTGATTCAGGGTTCAGTTCCAGGGCGTCAATTGAGATACTTCGTATTTCATGCTCTACTAGTCCTCTTTAAAGAACTAGAGGGGGCTATTCTAATAAAAGCTAGGCCCCCTGGGGCCGGTTTCCTCTGTATCCACTTCCTTCCTTTCTTGGGAGATGACATGCAAGGTCATTGAGCCAGTGCCATCGTAACATCCAAGCATTTACATATTCTCTCTATGTACGTTGTCTGTATGCCGGCTGTTTTTCAGAGCCGGTGTTGACGGCGGAGACATGGATACAACTGGCCGACCCGTACGACATGCCCGTCATCAACCTGCAGTTATGTACCTCGATGACTATGGTAAGTATATCACAGGGCTAGATAATGAAATAAGTGCTGCTTCTTTATCTGATTTACAAACATCTTGGAAAAATCATGTATTTCACAATAATTAGAGTATGTTTATATTTAAGGAATAAAACCACGGGCTGTTGCATTTACTGTTGAATGAACAACATTTGGTCTGTTTAAAGTTTGCGAGAAGTCCTTTGGACTCCACACCCGTTAAACAGACCATTTTTTTTATACGACCATTTTTTAAAAAACGGTACTATTATGTAAAGTACATATTTCGTGTACACAGCTCCTCCGAAACTGTTCAGTCGATCGATCTGAAACTATACACACGCCTTCTACACATATTGAAGATGTGCACCTTGGTGTTTTTATGCCAAAAAAATAATTTTTAACAAAAATATCACCTTTTTAACTTTAATAGCCATTTTTTCTGCATTTTTCTATACAATTCTATATACGGTACAGAGTTTGTGTACACAACTCCTCTGAAACCGTTCAGTCGATCAATCTGAAACTATACACACGTCTTCTACACATATTGAAGATGTGCACCTTACTGTTTATTTTTAACTAAAATATTTTTTTGTACCATCGATTTGATTTTTAAACTACACACACGTCATCTTACACACATTGAAGATGTGCACCTTGGTGTTTTTTATGCCGAAAAAATATTATTTAACAAAATATCACCTTTTTAACTAGCCATTTCTACATTATTGTATCCAATTCCCTATCATTTCTACTTTACACTCTACTTTTCTATCTCTGCCTAAATTAGTATACATGTTTAGCACAACGAGATGAAGAAATAATGCTATAGACTTTCACATTCTCATTAATGTTTCTTGCCTTGGTGACAGCTTCACATTTCTGCATCTTCGCTGTCTGGCCTATATTCGACGGGCGTATTTTGTGACTTGCGGCACTCTTTTTTTAAAATACTACAGTAAATACAACAGCCCATGG
>CM055281.1:59009751-59185688 GCA_029237695.1 Conchocele bisecta
TATTGTCACTCCATCATTTCTGAAGCAGTTGGGTATTTAAAAATTTAATTGGGTAAAATAAAATCACACTACTGTTTACACATCAACAGACAGCAATTATTGAATTATTGAATTATTGAATCCTTGGAGACAATTCGAATGAAATGCCAAGATGTGTTTTCATGGAAAATAAGAAAAATATGCTATATTTGTGATCTGTTTATTGTTTTCTGCAGCATGATAAAGGTATCATAAATTTTGTATTGCTTTTTGATACTCGCTACTTCTGATTTCAATTGGGTTTTGGGCAATTTTAGTTGGGTATCTAAGCAAATACGCAGCTTATCTGGAGCCCTGTCCATATGTCAGTCCATCCATCCGACTTTCTGTATCCAATATGTTTGTATATTTAGCAACAAGGACTTTATGGAGGTGAAGTTGACCATATTCGGGGAGAACAACTTGATCCTGGCACCAGACTCCGTATCCGAAACCGCGACCATCCCGTGGAACATTCAATATCCGGAGACGGAAGGCCAGGCAGCAGAGAAACCAGGTATGTATAAGTTATTCTTCACATATTGTATTTTTAGGGAATAAATGCGAGGGAGCGTTAACGACCACAGTATGTGAACAATAGCATACTTATAGTTAGCCAGGTTTATAATGCAGTCTCCCATCCAATTATTGATTTTTCAGTTCCTGTCGAACAAGGGCATCATTATCACTAAGCTAATCCCCTCACTAAGCTATTCCGCTGGCAGCCTTGATAATAAACAAATAAATTATGTTTTTGGCATTTTTGCCTTACAAACAAGGTGAACATAAGTCCTCAGTGACCTTGATCTTGGGCAGTCGGACGTGGGTCGTATGCAAAGCAAAGCACCTTCCCTAGACACAAGTTATTGAAAAATTAAAGGTGTTCTAACACACGCCACGTATGTACATACAAGGACTAACTCTAACTAACGGGTTTGATTCAGGGTTCAGTTCCAGGGCGTCAATTGAGATACTTCGTATTTCATGCTCTACTAGTCCTCTTTAAAGAACTAGAGGGGGCTATTCTAATAAAAGCTAGGCCCCCTGGGGCCGGTTTCCTCTGTATCCACTTCCTTCCTTTCTTGGGAGATGACATGCAAGGTCATTGAGCCAGTGCCATCGTAACATCCAAGCATTTACATATTCTCTCTATGTACGTTGTCTGTATGCCGGCTGTTTTTGTTTCAGAGCCGGTGTTGACGGCGGAGACATGGATACAACTGGCGACCCGTACGACATGCCCGTCATCAACCTGCAGTTATGTACCTCGATGACTATGGTAAGTATATCACAGGGCTCTAGATAATGAAATAAGTGCTGCTTCTTTATCTGATTTACAAAACATCTTGGAAAAATCATGTATTTCACAATAATTAGAGTATGTTTATATTTAAGGAATAAAACCACGGGCTGTTGCATTTACTGTTGAATGAACAACATTTGGTCTGTTTAAATAAGTTTGCGAGAAGTCCTTTGGACTCCACACCCGTTAAACAGACCATTTTTTATACGACCATTTTTAAAAAACGGTACATATTATGTAAAGTACATATTTCGTGTACACAGCTCCTCCGAAACTGTTCAGTCGATCGATCTGAAACTATACACACGCCTTCTACACATATTGAAGATGTGCACCTTGGTGTTTTTATGCCAAAAAAATAATTTTTAACAAAAATATCACCTTTTTAACTTTAATAGCCATTTTTTCTGCATTTTTCTATACAATTCTATATACGGTACAGAGTTTGTGTACACAACTCCTCTGAAACCGTTCAGTCGATCAATCTGAAACTATACACACGTCTTCTACACATATTGAAGATGTGCACCTTACTGTTATTTTTAACTAAAAATATTTTTTGTACCATCGATTTGAAACTACACACACGTCTTCTACACACATTGAAGATGTGCACCTTGGTGTTTTTATGCCGAAAAAATATTATTTAACAAAAATATCACCTTTTTAACTTAGCCATTTCTACATTATTGTATCCAATTCCCTATCATTTCTACTTTACACTCTACTTTTCTATCTCTGCCTAAATTAGTATACATGTTTAGCACAACGAGATGAAGAAATAATGCTATAGACTTTCACATTCTCATTAATGTTTCTTGCCTTGGTGACAGCTTCACATTTCTGCATCTTCGCTGTCTGGCCTATATTCGACGGGCGTATTTTGTGACTTGCGGCACTCTTTTTTTAAAATACTACAGTAAATACAACAGCCCATGGTTTTATTCGTTATATTTAATTACATTGCATGTTCTGATAACCAAATACAGCATTAAAATTAGGAATCGTATTGTGCTTCGTCATTTTGTCGCAATTCATAGAACACGACGTTGCCCTATCAATAGCATGACTGTATTGACAACGATGATGAACGTCAAACAAACTTTAACGAATCAACAACGTCACATGACATCACATGGGGCTAATGTAACATACTGGGATATACAGAATACCAGGCTAGTGTCTTTTGATATCAAGTTTATCAGGCAAGGCTAGGAAACGCGTAGGAATTCCGAGGCTTGTCGAGGAATTCCTACCGTTTCCGAGCCGAGCCTGATAAACTTGATATCAAAATACACTAGTCTGGTATTCTATTTATCAGGTAACGTTTTATGCTCGAAAATGACCACAGATGACGTCGTTATCTATGGACAGAACGCGGACTTGTTTACGCTGCGTCATTACACTGACATCATTCGGTTACGTCACGTGACGTCAACCGACCAATGGAATGTCAGTTTTCACTTTGTTGTAACCCGGATGTTGATATCAGGTCAATGCCTGATACAACAATTTGTTATCAGTCTACGTATTCGGTCAATACAGGGCAGGTTACTTGATAAATAAATGCAATACGTTGAATGATTGTTTACATTATGAATTTAAGGGCAAAGTAAATACAGTGAAACCTCTCTAAACCGGACACCCTGGGAAGTCCCAGGGTGTCCGGCTTAGAGAGGCTTCACTGTAAATCAGGCATGTGATCGTTCTGAGCCATAGGTGCTATGCAATCACGAACATACATTATCACCTGAGATAAATGACCAAGAAACTCATCAAAAATAAGATCACAGATGTTTTCTTGGTGTCCAGTTTAGAGAAGTTACACTGTATTACAGAATGGTGAAAGCGCGGTCATTCCGTGCACAATTGGCAAGATGGACTTTAAGGTGCTCGACTCCGACTCGGACAAGGCGACCTGGCGACTTCGGATTCTGTCGCGGAACGTCGATGCTCTGGTTAACAAAATCGGCAAGGCTATTGCTGAGAATGAAGGTACATAAATATTAATATGCTATTTATTGAACAAGTTTACTGATTTCATAAGAAACGAGGCTATGCCTAATAAATAGAATTCCTTGCTATTGTATCAACTTTATCAGGCTTGGCTTGGTAGGAATATCCTGAAACTTGATATAATAAGACACTGGCCTAGTAGTCTCTATTCAGATGTGAGCAGCTTCCAGTCGAGAATCGAGAAGTACCAGAAGCAGATTTCCTGAAACTTGATATAGTATTCTCTATTCAGATGTGAGCAGCTTCCAGCCGAGAATCGAAAAGTACCAGAAGCAGATTTCTCACACGCGCGTCTTCGGCAATGGTATCTCCAAAGATGGCCGGCTTCTGATGTTCTCCCACGATTAAGGAGATACAGGCTAATGTAAGCATAAGTTCTTTTTAAACATGATGTGACTGTGAGGTTGAGTTGGGATGGGTTGTGGCCTAAGGGATCCGATAGAACACCTGATTTCCAATCCAGAGGTTGTGAGTTCAAACCTCGCCTTGGGCATCAAAAATACTTCCATAGTATTTCCATCCCACTGGTCTGTTGGATGAGACTTTAAACTGTGGTCCCGTCTCTATATGACCTTAGCTGTTGCTGGGACGTTAAACCTTTTCATTTTTGTTTGCGAGGTTGGGTTGGGAGGTTGTTCTTGGAAATATCCAAGACATTGGGCGGGTAGGCGTATTTAATGATGAATCCATCCTTAACACTTTCAACATAAATATCTCCAATGGATTTTGATTGGATGTTTATTTTCCGACCAATCCAATCATCACAAAATGATTTTCAGACTAGTCCATATATAAAAGGGTGGGGGTTTCTAAAAAAATATGAAAATTACTTGCAAAAGTGCTGGCTCATCTGGGTCTACACTTTTTGCAATCACCGCTATGGACGTCTGTAGTGTTCAGGGTATGAGATCACATGATCTATTGTTTACACTGGATTAATGGCGGCGCCCATGAGGTCTCGGGTAAATCTTATTTTTCATCAATACGACTGCAGTTTCTTCTTTTCAATGATGACCATGTTCCAGCCGTTAACACTTTGTCATCGACACTGAACATACAATACCAACCGTTGAGTGATTATTAATGATGTGACTTAAACAATGTATGCCTTTCTTGTTTTCATGACCGGGACTGACCCCCCAATCTGGGTCTTACATATACATTGTACACACTGTCTTTTACTATTTGTAGACCTGTGCATGGTTTCCTTAAGTGTCAACTAGCCTCAATTATCCTGTTCAACCCTACTGTCTGCTTCACGAAACCTGCCAAAATGTGCAGCTATATAAATAATTCAAAAATAATATATTTTTCGATATTAAATTATAGCAAAATTTAAAAATGAGCCTTCTTTTTATTTCACGATTTTTGATTTGGTTGCGAAAAAACAATTTCCACATGTTAAATCCCCATAGTGAAGATGTCTATGGGGATTTAACATGGGGAAATTTTCCTAATTTCAGAAATAGTGGACCGATTTTCAAAATGTAACTTGTTTTCTTAGTTAGATCATTTCCAAGCTGTCTAGCTAGATTTCAGAATCAATTTCCAAATTTTTTTGTTTTTCGACTTCTCCAGGTTCTCTACCTCTTTTTTGCCCCATGTTAAATTCCCATAGAGAACTCAAAATCAATATTTAACCAAATTTCACGAAATAAAAAGAATGCTGATTCTTAAATTTTGATAAAATTTAATATTATCAAAAAAAAATATTGTTTTTGCATTGTTTATATGGCTTTAAAATTTGAGCAGGTTTCGTGAAACAGACAGTAAGTAACTGTAGTGGACTGTGATGTTTTAAATGAAGGACCAATCCAATCATCACGAAATGATTTTCAGGCTAATCCATTTGTCTGGCAGAGCTCCAGATAAGCTGCGTATGTATTTGCTTAAATACCCAATTGAAATTGCCAAAAAGCCAATTTAAATCGTAAGTAGGCGAGTATCAAAAAGCAATAACAAATTTGTGGTACCTTTATCATGCTGCAGAAATCAATAAACAGACCACAAATATAGCATATTTTTATTATTTTCCATCAAAACACATCTTGGTATTTCATTAGAATTGTCTCCAAACTATTCAATAATTGCTGTCTGCTGATGCGTAAACAGTAGTGTGATTTTATTTTACCCAATTCAAATTTTGAAATACCCAATTGCTTCAGAAATGATAGAGTGACAATACTCAATTACTAATTCCTTATCTGGAGCCCTGGTCTAGTCACCATGGAAACTGTGTATTACAGCTGGATTAAGTGCCTACCCTACTGGCTGAACGATATTTATTTCCTGCCTTTCTAACATGTATACTGAAATTTCCAATATGTTTGGTAACCATGGAAATATCATCTGTTACAGCTTGATGAGGTGCAGACCCTCCTGGCCCAGCATATGCGTGGCGACGCCCAGTCTATCTCCCTGCTGGCCCGCGCCCACGACATGCGGTACAATGCTGTGGTATGTAGCCGTTACCAAGATTATGTATTTGCGACGCGCTCTGTGATTTTGTACCTTCGGACATCTGCGTTATTTCATGAAATACGTTTAATACAAAATTTGCAATATCTTCCATAAATGGATTCAAAAGTAGACAAAGTTTTATAAAAAAAGTAGTATATTCCACATGTACTTTGAAAATGTTGTCAACTTTTGACTATATTTATGAAAAATATCGTAAATTTTGTAAACTTATTTGTGGTTGATCAGTTCACACCCCACTGGTACACCTATAGCAATTACACTGCGGCAACATCTTAATTATGATACACATGGCAAAGATGTTAGATTTATCATTATCTCATGCCATCTATTCCATTTCCATACTGTTATCTGTATACCACTGGAGAAGAATCCATATAAGGTTTTATAGATTTTCTTTTCTAATCCCAGGGCTCCAGATAAGGAATTAGTAATTGAGTATTTTCACTCCATCATTTCTGAAGCAATTGGGTATTTCAAAATTTTAATTGGGTAAAATGAAATCACACAACTGTTTGCACATCAACAGACCACAATTATTGAATAGTTTGCTTCGAAATGAAAACATGTCTTGCCATTTCATTAGAATTGTCTCCTTGGAGACAATTCTAATGAAATACCAAGATGTGTTTTCATGGAAAATAAGAAAAATATGCTTTTGGTCCATTTATTGTTTTCTGCAGCATGATAAAGGTACCACAAAATTGTTATTGCTTCTTGATGCTCGCTACTGATTTCATTTGTTGTTTTTGGCAATTTGAATTGGGTATTTAAGCAAATACGCAGCTTATCTGGAGCACTGTCATCCTACTTATCTTTTCTCACACTGATGTTATGAATGTATGCATGTGCATGTACATGAATGAAAACAAATATTGTTTACATCAGATTTTATCTCCGTACGTCCTCGTCCAGTTAAGTTTTTGTTTATCCATTATTGTCTCCATCCATTGTCGTCTACAGTTCCGTAAGTCACGGCAACAGCGGATCATGGACAAGCGGGTGTCCAAGAACCTGATACAAGCGTCCAGCGCCCAGGACAGCCTCTCTAGCCTTTCAGTGGACCGACAGGAAGTGGAGCAGATTTCCCAGGAGGCCGCGGGATTCTATTTCTGTATGCTATCCCAGAATTCCATACAGGACGTGTTGCTAGGGGAGGATAAGGAGGACGCTATTGGTTTTGGGCTGGCCGTGAAGCGAAGTGACGTCGTGCTGGACGAGCCTACAGCGGTAAGTGTTACAGTGGTGGGTGGCAGGTGGGAGCATGCGATGGATAATTTATCGGCGGTTCATTCTTGTCGGAATCCCAACCGGAGACCCTCGCATACGACTTTGGCATTTTGTATGTGACAGTTGAATCTGGTTATTTCATATAAGTAGAAAAGATTGAAGATTATACCCCTTATGTGAGTATTACGATTATTCGAAATCCTATTTCAGGGGAAGTGGCTTTGGTGTGGTATGGACCTGTCACCTGTAACAAATTTGAAAATTTACTTAGTTGAGCAGTGTTTGCTTTTTGCAGCTCAAATAAGTGAATTTTAAAAAAAAAACATTTATCATTTGTTCCCTATTTAATAAGGAAGAAAATCATTTGTATAAACTAAAATACACATTGAATTTGAAATATGGGGGTATAATGCTCTTTAGACACAAAACTGTACATTCCCATTTACTGATGCTTTACTTATAAAGGAGAAGAATTCACATCAGATCTGTGAGCTTGTTTTCTAATCCTTATTCACCGTTACTTTATATGTATTTTGATGCATACATGAAAACTATTTGAAATAAATACTGTTTAAACTAAAACTTATCTGGAGCCCTGTGATCATTACAGATCCGGCTACAAGTGATCAGCGGCACGTTCGTGAGTCGGACGGCCATGCTGGACGCCCTCGAGTACAAGATCAACGTTAGCAGTCACCTCGGGGCCCATGGGGGTTTCAGCTTCCAGGACGCCCCTCTAGGGGTCACCACCGTCGGTACATCACGTGAGCCAATCAACGCCTGGCTGCCCCTCTATATAAACCGGGCTCACTGGGATCGTGTTAAGGTAACTCATTTGTGGCTGTGACTGGAGAAATGGGGCTCATGGGTTTTGCGATCAGTGTAGATCCAGATCAGTCTGCATCCGCACAGTCTGATCAGGATCTGCACTGTTCGTCATTTCATCAATGAAATTGGAATTTGTCATGATTCTAACAAGCAATATAGATCATCCTTAACCGATTCAATATCAGGCTACGGGAGTGTGCTATTTGATCCGGAGCTTCACTGGTCACGAATCCCATAAGCCCCATGTCTTCTGTCGCTGTCACATTTAGAGGATTTAGTTCCCGGAACTTTTTTGCTTGACTATTCAAAGAATAGGGAGAGTTTATGTTGTCACCCCGGCATCCATGTTGTTGTTCACATCTGGTTAACGTACATGTATTTCGGTATGGGAATTTTCCTCTTTTTGGAGGAATTCCTCTTTTTTTTATAGGAATTCCCCATTTTTAGCTCACCTGAGCGAAGCTCATGTGAGCTATTGTTACTGCAATGTGTCCGTCGTCGTCCGTGAACATTTTCAAACGTCTTCTCCTCGGTAACCATTGGGCCTATAGTCACCAAACTTCATGGTCATGGTCCTTAGATAGGGGGATTACAAAATTGTTAAAATGACGTCATTACATAATCCAAGGTGGCCGCCGTCTAAAAATAGCATTCTTCAAAAATCTTCTTCTCAAGAACAGCCAACCGGATTTCGACAAAACTTGGTAGGAATGATCGATGTACAATGCTCTTTCAAAGTTGTTAAAATGGTGACCCCGGGGTCAAAAATGGGCGTGGCCCGTGGGCTCAAATTGGGGTCAAATTTTATTTTTGACCGAATATGGTCATGTCATATATCAAATTGAAGGTATCAACGAGGCGATCACTCTGGTGCATTTGTTTGTCAAAATCGGATGGTTATGTCATCCAAGATGGACGCCGAGAGGTCAAAAGGTCGTTCTTTTATTAGAGATTTCAAAATTCTTCTTCACATGAACCGCTTGGCCCATGGTAGCCAAACTTAAAAGTTATGGTCCATGGGTGAAGCCTTTTCAGATTTGTTAAAATGGAGATCATGGCTAATCCAAGATGGCCGCCATCTAAAAATAGCACAAATTCTTAAAAAGTCTTCTTCTCATGAACCGCTAGCCGGATTTCGACGAAACTTGGTAGGAATGATCGATGTACAATGCTCTTTCAATGTTGTTAAAATGGTGACCCCGGGGTCAAAAATGGGCATGGCCCATGGGGTCAAATTTGGGCATACTTTATTTTTGCCGAATATGCTCATGTCATATATCCAATTGAAGGTATCGATGAGACGATTGCTCTGGTGCAATATTTGTTGGAATCGGATGATTATGTCTTGCATGATGGCCTCCAAAAGGTCCTATTAATCGAGATTTTGAACGTCTTTTTCCCAGGAACCACGTGGCCGATGCTGGCCAAACTTCACAGTAAATTAAGATCCTTGGGTAAAGCATTTTCAGATTTGGTAAAATGAGTCATCCTTAATCCAAGATGACCGCCATCTAAAAATAGCACAATTTTTTTAAAACGCATATGAACTCAATGTCACATTCTCCTCTGGTGTTCATGGAGTCAGGTGAGCGAATTAGGGCCATCATGGCCCTCTTGTTTCCTCTTTTTAGAGGAATTCCTATTTTTTTCCTCATTTTGGAGGAATTCTCCATTTTTTCCCTCTTTTTGGAGGAATATCCCCATTTTTTCCTCTTTTTTTGCTGCATTGTGTGCAAATTGGTCACAAATGATAAAGTCTGTGACGGGGTAATGGTGTTTCCTCTTTTCTTGGACAAATTTTCTCATTTTCCACAATTTCCTGATCTTGCCCCTGGTTTTGCATGTACAGGCTGCAAATGAAATTGTGACTGAGCGTGCTACAGTATCATCAACTTTACTGAAATTTCGACTGTCTAAAATTTGAATGTTTGTTCTGGAGAAAGTTTACCTTGACTAGTAGCAATTGTTGCCTAACTATTGCCTCCTGACTTCCACCAACAAATTTTTTGTGTGATGTGCCGTGTCGATATCTCCCTCACGCAGAGTTAGGCCCAATGTATAACAGTGTTCGTTGTTTCGTCCTCTGTTTCAAACGCATTGCCGATGATGTGTCTATAACTAGACTATCAAGATCTTTATAAACCTTCCCATCTGCAACTGTTGTCCATTACCAGGTGATCCTGAAACCATCCCTGGGCATGTTCTGTACCCTCGACCCGCTCGGCTACGACTACAAGCAGATCGACGTGATGTTTATGACGCTCGGCTCTATGATCGGTCAGCTCACCGCGGCTAGTGTCGGGGAGCACCAGCTTCGGTTGCTGTTTGCAGTCCACCGCACATGCGTAGGTATGCCACACGTCAAACCTGGGTCACACGTCTGTCCAATCAAGTTTATCCAGCAAGGCTAAGAAATGCGGAGGAATTTCGAGGTTTGCCGAGGATAAAGAATACAGTGAAACCTCTCCAAACCGGACATCCTGGGAGGTCCCCAGCCCTGGGAGGTCCCCAGGGTGTCCGGTTTGGAGATGTTCCAATTATAACACCCTGGGAGGTCCCTAGGGTGTCCGGTTTGGAGATGTTCCACTGTAAATCAGACATGTTAGTGCTTCATGATGATTTTCCAAGTTTACCTGCTGTTTTACATATTTCTTTTTCTTCCTATTTGTGACTAATCTAAGTATAGAATTATATGCCTGCTCCGTCAATCAAATGACGTCTGCTGCATATATCAGGTTTTGTCCCTAATTAGAGAGGTTCCACTGTAATTGTGACATGTGAGCGCTCCGATATGTATATGTGTGCTTTGCAATCATGAACAGACCTGTAGCCTATTTCACCAAAATTTCAAAGTTTACTTATCTTGCTAAGTACACTTTGAGGGAGAAATTTTCAATTTAAGGATAAATTTATTATTTTTATGCCACCAGGTTTCGAAGAAACGGGTGGCATATAGTGTTTGGACCGTCCGTCTGTCCGTCTGTCCGTCCGGGCACACAATAGGGTACTTATGTGGCTAGCCCCACAGGGTTATGGACTTGGTAAAGGATAGGGTTGGTTACAATTAGCCACCTAAAAAATCGTTTTATGTGGCTAAAAATCGTTTTATGTGGCTAATATTTAACATGTGATAAGCCACATAAGTATAGTAATGTAAGAACGTCCGTCCGTCTGTCCGATCTGACGGTACTATACTTATGTGGCTAGCCCCACAGGGTTATGGACTTAGTAAAGGATAGGGTTGGTTACAATTAGCCACCTAAAAATCCTTTTATGTGGCTAAAAATCCTTTTATGTGGCTAATATTTAACATGTGATAAGCCACATAAGTATAGTACCGTAAGAATGTCCGTCCGTCCGTCCGGGCACACATTAGGGTACTTATGTGGCTAGCCCCACAGGGTTATGGACTTGGTAAAGGATAGGGTTGGTTACAATTAGCCACCTAAAAAATCGTTTTATGTGGCTAAAAATTGTTTTATGTGGCTAATATTTAACATGTGATAAGCCACATAAGTATAGTAATGTAAGAACGTCCGTCCATCCGTCCGTCCGTCCGTCACACTTTTCGGTTAACCACTTTGTCACAGTTTCTCAAATATGCTGCAGGTGGCATCCGCGTTCGACAGACGCATTTCTTGTTTTTTATTATACTGAATGTATTACATTATCACAGCCATTTTGGCTGTGATAATGTAATAAATTCAGTATAATAATTCTGTGTTCTTTTAATCATCAAATACAGTCAAACCTGTGTTAACAACCACCTGGGAATAGCGACCACCTGTCCACAACGGCCAGTTAAAAACCCCCCGTCCAATTTTGTTCTTTATAATACCTTGGAATAACGACCACCCCCGAACTGCGACCAGCGACCAGCTATTTTCATTCCCACACGGCATTTTTGTATGTGAACAGCGAACATGTCATGTTTTTGTCGGCAAAAAAAAATAGCACCACAATCGCTATTTTTCCTTCCATCAAAATCTGGTCGCTATCATCTGAATTGCAACTGGTCGTAACCAATTAGTCATCAATTACATTCGCATTCTTTTGAAAACATTTACCTTGCCCGATATGGTCGGTGTAATTTTGGCGACATTAAACATTTTCCATGAAAAATATTACATAACTCCATTAACGGTAATTCCCGATATGTATTCCATGTCGTGTATTCCAATAGGCATAATGTAATTCCGCGCAAGTCATAAAACTCCATCATTAGCTGGCAAACTGTGTTTACACAATGCTGATTCGTCTACAGTGACAAGACTATTACTTCAAACACACCGCGCTTGTCAAGTGTAAATTTCACACCTCGGGGCACAAGGCCATATCAAAGATCAATACACGTGGTTGCTGACGTCAGTCACGTAGTCCACACTAGACTGGTACCCTGTCGGATGCGCAGCCTAGCGTTATTCCTAGCGACCGGGAACCAGTCTAAAGTGACCTGACAAATGTGTTTATATGAATTGGGTCTCGATCTCTGACAAATCCCGGCTTATTGCATTAGCGGCCAGACCAGGCAGTGGATTCGCGTAGTCTGCCCATGGTTTACAATGCTCGCGAATCTCTAATTAAAAGCATCAGTAATTACGTCAGCGGACATTGCCAATTCGTCATAGGCTGCTTAAATATTCGGGCTTCACCAGGATAGTATACATTGGACAGAAAGCAAATACGCCTGGTGTTCTCTCCTGATTTGGACACCTATCTTGTGT
Organism: Conchocele bisecta; assembly: GCA_029237695.1. Lineage (NCBI taxonomy): Eukaryota > Metazoa > Mollusca > Bivalvia > Lucinida > Thyasiridae > Conchocele > Conchocele bisecta. The sequence goes on from CM055281.1 coordinate 59,022,349, forward strand.
GGGTTACTCGGCTTGACACATTCAATGAAATATTTTTGTTACAAAACAAGGCTATCATTTTAATAAAGACTATATGACCGTTATTAATTTCAACTGATGGTGTGAAATTGAGAATAAGAAAACAAAATACTAATGGTCATGCTAAATTAAACCACTTACATGTAATTACGACAAGCTATTAAATAGTGCACCAAAGCAAGCCGCGGGATATACTTATCGTGAAGATAATTACTCCCCTTTGTATATAATTTTCAAAGCGAGGCTGGGTTCAGAACACTAACAACAAGATGACAAAACAAAATAAATTGACTATTTTTGCCATTTTCATGCAATTTTTAGCCAGGTTTTTTTTAAAAAATCCAGGCTATTGGATTGGCGAAAGCCGTGCGGCGGGCGGGCGGCGGGCGGCGTCCACAATCAATGTTAAGTTTTCGTGTTTGAGTCCATTTCTTTGTTACTGTACCACCTAGGACCACCAAACTTTCACAGCTTCATAATCAAGGGGTGCCCACCACATATCACTATCCAACATGTTACTTTTTTTTTAACTTGACCCATTTTTTCCGCGTAGTCGACTTAGCCATTTTCAATGTTAAGTTTTCGCGTTTACAATGTTAAGTTTTCGTGTTTAAGTCCATTTCTTTGGTACTGTACCACCTAGGACCACCAAACTTTCACAGCTTCATAATCAAGGGGTACCCACCACATATCACTATCCAACATGTTACTTTTTTTTTTAACTTCACCCATTTTTTCCGCGCAGTCGACTTAGCCATTTTCAATGTTAAGTTTTCGCGTTTACAATGTTAAGTTTTCGTGTTCAAGTCCATTTCTTTGGTACTGTACCACCTAGGACCATCAAACTTTCACAGCTTCATAACCAAGGGGTGCCTATCACATACAACTATCCAACATGTGACCATTTTTTTTACCTTCACCTATTATTTCTACGTAATTGACTTAGCCATTTTCAACGTTAACTTTTTAACGTCGTCTGGTTAAAGTTTTTTGGTTAAAACTTTTTCGTTATAATATATCTCTGCAACTGCTTCGCCCATTACCTTGAAACTTCACATGGGTGTTTATCATCATCCATATTTTCATTCTAACCCCCAACCGTGCGGCCCCTGTGCCCAATTGCAAGGTCAAAGTGAACCAATGTCAATAAATTACTTTGAATTTATTTGTTTAAGTTTTTTCGTGTACTATGTCTCTGCAACTGCTTCACCCAATACCTTCACTTCACATGGGTGTTTATCATCATTGTCGCACCTGCTTGCGGAAAGCGCGATCCTGTGCCCAATGTCAAGGTCAAATTACTTTGAATTTTTTTGTTAAAGTTTTTTCGTGTACTATATCTCTGCAACTGCTTCACCCAATACCTTGATACTTCACATGGGTGTTTATCATCATTGTCACACATGCTTGCGGAAAGCGCGATATCATCGGCATTTTGGCATACGTCCGTCCGTGTGTCCGGTTAAAGTTTTTTGGTTAAAGTTTTTCCATCTACTATATCTATTTTTTTAGTGTCCATGCCTCGCCCCAAGGCGCGACATGCAGGCCACGGCCATCTAGTCTACAAAAAGTAGGTATAATTATTTTATCCAAGTGTCTATGCTTGGAAAAAACCTGGCCTTCGTGGCTTTGCCTCGTTTCTTGTTAATTGATGAAAAGCAGATACACTCCACGATCGTGCTATAGCGAATCGTCAGGGGGAAGTGTATACAGCCAAGACGTTTTTTATGCATGCATATAGATTACAATATAAAGCTAAATACATGGCCACTCTTCGAGCTTGTTTTCTAATCCTTATTCACTGTTACTTTATATGTATTTTGATGCATATATATACATGTATATTATTTGAAATAAATATTGTTTAAACTAACAACGACCACTTTGGCCACTTCCCTTTGCCGGTCGTTGTTCACAGGTTTGACTGTATATGCATTTCGAGAAAAATAAATGATTACTCCCTCAAAGTATACTTAGCTAGATAAGTATGCTTAGCAATTTTGGTGAAACCGTCTACAGGGATGCATACCAATTAAACGCATCAATTTAAATATGGGTGGCCGATTTTAGAGAGTTTCTATGGTAATTTTCTGTTGCAATTTTCAGCATGTATGGAGGAGTATGACCTAAGTGAAAACGTGACGGAGTTTGTGTCCCGTTTCGTCGCATCACCAGCCGGTCGCACGAAGGATGTCATCCCCAATCTGTACACGGTGATTGGCTACATTGTGTCGCTGCCCACGGACGTCTCTCGCCGACTATTTGGTCTCGATGGTATGTCGTTATACAGTATTCTGATTTTGATATGCTGATGTGATATATGAGATGCGTCATAAGAACATGTACGATTTTTCATGAAATATATTTACAAAATTGATGATATTTTCCGTAAATGACGTCGAAAAATGACGAAATTTTCATAGCATATGCAAAATTTTGTCATCTTTCGACATTATTTACAGAAAATATCAGTTTCTGAAAATGACCAGTGTAACTAGACCTGTAGCCTATTTCACCAACATTGCAAAGTATACTTTTCTAGCAAAGTATACTTTGAGGGAGTAATCATTTATTTTCCCCGAAATGCATTATGTCATATAGAACTAACGACTTCATTTATTTGATGATTAAAAGTATGCAGAATTATTATACTGAATTTATTACATTATCACAGCCAAAATGAAAATGGCTGTGATAATGTAATAAATTCAGTATAATAAAAATTAATAAATTTATCCTTAAATTGAAAATTTCTCCCTCAAATTATACTTAGCTAGATAAGTATACTTTGCAATGTTGGTGTAATAGGCTACAGGTCAAATAGGTAACTCATGTAGCCTGATAACGACCTTTATCAGGTAAACTGCCCCGTATTGACCAAATACGCACTGACTGATAACATATTGATGCATCAGCCATTGACCTGATACAAACATCCGGGTTATAACGAAGTGACAAATGACGTTCCATTGGTCGGATGGCGTCACGTGACGTTACCGAATGACGTCAGTGTAATGACGCAACGTAAACAAATCAGCGTTCTGTCAATTGATAATGACGTCATCTGTGGTCATTTTCGAGCATAAAAAGTTACCTGATAAAAGATACTAGGCTAGTGTATTTTGATATCAAGTTTATCAGGCTCGGCTCGGAAACGGTAGGAATTCCTCGGCAAGCTCGGAATTCCTACGCGTTTCCTAGCCTCGCCTGATAAATCTGATATCAAAAGACACTAGCCTGGTATTCTCTATATATTGCTGGTGAGAAGCATGATGGGTGTTTCGTTGATGGAATGGCGAACGGTATGTTGCGGATGCTCAGGCTGATTTGCATCTATGCTGGTCGCAAAACTCATAAGCCCCATTTCTCCAGTCACAGCCACGTATGTAGAGGATTTTGTAAGTTTTATTGAGAAAGAATACGAAATATAAAACAACAGCAGATGGCAATTTACTTTTCCCGCATTCAAAAAAGCTGATATACCATTTTATTTTTATTGAAAAAAAAATAAATATGAGACGCGCCATGTGATTTTGTACCTTCGGACATCTGCGTAATTTCATTAAATACATTTACAAAATTTACAATATTTTTCGTAAATAAAGTCAAGACTTATGACAAAATTTTCAGAGTACATGCGGAATATAATTGACGCCATTTAAGGTAAATATTGTAAAAAAACTTTGCTCAACTAACATAAAATTTTAGTTTTAGTTATTAAAGTTCTACACAACATTATCGTATTTCTGTCATTAATATGCCGAAAGTATTACTTTCCTGCACTGTTTAGTACGCCATCTATTCTACCGCAGAGGCTGGAAATGAGAAGAGTAAACTACAAGGATTCTGGGTGGGGTTTATCGCAGAGTGTCTGCGACGAGCGGCCGGTGGGATGTACCGCGAGACAAACGTCACGGTGATAAATGGCCTCATGGACGCAGTTCTACACGGCACCAATGGAGGTATGCAGTGGGGTGTTTGTAATCAGCCTAGCCCAAAAAAAGTGGAAGTGTAGCCGAGAGGTTGCGACCTCCGACTGTGACTCCAGCGACCCGGGTTCGATCCTCGATCCCGGCACTGGAGTGCAAACAAACCTAGCCAAAAACAAAGGCCCAACATTATAAAATTATTTTTATTCTCAACTCAGAGCAGTGTCAAACTTAAAGACGCACCTAAGTTGAGAAGAAAATGTGTTCTTACTGCTGTCTGTTCCGTGTTTTGCTGCCGACAAACTTTTGGTTATCAAACACATTATATCTCAGAAATATCTGAAGGTAAGTACTTTGTCATCAATAACTAAAAAGTCACCCTCCTGAAAAACGAAAATTTCATTAAATCCAATCCAATAATGATTTTATTGCGAAAAAACTGGCTAGATAGCTTGGAAATGGTGTAACTAAGAAAACAAAGTTAGATTATGAAAATTGGTCCGCAATTAAAATATTTGATGGACTTTTCGTCAGCATAAAAACGTGGAACAGACAATAGTACTGTAACCTCGGGCCCAGTGTATCATGTACTGTACTTTATTTACCTATCATTTAGAAATATAGGATTTATCTTTGTTCATGTTTGTATATCCTATAAAGAAATGAATGTTTAGTACTTGTTTCTTTATTAGATTTACAAGCATCTCAAGTATTCCAAATCATAGTTGAATGTAGTCTTTTTAATCTGACAGAGTCTATTCAATCCAGAAAATAGAAATTTACATGTGGCGATATTTTTACTATTTTCTTCATTCTCAATGAAAGTATATGTTGTGACCACTCATTTGAACTGTCTTGGCGAGATGGTTCAAATGTTGGTCTCGACATAATTCTGTGCAGAAAAAAATATATAATTTTTTCAGTCAGAAAAAACTATACTTCACCCTTACAATGTATTACAATGCTGTTCTTTTTTCATATTTTCCATATTTCTCGGCAAAAATATGCTTTGGCAGCTCATTAGAATCATCTCCCATTGAGATGATTCTAATGGGCTGCCAAAGCATGTTTTGTTGAGTAATAATACAAATATGACCAAACAGCAGACGACAATTTTTGTTTCCACGCACTGTAAAAGTTAACTCCATACGCTACCTTTGATTAAATTCTTCTCTTGTTGTAGGAATGTTGGCTATTGCGTCTGCTGTGCCCAGTACCACAAACTTAGAACCAGTCGTCTGCCGGGCGGCAGCGGAATTGCAGCGACTGTGTCTGACCTCTCACCTTGAGGAGATGGACGTGCCAGTGTTTGACCCCACTGTCGGGGTGAAGGTCCCAAAGGTTAAGTTGGAGCATGACCTCAAGGTTGACGGTGCCATGGAAACCTGGGCAGAGCGGGAATGTGGTTACATCAAGGTCAGTTGTCAAGGTTATCTGACAATCTCAAGGTCAGTGGTCACTGTTATCTGACAATCCCAAGGTCAGTGGTCAAAGTTATGTCACAATGCCAAGGTCAGTGGTCAAGGTTATGTCACAATGTCAAAATCTCTAAAATGTATTGATCATGGTTTACTTCTATGCATGTCAGTCGTCAAGGTTATCTCGCACACTGTTTGTATCGGTGGTTACGATCAGCCCATCAGTTTCGGTGGTCAATCTTATCTCTCTACATCGATGTGAATTGCGCATGTCATCTCACTGTATGAAGTTCAGTGCTCAAGGTGTGTAAAGTTCAGTTGTCAATGTATGTAAAGTTCAGTGGTCAAGGGCATCTGCGTTCTGTGTGTACATTGTTTGCCATGACTTCACAGATTATGAACTACAGTCTACACAATATCCAGGGGACTGAGGAAAATACTTTTGAGTCTACGAAAATATGAGTTAGCAAAGAGTTATTATATAGGAAAACATGCACTTGGGACCAATAATTTGACTTTGAGTTATCAGTAGTTTGACTTAAAAGAGTTTGAGATAATGAGTGTTGATTGTACTTCTCATTTGTAATATAAAAAAAACTTCTTATGTCACTTCCTACAAGACATTTCTGACATGAAAAATGATAAAACTGTACTTTCACAGACAAAGGTTCCCAATAAGAAATACAACGCTGCCAAGAAGGTAGTAAAACAGTGGGTGGCCGAGGGACAGGGGTCCACCACGGCTGTGTCGGTGCCCGACTGTGAAGCTTCAACCTCGGCAGGGTGCACCAGTACAGAGGAGGAAGCTACAGAGGAAACAAGCTCACACGAGGATGCGGAGGAAGAGGTGGAAATTGTGGACGAAGAAGAAACATACAAGAAACCAGACTATGACTGCCAGACTGTGACACTGTCTATGATTCGTGTTCTAGCGCAGGTAAATGTGTTCTCAGTTAGTTTGTTTTGATCTTCTAATGCATAATTATGCATTATGTTTGTAATTATTATTTTGCTTATTTGTTCAATGAAAGTATTTGTCCCGACAACTAATTTGTTTGGACATTAAACCCAAGTCAACCAATCAATATAATTGTTGCTGTGACTGGAGAAATGGGGCTTATGTCTTTTGCGACCAGTGTAGATCCAGATCAGCCTGTGCATCCGCACAGTCTGATCAGGATCTGCACTGTTCGCCATTACATCAATGAATCACTTATCCTGCTTCTAACAAACAATATAGATCGTTTTCAGGCTACAGGAATCTGCTATTTGATCAGGAGCTACACTGGTCACAAATCCCATAAGCTCCATTTCTCCAGTCACAGCCACAAATGGTCGTGTCTGTCTATTTCTAGCTACACAACAAACTATGTCGAGCGGCGTATCCAAACGTCCGATCACTCCCAGGGTGTATTGCGTTTGTCGACGCGTGGCTATCGAGGAAGAGGAACTTCGCTGATATTGACGACAACAGCGGCCTGGCTCCACAGGCATGGGTGGATGACATTAAACAAGCGGTATCTCGGGTATACGTTGATATGAATGGTGAGTTCATTACATGTACAGTCAAACATTTTCTGTTTTCCATTGTTATCATCAAAAGCATGCTTTGACAGCACTTTAGAATAATTTACAACATGCTTTGACAGCACTTTAGAATCATTTCCATTGGAAATGATTCTAAAGTGCTATCAAACCATGTTTTTATTGAGAAATAAGGCAAGATATTAATGCAACAGCAGACGACAATTGTTGTGTGTAGCGGTCTAAGGGTTAAATGTTGTAAGGTTTATTTTCTCTGATCTACACTACAGTTTACAAGTCCTTCTTTCACAGAATAGGGATGGGTGGTCTAGGTGTAAGGCATTGGACTTCAATACCGAATGTTGTGAGTTCAGTCCTCATCCTGGGCGTGAAAAATACTTGCATCGTATTTCCATTCCACTGGTCTGTTGGATGAGACTAAACCGTGGTTCCTTCTATATGGCCTTAGCTGTTGCTGAGACGTTGAACTTATTAAAATTCTCTTGTCTTTGACAGAATATTCCACAAACATTCAAGTAGAAAAGGACGAGGCCTCCACCTCTGTTGCCACAGCAACTGAAGTCCCAGGATGTTCAACTACTGAAGATAACCGTGAAGTCCTGGTTGTCATGGGCACGGATAATGCCACTGAGCAAATAGCGAGTCAGGAGAATGTGATTGCAGCAGACGCCACGACTGGTGAGGTTGTTGTTGTTAAGGATAATGACATTGACGCATACGATGGCGATAACTACGACGATTATTACTCCGACTCCGATGAGGAAATGGCGGCCATTGCTCGTAACACGGCTAAGAAAACGGCCAAGGAGAAGCCATCAACAACGATCACCCTTCCCATGGTGCTTCATCATCTCCATGGCAACGTGGACGTGATCTTGACCTTGAGGGCCATGGTGTGTCAGGCGGTACAGTATCATAGCAACAGTGCAGCAAGGGCGGCCATTACTGGAGAGAGACTGTTGGATCTGAATGGTAGGTGTATGACAGATGGCCGGCCACCAAGATGGCCACCAGATTGTGTTGCTTATGACAGGACATTTTGATGCGGTGGTCAGCAAATATTGGAGTGTAGGACATAAGTGCCCCCTCCCCCCCATCTTACCCCCATGTTGTTTATCACAGGGGGGGGGGGGGATAATGTGTCCTACCTGCATAGAAAGGGGGAATTTATCATCATGTGCCAAACCATGTGTGGTTTTTTTTGCACAAAAAAAGACATAATATAAAACGACAGCAGACGACAATTTTCCTTGCCCGCATTTTAGGGTTAAGCACAGCTGTTTTAGTTGATTGTGTGTCCGTGATTATAGTTGTCAACTATAAGTGATTGTCCGTGGCTTAGGGAATATGGCATGGTACTTCAATACTGGAGGTTGTGAGTTCAATCCTCACACTGGACGTGAAAGATACATCGTATTGACTACATAGTATTTCCATCTCACTGGTCTGTCTGATGCGGCTTTTAACTGTGGTCCCGTCTATATATGACCTTAGCTGTTGCTGGGATACTAAACCCATTCATTTTCAATTTCACTTTTCATTCAACTATAAATTTTTAATTGCAAGATTTATCTACCTTAGATCATTTTCAATCTTGTTGAATCTTATAATGAAATGGAGTGTGAAACTCAAGTTTCCTCATATGATTTCCATGGAGGATCTTACATGATGATATTTGATATTTATTAAACGAGTTTACTGATTTCATAAGAAACGAGGCTATGCCGAGTTTCTTATGAAATCAGTCGACGAGTTTAAAAAATACGATATTCAAGCATCACTATGTTAGATTCTATTTATTGCATAAGCACATCATCATGCAATGAAGATTTATTAGGTAACCTGCCCTGCATTGACCGAATACGTACTGACTGATAAGATATTGTTGTATCAGGCATTGCCCTGATATAAACATCCGGGTTACAACGAAGTGAAAAATGACGTTCCATTGGTCGGATGATGTCATGTGACGTTACCGAATGACGTCAGTGTAATGACGCAACGTAAACAAATCCACGTTCTGTCCATAGAATACGACGTCATCTAATGTCATTTTCGAGCATAAAACGTTACTTGATAAATAGAATACCAGGCTAGTGTATTTTGATATCAAGTTTATCAGACTCGGCTCGGAAACGGTAGGAATTCCTCAGCAATCCTCGGAATTCCTACAAGTTTCCTAGCCTTGCCAAAAGACACTGGTATTCTCTATGTATTGGAAACCATACCTGTTTTCTGTAACGAGCTAATTTTCATATTTATTACACTAGTGTATTATGTATCACACTGTGTTAAAACACTGAGTGCCCATTTTATGCAATAAAAACATTTATTTCCTTTTTAGGTGAACCCAGCGCTGCGGAGAAGACACTCTGCATGCATCACGACTACCTAGAGGAACATCGCGAGAGCATCCGGAAGACCATGATCGAGCGGGCATTAAACCAACGCTCAAACCACTGTATGGTGCATTCCAGCACACCGATGGCGTTTGTTGGTATGTTTAACCCTTTCACCCCTAATAACTGGAATGGATTTTGATCTGTTCGTTTTGCAATCCAATCGGCACAACATGCTTTTCAGACTAGTCTATTTATGAAAAGGGGTGTTTTTGCTCTCAAAAAATATGAAAATTACTTGTAAAAAGTGCCGGTCCTGATGCAAACACAAACACGGCTATAGCAGGCTTTATAATAATAATAAAAATAAACAATCCAATTTAATAATGACAATCACTTGCCAGTACATCAATCAAATACTGTTTTATGGAAACGCCTATATTGTTCAGTCCACAGGTGGAAGACTCGGACCTGTGACACACACAAAAATGCCCATTACAAAAAATCCATTACCCCACCCACTTGGTCTCATACAGTACTATCTTCTTTATAGGATATAAAGAAGATAGTACTGTATGAGACCAAATAATGGGGTAATGGATTTTTTGTAATGGGCATTTTTTTGTCCGAATCTTCCACTTGTGGTATGGACACAGACATTCTTCATTAATGACACTTTTGAGACCTGTGAGTTTGTACCTGAAGTTGTGTGATATTTTAATTAATATTTCCAAAATCTACGATATTTTCCGTAATTGATGTAAAAGTTTATGAAATGTTCAGAGCAAAACTCTGGCCAGAAGCAGCTTCTCAGTTGATGTGATACTCATCCACAGCTGTTACAGGATATTTAATGAGCACCTACAGGAACAGAGGCGAGGGTTTCAATGGCCTCATTGACCTTTTCCTCGCAACCTTGGAGTCAAGGTCGTCTGGTCATTGTTATGGGTCACATTTAACCAGAATTAGCTCGTACAGCAACAGGGGTGAACTATTCAATGACCTCATCAACCTTTTCCCTCGCGACCCTGGAATCAAGGTCATAATGGTGATTGTGATGGGTCACATTTAACCAGAAACAGCTAATTAATTTGATTGACTGTTACAGGATATTTAATGAGCACCTACAGTAACAGAGGTGAGGATTTCAATGACACCATCGACCTTTACCTCATGACCTTGGAGTCTAGGTCGTCTTGTCATTATTATGGGTCACATTTAACCAGAAACAACTAGTAAACATTATATATTTCCCCGATTGTTACAGGATATTTAATGAGCACGTACAGCAACCGAGACAAGAGACCAATGACTTCATCAACCTTTTCCTCTCGACCTTGGATTCAAGGTCGTCTTGTCATTGTTATGGGTCACATTTAACCAGAAACGTCTAGTAAACATTATACAGTCGAACCTGTGAACAACGACCATCAACGGGAAGTGGCCAAAATGGCCGTTGTTGACAGGTGGTCGTTGTTCCAAGGGTCGAACATTTTCCCGGTTTCACAACAAAATCGGCCATGTAATAGCATTCTATTGTAATCTATATGCATGCATAGAAAACGTCTTGGCTGTACACTTCCACCTGACGATTCGCTATATCACAATCGTGGAGTGTATCTGCTTTTTATCAATTAAAAATTGCATGAAAATGGCAATAATAGTCTATTAAATTTATTGAGTAATGCCATCTTGTTGTTATTGTTCTGAACCCAGCCTCACTTTGGAAATTATATACAAAGGGGAGTAATTATCTTCATGATAAGTACATCCCGCGGCTTTCTTTGGTGCACCATTTAATAGCCTGTCGTGTAAGCGGTTAAATTAGCATGACCATTAGCATTTTGTTTTCTTATTCTCAATTTCACACCATCAGTTGAAATGAATAACGGTCATATAGTCTTTATTAAAACGATAGCCTATGCGGCGCGGCCTGTGAAAACCACGATTTTCTTGTGTAACAAAAATATTTCATTGAATGTGTCAAGTGGAGTAACCCACGTGAGATAGCTAGGTGTCATTGAATGTGTGAAGTTGAGTAACCCACGTGAGATAGCTAGGTGTCCAAATCAGCAGAGAACACCAGGCTTGTTTGCTTTCTGTCCAATGTATAATATCCTGATCAAGCCCAAATATTTAAGCAGCCCATGACGAATTGGCAATCTCCGCTGACGTAATTACTGATGTTTTTAATTAGAGATTGGCGACCATTGTAAACCATGGGCAGACTACGCGAATCCACTGCCTGGTCTGGCCGCTAATGCAATAAGCCGGGATTTGTTGGAGATCGAGACCCAATTCACATAAACACGTTTGTCGTGTCACTTTAGACTGGTTCCCGGTAGTGTTTCACTCGGCTCCGCATCCGACAGGGTAGCAGTCTAGTGTCGACTACGTGACTGACATCAGCAACCGCGTGTATTGATCTTTGATATGGCCTTGTGCCCCGCGGTGTGAAATTTACACTTGACAAGCGCGGTGTGTTTGAAGTCTTAGTCTTGTCACTGTAGACGAATCAACATCGTGTAAACACAGTGGAGATGGAATTTTATGACTTACACGGAATTGCATTATGCCTATTGGAATACACGACACGGAGTACATATCGGGAATCACCGTTAATGGCTTTTTGCAATATTTTTCATGGAAAATGTTTAATGTCGTCAAAATGACACCGACCATATTGGGCAAGGTAAATGTTTTCAAAAGAGCGTTCTACCAATGTATGCGAATGTAATCGATGACTAATTGGATACGACCAGTTGCAATTCAAATGATAGCTGCCAGATTGTGATGAAAGGAAAACAGTTATTGTGGTGCTATTTTTTAAAAAAAAATTGCCGACAAAAACATGACATGGCTGCTGTTCACATACAAAAATGCCGTGTGGGAATGAAAGTAGCTGGTCGTTGGTCGCAGTTCGGAGGTGGTCGTTATTCCAAGGTCTTATAACGAACAAAATTGGACGGGGGGATTTTTAGCTGGTCGTTGTGGACGGGTGGTCGCTATACCCAGGTGGTCGTTAACACAGGTTTGACTGTATCTATTTCCCTGACTGTTACAGGATATTTAATGAGCACCTACAACAGCAGAGGCGAGGGATTCAATGACCTCATCGACCTTTTCCTCGCGACCTTGGAGTCAAGATCGTCTGTGCCATATGTAAGGGAGAAGCTGCACATGTTACTGACGGGGAAGTATAAAGATTGTGTGGTCTTCGCGAGTGGCAACCAATACCTGCCAGAGAAGAAAATGGCGGTGAAGATTGCAACGATTGTCGGCGAGGAGGTATGTATTGTCATCTTCTCTCATCTCCAGGCAAGTGTATGGGATTCTTCTCTCTTATCGCATTTTCCGAAAATAAAATGATTTCTCATATAAGTGCAGTCTTAAGTTGACAAAAACTTTAGATCACACGAAAGATGACGAAAACTTCAGATCACACGTGGAATCAAATTCCGCGTGTAATCTGAAGTTTTCGTCATCTTTCGAAATGATCTTATTGTTTCGCTTTCAATATCTGTGAAATACTGATAACAGAATAAAATCTCTAGACTATTAAATAGACTTGGGGTCCCAAACTGAGAAATGGGAAGTTTTCATGTTTGCGATCAGGTGTAGCCCCAGGTCGGTCTGTGTTAATTGATAGCTTTCGAAGTCAATTTTTAGCTCGACTATTCAAAGAATAGTTGGAGCTTATGTAGTCACCCCGGCATCGGCGTCGGCGTCTCCATCACCATCACGCCTTGGTTAAGGTTTTTAGTCAAGCTTGTATACGGAATACTACTGGCCCTACACCCACCATACTTGGACAATTTCATCTCCTAATGATGTACATCAATAACCCCTGATCTATATTTGACCTTGACCTACATTTCCTCTTGAATTACTTAGCTAATTCCCCTTGGTTAAGGTTTTTAGTCAACCTTGGTTAAGGTTTTTAGTCAAGCTTGTACATGGAATACTATTGTGCATACAGACACCATACTCGGACAACTTCATCTCATAGGGATGTACATCAATAACCCCTGATCTATATTTGACCTTGATCTACATTTCCTCTTGAATTACTTAATTAATTTCCCTTGGTTAAGGTTTTTAGTCAACCTTGGTTAAGGTTTTTAGTCAAGCTTGTACATGGAATACTATTGTGCATACAGACACCATACTTGGACAACTTCATCTCACAGGGATGTACATCAATAACCCCTGATCTATATTTGACCTTGACCTACATTTCCTCTTGAATTACTTAGTTAATTCCCCTTGGTTAAGGTTTTTAGTTAAGCTTGTATATGGAATACTACTGGCCCTACACCCACCATACTTGGAAAACTCCATCTCCTAGTGATGTACATCAACAACGCCTGACCTGTATTTGACCTTGACCTACATTAACCTTGAATTACTTAGTTAATTCCCCTTGGTTAAGGTTTTTAGTCAACCTTGGTTAAGGTTTTTAGTCAAGCTTGTACATGTAATACTAGTGTGCATACAGACACCATACTTGGACAACCTTTTCTCATAGGAATGTACATCAATAACCCCTGATCTATATTTGACATTGACCTACATTTCCTCTTGCATTATTTAGTTAATTCCCCTTGGTTAAGGTTTTTAGTCAAGCTTGTATATGGAATACTCCTGGCCCTACACCCACCATACTTTGACAACTTCATCTCCTAGTGATGTACATCAAAAACGCCTGATCTATATTTGACCTTCACCTACATTTAACCTTGAATTACTTAGTTAATTCCCCTTGGCTAAGGTTTTTAGTCAACCTTGGTTAAGGTTTTTAGTCAAGCTTGTAGATGGAATACTATTGTGCATACAGACACCATACTTGGATAACATTTTCTCATAGGGATGTACATCAATAACCCCTGACCTATATTTTACTTTCACCTACATTTAACCTTGAATTACTTACTTATTTCCACTTGGTTAAGGTTTGTACTCAAACTTGGTTAATGTTTATATTCAAGCTTGTATATGGAATACTCCTGGGCATACAGCAACCATACTTGGAAAACTTCATCTCCTAGTGATGTACATCAATAACCCCTGACCTATATCTGGCATTGACCTACATTTAACCTTGAATTACTTACTTAATTTCCCTTGGTTAAGGTTTTTAGTCAACCTTGGTTAAGGTTTTTATGCAGGCCGCTGCCACCTTTTTTGTCAAGCTATGTGTACATCGACAACCCTCGTAGTCGAGCTATGCTGTTCTCCTAAAATATCGTAACTTTTGTAAATATTTGTCATGAAATATGGCACATCATCTTTTGTGCAAAATCACATGGTGCGTCTCATATTTGATTGCCATGACAAAATTGGTCTTGTAGAATTTTTAAAGCGATAAATTGCATGTTTGGGAATAAAAGCTTAACACCTCCTTTCTTCACCATCTTGGTATGATTTCATGGGCTAGTGCATAGCGCATTTGACTCTTAAAGTTGTGCAATATTGCAATCTGCAGAACTTGTGTATATGTCCTGTAGCCTATTTCACCAACATTGCAAAGTATACTTATCTAGTAAAGTATAATTTGAGGGAGAAATTTTCAATTTAAGGATAAATTTATTAATTTTTATTATACTGAATTTATTACATTATCACAGCCATTTTGGCTGTGATAATGTAATAAATTCAGTATAATAATTCTGCATACTTTTAATCATTAAATATATGCAATTGTTAGTTCAATATGAAATAATGCATTTCGGGAAAAATTAATGATTACTCCCTCAAAGTATTCTTTGCTAGATAAGTATACTTTTCAATTTTGATGAAATCGGCTACAGATACAAAGCAAATGACCTATGCTTCTTCATCATGCAGATATGGATGGAGTTCCAAGTAGAGCTGCGATCATCCGTCCAGATCCACGTATATCGAGAGTCTGACATCCCTAACCGCCACGGCCACTGTAACTCGAACCCCTACATCCCGAACCTGCTGCGCGCCAAGCTGGGCATGGAGTTACTGCCAGAGAGGTGTGGAGGACCCAAGACATGGCGATCATACTTGAAGACGGCGAAGACTTCGTGATACGATGGGGAGAATTCTTCATGCAAATAGTACAAGGTTTTAAAAAAGCAAGTGAAGATGCCCAAGGCTTCAGATACCACAGAGAATTCTTCATGCAAATGATCAAAGGTTTGAAACAAGCAATTATCTTACTTGAAGATATCCAAGACTTCTTGATACTAAAAGGGAATTTTACATGCAAATAGTCAAAGATTTCAAACAAGCAATTATCTTACATGAAGACCGGCTATACATTTTGATATTACTTAGCAAATTCTTAATACTCGGACACTGCCAATGAAACTTCTTGATTTCAAACAAGATGTTTGTGTAATTATCTTACTTGAACACAGCCAACATGTCATGATACTAGGGGAAAATATTGTTCATTCTCAGTAGCCGATTTCACCAACATTGCAAAGTATACTTATCTAGCAAAGTATACTTTGAGGGAGTATTCATTTATTTTTCCTGAAATGCATTATTTCATATAGAACTAACAACTTCATATATTTGATGATTAAAAGTATGCAGAATTATTATACTGAATTTATTACATTATCACAGCCAAAATGGCTGTGATAATGTAATAAATTCAGTATAATAAAAAATAATTAATTTATCCTAAAATTGACATTTTCTCCCTCAAAGTATACTTTACTAGATAAGTATACTTTGCAATATTGGTGAAATAGGCTACTGGTATCGGCCAATCAAATGTCTTGATTTCAAACGTGAGTAGTATTGCAACTTATGTTCCATTATTGGTTTTGCTTTATTGTTTACTAGCAAAAGACACTTTAATTTACATATTACATGTATTTCCTTATTCTAAATTATTATGCAATATATTGTTTTTTTACATTTTTATTATTTTACCTGTTTATGCATATAGATTATGTTGGTGATTTTCTACTTTTACCTGAAATATTCAAACCAGGGAGATTGTTCCCGCTCAGAGAAAGGCTTAAGCCTTACGCTGCTGAATTAAATTGTGCGATCTGCTGTTTATTTTGTATTTCCCATATTTCTCATCAAAATCATCCTTTGACAGCACTTTAGAATCCTTTCCAATGGGAATGATTCTAAAATGCTTTCAAACTATGTTTTTGTGGGTGGTTGGTCGGGCGAACGCGACGGCGTAAATTAACAGTAGGGGTTCCTCCTTACAGGAATCACAATTTATCCTGGTTTGGCCCTCGGGTACGTTTTTATCTTTGACTCTTTTGTTACCTGGGAGTTCAATTGGGTTATTGCCCACATTATATAAGCAGTAAGATTATTACTGATCCTATTGCTTTTGGGAGGTGACCAAGTGATTCTGGTGTGGTGAGGACCTGGCATCAGATCAGAATTACTCTGATTTCAGGGCTGAATATATAGTTTTTGTCGAGCCCGCTTGCGGAAAGCGAGACATAGTGATCACAATGACGTCCTGGTGTCCGTGCGTGCGTCCGTGTCTGCGTCGGTCCATCCGAAATCTGTGATAAAGTTTTTAAAAATACCATCAAATGCCTCAGCGGGCTCGACATGCGGGCTGCGGCCATCTGGTTTTATTGTAAATATTCAGTTTTGATTTTGGGATTTTCCCCCCATTTGTACAGGTAGTATATCGGATTTTGTACTAAAGTAATAAGCCTATTGACCCGGCCTTAATTGACCTGAGCTGTTGATAGGCCGTTAAACCCCAACAAACAAACAAACCATGTTTTTATTGAGAGAGCAGGTGACATATAAAACAACAGCAGACGACAATTTTTGTGCCCAGAATTCTAAGGGTTAACATGTTATAATCCGAATATTATTGACAAACACTGCAGATCCAGATGAGACGGCTCATTATGAGCCATCTCATCTGGATCTACAATGTTTGCAAATTATTACATTTATATCTTGTGTGGTTGACCGGGTAAACAACATGACTGTTGTCTGTGATAAATATAACCGGATATCTGTGATAATTGTATGTCGAGAGAAAATGTGCTTTTTATTGCATGAAGTGGCCAACACAGTGTAACAACACAATGTAACAACACAATGTAGTATATTACTAATAACACAGTGTAATAACACAGTGTACTAACACAGTGTAATAAAAATCATAATACACTAGTGTAATAAATATGCAATTGAGCCTGCTGCAGAATCTAACATTTGTGTTTAATTAAAAATGATATATATTAAACTTGTTGACTGATTTCATAAGAAACTTGGCATAGCCGAGTTTCTTATGAAATCAGTAAACTAGTTTAATAAATATCAAATTAAATCATCACTCATGTAAGATCCTCTTTATCAGGTCAAAATAAAATGTGCTTTTATATTACATGTTTATCTTGCATTATAAGTCTGTGATATCTGTTTTATGAAGTATATATTTATTCAGGGATTCCACTGGCGATCGCCACTTTCGCAATTGGCGATAAAAATAAACAATTGGCGATAAAAAATTACAATTTTCGGGAAAAAAATCCAAAATCATTTTTATTTTTATTTTCGAAATTTGTAATTTTTTATCGCCAATTGTTTTATTTTTTTTGAAGTGGCGATTTTTTCATTTTCCCCAGCGGAATCCCTGTTTATTATGTTGTTTGTTGTCAGAGAGTCTTGTTCCATGTCCGGCATGTTAATATTGATGTATACATGTTTTGCATGAATTGAACATATCTTGTTTATATTTAATTTTGATATTCGTATCATGTAGTACCGTAATAACCCTAAATATTCGGACACCATTTATTTTTGGGGAAACACATACAAATATATGCTTTCCCTACAACAGTGAGCATGCCAATATTTAGGGTTAGTATGGCAAACTGGTTTAATCACAATAACAATGTATTTGGATACAAATTGTTTTGGGAAACCCCTAGGTTTCCCAAAGCAAATTGTGTCCAAATATTTCTGGTTATTATTGTATATTAATACAGTGTAACTAGTCTATTCCGGACAGCCATTGGTCAAATGTGTCTGGATGGAATACACACACTATGCCGCCTGATACAAGAGTCTTGGAGACATAAACGCCATTAAGTAAATTTACACAAAGGAACTGTTGACCTGATACAGGTGGCAGCATGTGATGGGTAATTATACGATCGGGGTTCATCCTTACTGGAATCCCGACTGAAGACCTGGTTTGACCCTCACATGTCTTTGGCATGTTGTATGCAGGGGCGGATCTAGAGGGGGGGGGGGGGTCCGGGGTTGCAACCCCTCCCCCCCCCCTTCAGCAACGGAGTTTACATAGATATAAACTGCTTTTAACAAGTCATATGGTGTCCACAGTTTACCACCAGTTCGAGTCCGAATTTAAATGCCGTAAAATACAGGAAAGTGCATTTCCGGACATCTAGATTTCAAAAAATGTATCTGTATGGTGGTCACACCGTGACTGAATGGTTCTTGCTTTTTTTACCAGTGCAGACCATGATCAGCCTGCGCAGCTGCTCAGGCTGATCAGGGTCTACACATGTTGTGAAACACCCGTTATTCTTGTAACAAATGATGCCAATCCTTATTCGGCTCCTAGAGTTGCCTAGCCAATTATAATTTTAACTGAACACAATTGTTAGAAGCCCAATTTCTGCAGCCGTCGTTATTCACAGCCACAGTTCTTCAATGCTGATTTGTAAAATTATGACCTTGCTTTTGAGCAGACATTAAACCAACTCTACATATGACTTTTACAGTGTTTTTATTTATATTTCCACCCATGAAAGTTTGTTTTTAACAACAGGGGGCCAGTTCACTAAACTTTTAAACAATTAAAATATTCGTAATTGCAAAATTATGAGTCTGTAAACAATTATTGGATTTACATTTATTGAGCATAGGCTGCATATGATCAATTGAAATGTATACACGATCCTAAATTTGCATTCAATACAAGGTTCCCACTGATTTTGGATTTTCCCCCCAATTCAGCAGGTTAAAACGGGATTGAACCCATTTGCCCGGCCTTACATGACCTTGGCTGTTGATAGGCCGTTAAACACCAATAAACAAACAAAACAAGGTTTCCAGTGCAATCCCCCACACTGACCATGAACAAATAGTTTAATAGTATTTTCCATCCTACCGGTCTTTCTGACGGTCCCGGGTCGTTTCGCCCATAATCCCGTTCGCATCCCGGGTCGTTTCGCTCATATTCCCGTTCGCCCCGGGTCGTTTCGCCCCTACATATATAATGTATACAAATATTGTAATACATTAACACATCTCATTCAGTGACAAAGAAATATGTAGGTAACACATTAGTATTACTCAGATACAGTATATCCTGTCACATATCAATATTGATAGTGGGAACCTCACTATAATGGTCCACTGCATACTGGCATACTAATTAAAGTTACCTGATGAACTGTCGCGTCGTCTTTCGCTCCCGGTAAGTTGGGACCAGACCATACTCCTGCACGTGCCGCCACGCTGCTTGTGTCCAATGGAACACGCAATCTTTCGTCGCCGTGACGTCGGGAAGGACGTCGGAAATCGCCTGCCAATATCATACGTCATCGACGTATTGACCAGCCTAGTTCATCAGTTTTTCGAATATTTATCACTGTATTGTTTTATTTTCCCAATATAATCATCATTTATTCGAAATGTACATAATGGCGACCATTGTAGATCGCAGTCATACTTTTAGCGGACAGTGAGAATCTCATAACTGGTCGCACACGAAATAGACATCATTTTCCCAACTACATCTCTACAATCACTTCACACCAGTGAAGGTAATCCTTACTAATATAGCTTAATTGGGGCGACGATATTATTTCACATGATACTGAAGCCAGAAATTAGGGCGGCGATATTCTTTCATATCAAACTGAAGCCATTAAGGGATTAACGCCTTTATGCTACGAGATATCTTACCAGTGTGGTGAACAATGTATTTAACAAGTATCAGACCAGCGTAGTTCCTGCTCAATACAACAACGATCAGTAACGGTCACTTTGTGTTGTGTATGGTGGGCCAAGGGACAGGTTGGGGTTCAATAAAAGAACACTAAGACAGCAGGTGTTCAATAAAATAACAAATATCCTCATGCCACTAAACTCACTTTTTCACATTTACGGAAAATATCATAAATTTTGTACTCACCGAACTTTAGTGACGTATCGGCCCTAAGACATATCGGCCCTACGACACCTCGGCCCTAAGACTCCTGGGCCCCAGACACCTGGGCCCTAAGATACCTCGGCCCCAATATTATTTTGTTTATGTTTAGTTTTATATCGTTTTATGGTTAAAAAATTGATACTAAATAAGATAAAAGCGTATATTAATGTATATATATTGTTTATATGTAGTAATAAACGAAGAAAAGTGGATGTGGCTAACGATAACACTAGTATATTTTCATATTTATTAACATAATATTGTAAATGGGCAAAACAAACACAAAATAGATTGATTGATTGATTATTGGATAGGACATATATACACAGATATACATAAAGAAATACATAATACTGTATAACGCCATACATTGCTTAACAACATATTATAATAAAATAATTTATAAATTATTGAGTCATTATTATTTCTAATAATAGGTCGTTATGCAATAAATGGCGTTATAATGTACATGTATAACGGCAGGCTCCTCTTCCAGCTATGATTACACACACAATTTACAACTCAATGTTCCTGACAAACACAAAATAACGGAATGTTAAAGTTTCGATGTGGCATAAGATAATGCAAAGATAATGCAAAATATAATAGAATGTTGTAGCGATTGATTGATTGACAATACAGTCATTAATGTGCTCATGATAAATCGAAATTAAACAATAAAACAGGATAAGTGTTCAATGTAAAGTTGTGCTGCACCAAATGTCTCCACCGCACACACTCCATAATCTGGGACCATGATTATGAGACCCCCAGAATATGCTCACGTACCCCATACTCGAAATCAAACAGCTCTGCCGGCCATTACCGAGCGAAGCCCAATCATGACCGATAGAAAGTCCAAATGCGAGCACGGAGCACATATATATAAACACATCGCTGAAGACCCACGAGCACGAGCCCAGGCAGGCGCGGTATACAGGGGGTGGGGGGGGGGGGGGGGGGGGGTGTCCAGGGGGTCCGGACCCCCCCCCCCCCCTGCTCTCGGCAAAAAAAAAAAAAAAACGAAAATCGACAATACTCGAATAGTTGGAAGACTTTTTTCGTGGCCTAGGTGTCAGGAAATCGCATCTGCGGCGATCTGGCATCTAAATATTTCCTGGGGGAGGACCCCCAGACCCCCCTACTTTACGATTTCGTGCTCGCGGAGGTCGGCTATGTCCAATTTTAATTACAGACCCCCCTGCAATTATTTGTGTATCCGCGCCTGCCAGGTAACCATTTATAATAATTGTATTCATGCAGGAACGCAGTATTTATGTAACTATGTAGTTAATTGTTATATAGACGTTGCCATGGTTAC
Source organism: Conchocele bisecta (assembly GCA_029237695.1). Classification (NCBI taxonomy): domain Eukaryota; kingdom Metazoa; phylum Mollusca; class Bivalvia; order Lucinida; family Thyasiridae; genus Conchocele; species Conchocele bisecta. The sequence goes on from CM055281.1 coordinate 59,044,083, forward strand.
TCGTTTAATGAATAGTCGAGTCAGTTTAATGTAAGTTTTCACTTCTGTAAATATGCGAGTATTGTCTTCCACATTTAATGACTCATTTCCGAATAGTAGGGTTTTAACAGATAGTGGATGGTACTGACGGGTTGCTGCAAGAAAGTTGAATCATTGCTGATGGAATAGTTGGCATTTAAAAAGGAAATGTTCGGCATCTTCATCTTCGAGTGTTCATTGGCATAAAGGGGATTCTCTCAAGTGATTCCTATATAGATCAGCATTAAGATTACTACATGTGTTTCGTATGCGGCAGTGGTAAATGGATAATGTTCTGTCGCCGATAAGAAAATATTCTGGAACAATTGGAGGTCTGAATAGTTGTTTTATTTTAGTTTATTTTTAAAAACGGCGGTCGATGTAGAATTTTTTATATCCTCATTTAGTTCATTCCAAGATGCTACTGATGACGGTATAAACGATTTAGAATACAGTTCTGTCCGTAGTAAAATTGTTCATATTACGTAATCCGTATGTGTTATTTTCACCAACAAGTTCATGTATATATGAGGGAAGTACACCGGCCTTTTCTTTATAAATAAGTATAAGCCTCTGAATATGTCTTCGGTCTGAAAGGGGTATCCGTCCAATTTCTAGGAGAAGTCTGTTAATAGAGGATGCACGGGTTATACCTGTAACTGTTCTGGCTGCTTCGTATTGAAGTTTTTTTAAGAGATTCGCTTCATATTGTGTACAACTATCCCATACGATTGATGCATATTCGAGAACTGGTCTCATGTACGATATATATATTTGATTCAATGTTTTTCTATTTAATTTAAATTTAATCATTTTCATAGAACATAAAACTTTAGATACAGTTGTATAACAGAGTAAACATCGGGTTCAAAATACACTTTTACGTCGTCCCGGCCCGTAAAGAAACATTTTACATCGAAAATAAATTGTTTCCAATAGAACAGTTAATCAAGCCTACATGTATAAATTGTTTCCAATCGAACAGTTAATCAAACCTACATGTATACACGCGTACAGTGCGTCACGACAGACAATTCAATCGCACCGACATTTCTATCAATTCTCGGGAAGCCATTTTGTATAAACATCGTGGGACAGGTTTATTCGCCGGAACTCGTGCACTTACTATGAGACGGTTCAACTGAGTGGTAACAACATACACATTTATGAGAAATGAGAAACATTGCAGAACAAGATATTAACATTCCTGACATTAATATTTGGTATATATGAATTCCAAATATTTCAATAAAAACGTAATTGTGTCACATAGTAGTCGGATCTGCCGGACCTGTTCCGACGCCCGATTTTGTAGCTTCTTCTTCTTCTTTCTGTTGTAAATCCCACCAGTAGATTCCATGGTGTACCCGGAATAAGGTAACTTTTTGTTAGTTTGGTTACACACTAAGGACTTCTGAACTTTATAACTGGAACAGCAAGAGGTCTGAGGCATGGCTAGACGGCGGCCAATTATATGTATTAATCCTTAATTTTGCGGATTTCCTGGAGTCTTCTGACATGTATCGATAACAGAGTCTTCTGGAAAGGACTTCAATTTTCGCCTTTATATCTCGATTTCTTGGCAGTGTTTCCTTGTCTGTTAGTGTAGTGCAGTACAAGATTAGAGCTGTTAAAATTGCCCCCGAAGATAGTGATTTCCAGATTTTGGGGCCGAGTCTGCTGACGATGAGGTTTCGTATCTCTTGTAGATTTGTATTCCTTGCAGTGATACGAGCTGGTCACCTGGTGATCATGTGGGCCCTGTTTTCTGGTTCTAATCTGCGTATTGGGCACTTGCTGTCTACCCCATTTGTGTTGAACTTGGCCCTGTTTGCCTGAAGTGTGTATATTCCTCTGACAATTCTGGATTTGGTGATGTCTTAACATCGGTTGTGTTGGAGTCGACTGCATCACAGACTGGGTGTGTTTTACCTATTCTAAGGGATTACAGTCAAAACGGCCCCTGGTCAAAACGGCCCAGATCACAGATCAAAACGGCCCGGATTTGGTCAAAACGGCCCCCCTAAATTGGTCGAAACGGCCCCCCGTCCAAAATAGTTGGTCAAAACGGCCCATATTTGGTCAAAACGGCCCCAAAAAAAATCAGGTATAATGTTTATTTTTTTTATTATGTTAGTTTTTGAAAGTGTATAGCTTGCATAATGTAGTGTAATGAATAATTAATATAATTTAATAAAACACCACAAAAATTGTGTTATATTATCGTATTTTATCCGTATTCGTTACAAAATATTTTCATATTTTTCGTGAATATCATTACGCTATGTCATTAGCATGATGGTCAATTATTTTCTATTGATTGCATAGCAGGATTAATCCAATTATCGATGGGTGGGGTAGTTTTTCCGCTAAAGTGTTTGAACTAAATAATAAATAATAATAATAATAAAAATTATTACTCATTTACATATCAATGCTTACAGGTGATGCGTAAACCCTTCAAGGCCCTGGCATACGAAGTATGGTTTATAGTTTTCGTTATTCCGTTCGTTCGTCTGTTTGTCCGTCCGTACGATTTGCGTATAATTTCAGGCCATTCTTCGCGGGCTGGATGTAGAACAATGAGGGCTCTGAACATTATGCGGACATGACCGGACATCATAGGAAAACACTGTGCTGGTCAGAACATACAATGTTGGTCTTTGATTTTCATTACCTCTATACAGAGAACTATTCTGAAGTCTTTGTCCGATGTTCCATACAAAGTAACAGTAGTGTCAAGTCTTTGTTAGGAAACATTAATCATATCGCCGGCTGATTCATGTTGCTGTATTATAATAATCTCGTGATGAATTCAAGGCTTCCCAGTATTTATTAGAAAGCAGCGAATCAGAGATGTATACGTCATGATACGCGATAATGTTTCAGTTAATAAATATGAGCCCACGCTGTTCTGTCCCTAGGTGATACTAAAAAAGAGTTTTGATTAGATTTGTTGGCAAAACAGTCACACTTTACTAAATTTCCAAGACGATCGAAATTATTATTGGACAATTGTTATACTATTCGAATACAGTATTTAATTATAAACTTACGAATATGAACAATAGAAAATCTACTTACTCATTAAAAACGTCGGAACAGATTTAATTCAACATGTGTTTGTTCAATCACTTACCTCACGCCCTAAATTGGACTACACCATGGTGATAGTAGTACATGGAGGGTGAACAGTGTGTAGCAGATATATGGGAATTTGCACACACAGTCTGATCAGGATCTACACTGTTACCCATCTTGTACATAACCACTTCTTGATGGGATATAACTATATGGGAAATTTCACGCACAGTCTGATCTGGATCTACACTGTTTCCCATATTGTACATAGTCACTTGTCGATGCTATAGATATATAATGAATATGCACACACAGTCTGATCAGGATCTACACTGTTGTACATAACCACTTGTTGATGCTATATTCTGGAGAATGAATATTTGTCTTGTCAATTCCATTTAAACACTACATACACAGAGAAATGTTGAGATGGAACACTTTTACGACTTCACTTATATGAAGACACATATGGACTATCTAGCAGTACCAAAAAATAGGTTATTGAAGTTGATTGAACAAGCAGTACAGTTCTTCAATATGTATGTATCTCACACTTTTTAGGTGAAAAAGGGGGAAATTTTTAACATGTCCTAGTATGTGCAAGTATTTCATATTGATCTTGCCCTTTTCATTGCGTCGAAAGAGATCGTACGTTTATGTGCGCAGTCTAACTATATTTCAGTACAAAAATTATTTGTCCATCGGAAGTTTAACCATTGAAAAAAATATAACAAAAATTAGTGTGTGTATGTAACATTTTCTTGTCAAATCCTGTTGCATACGTATAACCAGTCCAGTAGCTTACAATATGGAACCTGATTAATTTCTTTACTGGCATATTGAACCATCTGGCGGTGAGTCTTAAGATGCATGTAAGATTTTGGTTTTATCTCAAAAGAAACTAGAAAATGTGTTCATAGAACACGGATGCCCCACATATCGCTTTGATAATAAATGAGGCCAAATTCCAAGTCAAAATATTTTTTTACCTGAGCGTTAAAGTTTTTGAAGCACCAAGTATGTGACCTTGACCCTGGGTTTGGCGGGGGCAGGACTAACGTGGACAGTAGAGGACTATTAGAGCAATGCGTATATGAAGTATGAAGCTGATCCGTGAAAGGGAACAGACATTATAAGATATTTACCCGAGCGTTAAAGTTTTTGAAACACCAAGTATGTGACCTTGACCCTGGGCTTGGCGGGGGCAGGACAAACGTGGATTTGGCACAGGGCGGTAGAGGACCATTAGAGCAATGCGTATATGAAGTATGAAGCTGATCGGTGAAAAAAAAACAGAAATTATAAGATATTTACCTGAGCGTTAAAGTTTTTGAAGCACTAAGTATGTGACCTTGACCCTGGGCTTGACGGGGGCAGGACGAATGTGGATGGTCCAGTAGAGGACCATTAGAGCAATGTGCATATGAAGTATGAAGCTGATCCGTGAAAGCGAACAGAAATTATAAGATATTTACCGAGCGTTAAAGTTTTTGAAGCACCAAGTATGGGACCTTGACCCTGGGCTTGGCGGGGGCAGGACGAACGTGGACTTGGCACAGGGCGGTAGAGGACCATTAGAGCAATGCGTATATGAAGTATGAAGCTGATCCGTGAAAGGGAACAGAAATTATAAGATATTTACCCGAGCGTTAAAGTTTTTGAAGCACCAAGTATGTGACCTTGACCCTGGGCTTGGCGGGGGCAGGACGAACGTGGATTTGGCACAGAGCGGTAGAGGACCACCATTAGAGCAATGTGTATATGAAATATGAAGCAGATCGGTCAAAGGATGAAGAAATTATGAGACATTTACCCGAGCGTTAAAGTTTCGTGACGGACGGGACGGACGGACGGACGGACGGGACGGACGGACAAGGGTAAAACTAAATGCCCCCTCCACTATCGTGGTGGGGCATAACAAAAATGGTAAAAGTGTATTTAATATTTGTAATATTTCTTGTCAACAAATTGTTACATACGCAGAAGTTGCTTCATATAAACATAGAAAACAACAATCAACAGCCAGGTATATTTTACTAAATTTGTTAGAAATCAGCATATTCTCACTTTTGGCACCAAAACATAGAGGATATGGCCAGTTAGAAAAAAAATGATATGAGTTATAGTTTTTCATGTCAAAATGTTACATACTGCTGTAAATCAGATCAAAGTGTTTTAACGGACTGGTCATGGCAATATGTAAGCAAAATCAATGCATTTAACATAAAGCTGCTCCTAATAGATTTGTTACAAACCAAACATCTTTTATAATCTTATTTACAACATAAGTAAAGGAATTTCAATAATGTGTAATACTATGTAACATTGAAAAAATTTACAAAATTGTTACATACATCAATTGCATAGAAAATTACAATTTTAAACATGTTATATTGTTATGATACGAGGTGGTGTCCGACCAAAGTTAGAAGCCTTGTTAATATCTTAAGTTATACCGATGAAAGTCAAAAAACACGCCGAATGCTTCTGATTGGATGGCAACGATCGGACTCATTGATCACAGATACGTGGGGCAATACATACAATTCAAATTTTAGTTCTCTTCCATTCTACAGGTTGTGGGATTACATTCTTTCAGAACGACGTGACGTCATGTTTTATAAGTGTTTACAGTACATTTGCTTTAATATTTTTTGTAAAGCAATGACTTATTTTGTTTATGAAAACTTAGTGGACCACATGATCAACACTTTCTCCATTAGTGTTCACTTCGCTTTATTTGTGCTCTTCATCTTTAAACGAGATAAATCGTGTCCTAGGGATACCATATAATGTAAAATATCATAAAATGTACTTGATATGCCAGTTGTAATGGTAACTTTTTAAATGTATACTTGTTTTATCCTTTGCAGATACACACTTTAGTATTAACATACCTTTTGAACGTGCGCTACAATTAATAAGTTACAACATTTTAAAAATCATTTACGTTCAAAATTTGACAACACTGTTCCAGATCGGACCGAGTTATCGTATGCCAATATTTTCCACTGACCTGTATCTGGCTATGAAAGGAGAAATGGGGCTTATGAGATTTGTTGCAAGTGTAACGTCTGATTAAATAGCACACGCAATTGCCTGATAACGATTTATATTGCTTGTTACTAGCATGACGGCTGTTTCGGTGATGAAATGACACAAATTGTCGATCCTGAACACACTGCGAATGCACGGGTTGATCTGGATCTACACTGGTGGCCAAAACCCATAAACCACATTTCTCCAGTCACTTGCGCAATTATATCTATTATTTACTGAAATAATGGAGTTAATAATCGAGTCAGATGTCATCTTCACTACATACACTATCAGAATCCGTATTGTTTCGCCAATATTTAAATAACATTTAGTGTCAAAATGACTTAAGAAATAACTCATTCTGGTTACGAAACCATGTGATTCAATACCATAATATATTAAATTCGTTTCATATAACGATATATTTAAAATAACTTACCAGAAAATAATGGAACGTATGCCAAATAAATATGGTTCACACAATTCCCATTGGAATAATGTGCATATGTGGTGTACACGGTTGTCAAGTAGTCTGATTTACCTTAATGGAAAACATTTACAATATGTGTGCCTTTTATAAATTATGAAACAGACAAACAGAAATGGTTAGCATAGCATAAACATATACAACACAAATATAAGCCATACATTATCATTGAAACATGTGGTATATATATAAAAAAATACACTTATAAGGGTTTATAATACAGAAAAAAAATAAGTACATGTACCGTTTGGGAATCCCTGTTAATTTTGAATACTACATATAGTAAAATATTTCGGAATCGATCATTATTTATATTTATAGTATTTAAATTAATTACACAGTAGGATAATGTCACAATGTTTCATTACATTCTAGTACATTAATACATGTACATATAGCCAAAATGGCAAAATATGGCAAGCCAATGTATGTCTCTTGGATATCACGTGTCTGATAGCATTGAGTACGTGAATATAACACATAAAATGGTAAGATTGATTTATATGAGTATATGTCATTTACTGTGTGTGAAGCGAACAAATGTATATTGGATATCTGAGACATCATTGGAGAACAGTGCGTTCAATATGGTTGCATATTTGTACATGCACTTAACGTCATAACATTATAAGTAAATCATATCAATCCACCTTATAATGCGTGCTCACTACATAACTATGGTTTCATTAAACTGTATGTACTAACTGATGAAGACGAGGTTTTAAAGTAAAAATAAATCGGCATAATGTCCTAATGTTAGGAGAAGAAAAAAAAGGTGTGCAAAAGAGCATTTATTAATACATTTCATGTGACTACATCACACAATTTATGTCGTCTTCATCAAATAGCAAGTATATTGATACGATATGTAATTGTGTAAATACAATCAATTAAATTGCACATTAACACGACTTACGTATGACGTTATAACTTAATTCTCAATTACATGGCAGAGATATGACACCATACATTTGTACCACCTTTACAATTTCTGTGTTTACAACATTCTTTTATTTATTTAAATTATACAGGCTCGTTTCCAAATAATAAAAATAAATACTGCCAAGCATTCTTCGTACACAGTAGCGTAACATTATTGAAATGCATGCGCGGATCTATCTGTCGCGCGCCTATAACCCACACATTCATTTCGTATGGATTGTATTAATATGCTCGTTCAATGATATTAGTATTTGGCTGATAGTTAGTGACCCTTTACCACAATTGACAGGTATGTGGTACTTATATACTGACCTTATAATTATATTTAAGATTGGGAAGTGGTTGTGCAATGTTCCATAATAAAGAAGCTGAGTTTACGTGTATGTGGTATGTATCTTGATATTCCGATGGACACGTATAATCAGAACGAACCCAGCTACCCAGTATATGATAAACTTGTTTTTATTAGGGACTCCCAGGTATGGAAGATCTTTGAGCGATTTCCCACCCTTGAATATAAGAAATATAATATTACTTATATCCAATACGTGCAGTTATACCGCAACCATGTAGCATAATAAAGCGCACCGAATAATGATACTTATATCTAAAATACCTTAATATAAACGCGAATTAACGTAGAAGCCTAAAGTTTCGTTTTGACCTTTAATTTTCTAGCCCGAACCCTATTTGCGCCATCTTATTGGACAGTCGCAACAGCAAATTCAACATGCCAACAAACACACGTGTAGGTGATGTCCATTATGATTAACTGCTTATTATGAAAACGGTCACGTCAGTAATGGAGCTCATCGTAAATAAGTCGTATATTTAATCAGACATAATAGCCATGCAATGTAACTAATGTGTACGTCGACATTTTGCATTGAATGACGTTGCTACATTTCTGACACATAACTAGGGAAAGGCGTCAAAACATAACGTGAAGGACGTTTAACACAATACATTCACTATGCTGTATAAAGTAAATACATGCGTAGTACCTTCGAATATAAAATGTATACGGTTTCGTCCCGACAAGCGCATATACACTGTAAAGATCGCCCCAATAAAGCCGTCTAAGACTGGACCGAATACAATTTATATATCGCGCCACTAAACCTGTACTCATAAATAAATCCCATATGCATTGATTGGAGAGATGGGGCTGTGTAATGTAATATTTATCTATTTTAACGGTGTGCCGTCTTTGTTGTTAGTACTGCATTCAAATTGTATTATCACATACATCATACTACTGTTAACCATGTCATATGAAACAAACCCGCATTTACTGGTAGACTGTTTTATTTAAGCAAGTACGAAAGTTATATGTATCAGCAACGCAGTCTTTTATTTCTTCCGTGGATGATGCCTGGACCTCATGGGTATCTGGCCACACCGTCAACCTGTCGATCGTTTCGGTGTTCCTTATTTCCTAAAGGTCTACAACACACAGTTAACACAACATGATGAAAAAAGTGAGATAGATAGTGCAAGGACATCTTATGTAACATTGGGATATTTCTAATGCATTTTTTTTACGGCAGATATAGTGTATGTCTATGACATTATTTCATAGTATTTACAGAAATATTTGTCAAAACTAAAACGCACGAAAATCTGAACTGTCAACTTTTTGTTGGGGAGGTCTGGCCCTCTCAATAATTATGTAAATGTTGGAGTGAATCAGCCGTATGCTAAAATCAATATTATAAAACTGATATGCACGTCCTCAAAGTTGATGAGAATACAGGAAATGGCGTTTCACGTGTCTTAAATTTGAAAACGTTCAAGGGGAGCATGCCCGCGGACCCCCTAGCAACATCGTGCCCTGTGGGCCCTCAACACTGCCCCCACTCCCAATAATTTTAAATTTTGTTTTTATTTTTCGTTTCCACACCTACTAATACCATTCCATTCAATTGACTCTTTCGAAAAGGCATTTACACGAATACATTTTCATTCAATTTCACTATGCATTAGATTGTTGTATTTCAGAAAATATTGTGTAAACAATTACTAGGGTAAAATATGTGTAATAACATATTAAGCATAACAACAGCAAGGTGCACATCTTCAATAGATGTAGAAGACGTGTGTATAGTTACCATTCCATTCAATTGACTCTTTCGAAAAGGCATTTACACGAATACATTTTCATTCAATTTCACTATGCATTAGATTGTTGTATTTCAGAAAATATTGTGTAAACAATTACTAGGGTAAAATATGTGTAATAACATATTAAGCAGAACAACAGCAAGGTGCACATCTTCAATAGATGTAGAAGACGTGTGTATAGTTTCAGATCGATCGACTGAACGGTTTCGGAGGAGTTGTGTACACAAACGCTGTACCGTATATATAATTGTATAGACAAATGTAGAAAAAATGGCTAAGTTAACTGAAAAAGGCGATATTTTTGTTAAAAAATATATTTTCGGCATAAAAATACCAAGGTGCACATCTTCAATATGTGTAGAAGACGTGTGTATAGTTTCATATCGATCGACTGAACGGTTTCGGAGGAGTTGTGTACACGAACTATGCACTTTTTATGTCAGCCGCCCGCCCGCCCGTAATACGTACCGTTTTTTAAAAACGGTCGTATAAAAATAAAACGCACGAAAATCTGAACTGTCAACTGAACTGTTGGAGTGAATCAGCCTTATGCTAAAATGAATATTATAAAACTCATATTCACGTCCTCAAAGTTGATGATAATGCAGGAAATGGCTTTGGAAGCATGCCCGCGGACCCCCTAGCAACATTGTGCCCTGTGGGCCCTCAACACTGCTCCCACTCCCAATAACTCACAATAATTTTAAATTTTGTTTTTATTTTTCCTTTCCCCCCCTACTAATAACATTTTATTCAATTATTTCTTTCGAAAAAGCATTTACACGAATAAATTTTCATTCAATTTCACTATGCATTAGATTATTGTATTTCAGAAAATATTGTGTAAATAATGACTAGGGTAAAAAATGTGCAATAACATCTCAAGCAATTTTGCGCACCGGCCTATTACAACAGGTAGAAAGAAATGTGAACTGACACGGGACTCGAACCAGTAAACTCTGGTTTACCGTACCATCGGTATACCGACTAAGTGAACCGGGCCAGATACACACAACCTTCCCATAGTGAGTTACATACAAACCCTGACAGTATATAAAACATTTAAGTCAATAGCGCCAATGACGTGTGTCTATATAGTTATAGCCTATACTGCTTTTAAAAGACGGTCGTTATTCCACCATAATTATTCGATGAATAGAGATAAGACAGTGGCGGGTCCCTACAAATAAACTACAATAACGGACAAGGAACCATACTAATATGAAATAGGCACTACCTATGACGGGCAACGTTAGTATATGAAACTAAATTTACCAATTGATAGCTTTACCATGATGTTAGTATGCTATTAACGGTACCGTAGCATATTGTGGTATTGCAGAGCTACTTCCCGCAACTACTACGGTGTTACAACTTCTCTATTATAATTAAATGGTGTCATTGTCGCACTTCTCTTATTTGAACCAGTTATACAATTTAGATATTTCCGTTTCATATATAGTACATTAATAGCCTAGTAATAGTGGAGCGCGTGGTCGAGCGGTCTGAGGCGTCGGACTGCAGATCTTACGGTCGTGGGTTCGAGCCTCACCGGAGGCGTGCTTTGTGTCCTTGAGCAAGACACTTTATCCACACTGCTTCAGCCCACCAATACCGGTAACATCGATTGTATTTGATTGTATTTGATTGTATTTGATTGTATATACATTTACTTATGAATAAAAATATGATCCACTGGTGATAAACCTCAGTATTGAGGGTATACCAGTATACTGGCAAAAGCAAAGCATTATAGAAACTGTATTAGTACATTTACGATCATTTTAAGAAAAAATAACAAGGCTAAGAATCTTCAGTGATATTATTTCCAATTTTCGCAATCTCAGCCGTCATTTTCTCGATCCCTGGTTGTCTTTGAGCACATTTTGACTATTTTTCGTATTAGTTTTGTCCTTTTTACATACAGCTTCACTTCAGCTGTTGGTAAGAGGTACTTGTGTCATGGACTGTGAATACAGCACAGGCCGTGACACAACCGAACAGGTGCAACAAAACAGCAGTTGCAATGCATACTTGTTTCTGTTAGTCATGTCCACAGAGTGTCATGGATCGCTTGACTTTCCCTTGTAAACAAAATCACAACATGTGCGGTTTCTATCCAATGATATTGAGAGAGATATAGTGTGCTTATATATAATGATGTTGAGCCAATGAAATATTATGGTTTATATCTAATGATGTTGAGAGAAGGTGGGTAGGGGTGCAGGGGAGAGATATATTGTGGTTTCTAGGTAATGATAGAGAAAGAGACACACAGAGAGACATAGAAAGAGAGGCACAGACAGACAGACAGACAGACGACAGACAGACAGACAGACAGACAGACAGACAGACAGACAGACAGACAGACAGACAGACAGACGACAGACGACGACAGACAGACAGACAGACAGACAGACAGACAGACAGACAGACAGACAGACAGACAGACAGACAGACTGACAGACGACAGACAGACAGACAGACAGACAGACAGCAGACAGACAGACAGACGAACAGACAGACGCAGACAGACAGACAGACAGACAGACAGACAGACAGACAGACAGACAGACAGACAGACAGACAGACAGACAGACAGACAGACAGACAGACAGACAGACTAGACAGACAGCAGACAGACAGACAGACAGACAGACAGACAGACAGACAGACAGACAGACAGACAGACAGACAGACGACAGACAGACAGACAGACAGACAGACAGACAGACAGACAGACAGACAGACAGACAGACAGACAGACAGACAGACAGACAGACAGACAGACAGACAGACAGACGACAGACAGACAGACAGACAGACAGACAGACAGACAGACAGCACAGACAGACAGACAGACAGACAGACAGACAGACAGACAGAGAGACGACAGACAGAAGACAGACAGACGACAGACAGACAGACAGACAGACAGACAGACAGACAGACAGACAGACAGACAGACGACAGACAGACAGACAGACAGACAGACAGACAGACAGACAGACAGACAGACAGACAGACAGACAGACAGACAGACAGACAGACAGACAGACAGAGATATGACAGATATGAGAGAGACAGACAGAGAGAGTCAGACAGACATAGAGAAGAGAGAGACAGACAGAGAAGAGAGATATATATATATATATATATATATATATATATATATAGAGAGAGAGAGAGAGAGAGAGAGAGAGAGAGAGAGAGAGAGACACACACACACACACACAGACATCATGAAACTCAATTTCGTTGCAAATTGTTTTTCTTTTCTTTTTTTCATAAAATATTCCAATGCGCATTTAAGGCATTTCTACTCCGATCATTTAAAACGCATATTTTCAAGCGTCTCTCGAGATAAATTGTCCATTCTGTCCATTTCGGCATATTTTCGCGGTTAATGGTCACACAATAATGGCGATTTACGAAATGGTGTAAGGGTTTCCAAGTGATTCGTGTAGGAAACAGACAACCAATTGATTTCCCATAGACCCACATTCACACAAACATGACAATCGCAAACTACATGCGACAAAATCAATTGTGTTACTTCCATTCCTGGAGTCAGTGACCTAAGCCGGTTCTAGATCCATGCCAAACACGGGGTCATGCGGGTTGATTTCCATGAGTTATTTCCCCTTTTTTGACGGAACCGTCTACTTTCACTTTCGAAATCTCTATCTCGCCCCCACATCAAGTCGCACACAGAAAAAATTTAACCTGCATGTGTAGAGCATGCAAATAATATAATAAAATGTTTGGCACAGACATACCTTTCCTGCAGCATCTATTTTAGTTATCTATCTGTCATAATAATAACAATCAAAGCCGTTGTACTGAGAATTTACTCGTTGTTGCTAAGCTGTACCAGGACTGGTTTACCGTCTATATTATTCATAAGTTGACTGTGTCCTGTATCCTTGGGGTCTCTCGTAAGCGAGTCTAGGTACAACGACAACACAAATATTTCAAATGCAGTAACTTCGTAAGCTATATTCAGTATACTTGCCGACGTTATATACATTTTGTTTTAGAAGCATTTGGCACTTCGGGCGAAATTATTCGTAAAATATTCGTAAATTATGAGTAAAATACCACCTGCCATAAAACACCAGATTGGTTTACGGTAAAACAAATTTTATACTTTCAATCATATGTTCAACATAGTTTCACTGAATGGTAAGTTTTCATATACGAGTAACATAAAGCGGGCTACTTCGTCGCCCGTATTATCATAAGCATGAGTAATAGTCAAATAAATCATGCATTTCTGAACGAAATATATAGTTTGTAGTTTAATCAAAACGTATTTTAATATCCAATTTTGTATAATTAATCCTTTGCGCTAAAGTAATAAATATAAAATTGTCACTATATTTTATCCGGCCGTAGATTTACACCCGTTTTCAAGCAACCGGAAACGGGTCTCACTAAAAAGCGACAAGAAGCGTCAAGAAGCGACAAGAAGCGTCAGGAAGCGACAAGAACATTATTTTATGTATTTAATAACAAATATTACAATAATAAAGATAATAATTGTAATTTAAATGTTGTGTTAGATATAAAAAGCGTCGGAAACTCGATTGATGCAGAATAAGCGTGCAATATATGTACAGAATAAGCGTCAAGAAGTTCCATGATACATGCATACAGAATAAGCGTCAATAAGTTCCATACAATATGTATACAGAATAAGCGTCAAGATGGTACATGCAATATGTATACAAAATAAGCGTCAAGAAGTTTCCATGATACATGTATACAGAATACGCGTCAAGAAGTTCCATGATACATGTATGTAGAAAAAGCCTCAAGAAGTTCCATGCAATATATACAGAATAAGCGTCAAGAAGTTCCGTGCAATATAAACAGAATAAGCGTCAAGAAGTTTCATGCAATATGTGTACAGAATAAGCGTCAATAAGTTTCACGATACATGTATATAGAAAAAGCGTCAAGAAGTTCCATGCAATATAAACAGAATAAGCGTCAAGAAGTTCCATGCAATATGTATACAGAATAAGTGTCAAGAAGTTCCATGATACATGTATATAGAAAAAGCGTCAAGAACTTCCATGCAATATAAACAGAATAAGCGTCAAGAAGTTACATGCAATATGTATACAGAATAAGTGTCAAGAAGTTCCATGATACATGTACATAGAAAAAGTGTCAAGATGTTCCATGTAATATAAACAGAATAAGCGTCAAGAAGTTACATGAATATGTATACAGAATAAGTGTCAAGAAGTTCCATGATACATGTATACAGAATAATAATACAAAACATACATTTGAATGTCCTGAATAAATCCACTGATATTCTCTTAATATCACAATTCCGATATATATCCATATTATTCACGATGTTCACAAGTAAAATATATCCAACTCCCTAGGCTACATAAACAAAGCATCATGCATTGGAAGTATCAGTATATGCACTGTCACAAGAAAAACCCATTTCGACTCCTCTGTGAGTCTCATCAGGTGGTTGTCTATGCAAATACTTACCATTTTGCATAGCCAGATATCCCCACTATAGGTTTTTATTGATTTTGTTTATTAAAAACATGTGTGCAGTCAGCACAATATTCATATGCACATACAGAATGCAAACTGATTGAACTTACAGGCTTTTGGGCCGCGCCAGTGGTATTCAGATTAAATTATGCTAATCAAAACATGTATTGTTGTTGATATTATTACATTATTGAGATTTTTCATCAGATACACCATGTTTAGACCCAACGGACCCATTCTAGCACTGACTCTCATGCTGGCAACAGTCCTCTGTTGCGGGGGCCTACTTTCCAGACTGCGCCATGTTCCATATCAAACTGGACTACCCGTTTTTGACACATTTTTGCAAATGAATGCTGATGGTTTTAGAATACAAAATGAATGTTTGAGTAGCAATTTTACCACCATTTTTTCCTTCTTGAAAAATGGAAAATGCCAAAATGTTGACATTCAGAGAAACAATTGTTGTCTCTTCTACATCTGCACCCTACTGGTCTCGGTATCAGGTGACGTACAAACCAACCCTGGTCCTAGCATTACAGAAACTAGTGGGAACAGCATTTACCCATGCGGAGCTTGTGAAACAAATGTAACCTGGTCTAGGAATGCCGTGTTTTGTGAGACTTGTTTTATTTGGTTCCACATTGACTGTCAGGATATAGGCGAAGCCACCTTCCATACACTACAGAACACCAGTGTAAGCTGGCACTGTCTCAATTGCAACGCAATTAAACAGCATACTGTGTCATCAAACTTTATTGATGATCTGATCACGACAAACAGGTTTGAGCCGATAAGCCCATGTAATTGCAGCACCCTTTCTGAGCAGAGCAGCCCAGGAGATCCCACATACAGTTCTTCTCCGAGAACCTCTCATCGACTCCCTCGTACAGGAAAACCTACACGCACATGTCGTACATTAAAACATCTGAAAGTACTGAGTGTAAACATTAACTCTATCATGACCCATAGTACTGATCTTAGTAATATGATCGATAGCGTAAACCCTGATGTTATCATAGGGGTCGAAACCAAGATAGATGCCACTATTCACTTGGGTGAAATCTTACCCAGACAGTACATGGAAAATGTTGTTCGGGTTGACAGAAAACGGGGAGGTGGAGGGGTAATTATTGCCGCAAAAGATGACTTTATTTGCAGCGAGGTTCCCGATCTGCATACAGACTGCGAGATTGCCTGGATGAAAATGGAGGTTACTGGCTGTAAACCACTTTATTTATGTAGCTGCTACAAGCCTATTGAGGGCAACAGCTCTAGTTTATACCAGTTTGCCGAGTCACTTCGGAGATTGGGTATAACTGGTTCCCATGTTCTTATTGCAGGAGACATGAATTTTCCCGGATACGACTGGCCAAAAAACTGTACAAAACAGAATTGTGGCTATCCCACTCTTACCTTTCAGTTCGTTGACCTCTTAGACGACATGGGCATGACTCAACTTGTAGACTCACCCACCAGGGGCACCAACATCCTTGACCTTGTTATCACAAACAACCCCAATATAATTTCTTCATGCAAAGTGATCCCAACTGATCCTAACTGAAATTGACATTAGGCCTATTAAAAACAAGCAAATCCCCAGGAAGATTGCGCTCTACAGTAAGGGTGATTGGGAGGGACTTAGAAAGCACATTACTACCTTTAGGGAAAGTCTATTGCAAAATGTTGACACTTCAACCCCGGTTAACCAATTATGGGTCAATATCACTTCGGAGCTCGAAAGAGCCATCAGCCAGTTCATACCGCACAAAACTGCAAAGTTAAAAGATAGACAACCTTGGATTAATGGTAAAATAAGGCGTCTTATTAGGAAACGGGATAAACTTTACTTTAAAAACAGAGCTAAACCTACCCCTGAAGGTTCAAGTAAACTAAAAACTCTTAAACACCATATACAGACACTGAGCAGAGGAGCTTACTGGGAGTATGTTGACTCCAAAAGATGAAAATTCAGTAACTGAAAATTTTAATATTACAAAACGTTTCTGGACTTTTATTAAGCACAAAAAAAACAGATGCTATTGGACTTAAATCCCTGAAGAGAAACGGAGTGTATATTACCGATCCAATCTCAAAAGCGAATTTGCTTAATGACCAGTTTCACTCTGTTTTCTCTCAGCAAACTCCCATGAAACTCGTTTCTTACTGCAAATATGTTTCAAATCTTTTTTCCAGAAAAGAAAACGACATGCCTGAGATAGAGGTAACTGAAAATGGTGTACAGAAACTTTTGCAAAAACTTTCAGAATCCAAGGCCCCAGGCCCAGACAATATTACTCCTACTATTCTGAAGCGCCTCTCGGCTGAACTTGCGCCAATTCTTACTCTCCTTTTCAATACCTCACTTCAGCAGCAGTCTCTACCAGACATTTGGAAACAAGCCAATGGAACACCAATATACAAGAAAGGTGACAAAACGACACCTTCGAACTATTGCCCTGTCTCTCTAACTTGTATCTGCTGTAAGCTCTTGGAGCACATTGTTTGCAGTAATATGATGCACCATCTCAATAGGAACAGTATTCATTATCCCCTCCAGCATGGCTTTCGGGAGAAGCGTAGCTGTGAAAGTCAACTTATTGAATTTGTTCACGACATAGCCCTCAACATGCAGAGTGGTAGACAGGATGATGTTGTTGTCATGGATTTCGCTAAGGCCTTTGATAAGGTAGCACACAATAGGCTCCTCTACAAACTCTCATCCTATGGCGTGAAGGGATTAACACTCGGCTGGATAGGATCTTTTCTTAGTGGTAGGTCTCAGCATGTCGTCCTCGAAGGGAAAGCTTCTACGTCCGTTCCAGTACTATCTGGAGTTCCACAAGGCTCTGTGCTTGGTCCTGCGTTATTTCTTGTTTATATTAATGACCTCCCGGAGTACACAACCCATAGTACTGTCCGGCTCTTTCCAGATGACACATTGTTGTACTTAGCTTTACATAGCCCATCTGACTGCAACAAACTTCAAGACGACCACCTTCATAATCTCGAGAGATGGGAATCCGACTGGCAAATGTCTTTTCATCCTGACAAATGCGAGGTTATTCACATTACCACCAGGAAGGCTCCTGTTATGCATAACTACTCTCTCCACGGCCATATTCTTTCTTAAGTTCCTTGTATTAAGTACCTCGGGGTTAACATCAGCCACGATCTGAAGTGGAATAAACATATAAACTCCGTCTCATCTAAGGCCAATCAGACTCTAGGTTTTCTGAAACGTAACTTCATGATCAACTCGAAGACTGTCAAAGAACGAGCTTATAAATCCCTTGTTCGTCCTAAACTAGAATACTGTTCCACAGTCTGGGACCCCAAGAGCAATAGCAAATACAATGAGGGTGACTTAACTTCGCATAGGCTTGTACACCAACTCGAGATGGTCCAGAGGAGGGCTGCAATATGGGTTTCTAACCGTTATCACAACACATCTAGTGTAACCGATATGCTGCACAGTCTGGAATGGAGATCACTTGAACAGAGGAGAGTTGATGCCAGACTGAGTATGCTGTACACAATTAGGAACAATCTTGTAGCCATAAATGAGGATAATTACTTAACATGAGGCACTGGTAGACGCCAACACCAATACCGTCAGTTGCGTGCCGACAAAGACTACACTCGTTTCTCCTTCTTCCCCAGAACCGTTGTACAGTGGAACCAACTACCCACTGACACCTGCCTGGCAGTGTCGCTGGATTCCTTCAAGGCTCAGGTCGTGAAGGTCCAGCACTCCATACTCATTTAATTATAAACCTTCTTCATTCTCTTTGTCTATCCCTCTCTGTGCTTCCTTCTACCTTTCCTTGGCCTACTGCTCTATCTAGTCTTTCTCGTTTTCCCTCTCATTTTCCCCTAGCACTCAACTGGTGATAACACTCACATGTGAGGGTATACCAGTATACTGGCAAAAGCAAAAAAACATGTTTAATATACATTGTTTATTATACAGCATGTTTGTGGAATGAACTTACGTGCTTTTGGGCCGCGCCAGAGGTTTCCAGTAACACGTTCAGGTAACGTACAAATATATCATGACAAAACGTGGAATCGAATAAGGTTGGGCATGGGCTGGATGACACATTAATGACTGTACTATTCATTGCGGGGAGAAACCAATGGGATAAAGTGATTGGGCGACCATATCTTTCCAAAGTTGAAATGGGTACTGGTCCACATAATAACAACAGGGTCACGACAGGCCTCGTCGTAAATGGGGCAAACGAGTGGGAAACGTGGATTCAAAGGGTCATTATCGTAGCAATGCCTCCTAATCACAAGTTCCAAGCAAGTCCTAACCCTAATCTCCAATGAAAGACCTTCATGACCGACAAGACCAACAGATAGGGCGTGGAACAGACAATTTCCATCACAAGACACACTAACAGGGGTAAAACTAGGCACAGAAATATGTAAACTATTAAGAATTGTATGAGAAGGTTCATGACGTGTTAATCCATATGCCGCATTTACTGTATCATCTGGTTTATTCTTATTAATTTATATAGTTATCAGAATAGTTTAATGAAATTTTTTTGTTTGTGTTTTGTCAATCTTACACCTTCACTTTTAAATTACTGTAAGATTTTCCGTATGAGAGCGTTATATGACACAAATAAATCCGAATAAATAAATTTGCACAGTATCACAAATAAATTCGCTGATCAGAGATCAATGATTTAGAGCATTGGTGAGACTATATAGTAGTATAAAGGTAAGATTTTACTACTATTGATTGTATTTTGAATATTGATTATCGTATTATACATATTGTCCACATGTGCCATGATGTGGTCTTCGTTCAGTTTCTTGACGCTCGGCACCCAGGGCAGGAATTCTATCTTCGATACTATTTTCTATATATCATTGAATTACTGCATTTTTCCAATAAATATCATTTGTTTATGTTCATTACGTTACTATATTACATTATATTATATTAAATTTACATATATCGCCTTTTTTATCTTCTTCACGCTTCTTGTCGCTTATATTGTTCTTCCGAAGAAGTTCTTGTCACATTTTAGTGAGACCGACCGGAAACTAATCAATTACGCAGTTCACAGTGTTGAAAGAACGTTTTGATTTATTTTAAAAACTTAAATGGATATTGGAGAGAAACTATAAAGAATCGGCACTTGAGATAAGGTAATACTCAATTTTGAGAGCATAATTAACAATGTAACGTGTACAGGGATCCTCTAGATTATCGGACACAAATGGCAGTTGTTTTATGATATTTTTCTTAAAATAGCAGCTACGGGCATAACATTTTCACAGAACAATCGTCGGTTCTTGCTTTCTCAACGCATGAAAACTATTTAGCAAACTGACTTTTAACTGTGTCATCTTTCTCACTTAAAATTGGGTCAGATAATTAGCCGTAAGATTGCTCCAAAATTAACATCGACAATCAATTATCCGGCCAAATGTATAACCGTCTTATAACTTGTACTCTTACCTTAAAATCACAATGTTATCGCCTGAAAACCAGTGTAAACAGCATTGTGTAGTTCTGCAGAAAAAACAATCACCATTCGCTTCTTGGAAAACATCGTATTTATAGAACTTATTGTATTTATAGAACAACTCCTCAATGAAGTAATGGGCGCACTCGATTGATCATAATTTGGTAGAAAAATCCATTTTACCCACGAATTAATATGGGTGCTAAATGGTATGTAATGGTTTGAGTCCGAAATGGCTTGGCGCGATTTGGCCTTGAAACAATTATTATTTGTTTTTGGATAAGTAGCTCTTCGTTCTTTTTCTATCATGATACATTTTCGCAGTTCTTCCTATCTGCTCTGTATTGTACATTGTGTATTAAACAGTGAGTCTGAAAATGATATACACCAAGTTACAGTTTACCATATAATTTATAAGGTCATTGTTGTTGTTGTAGATTTTGTTACATGTAAACAAACCGCTGTTCCATTAACAGCCAGCCAAAGTGTGCTATTTTCATTTTGCTCCCTAATCTATAATATTGCATTTGTAAATCAAACTTACATTCAACTTTTGAAATCGAAATTCATTTAGCGTTCATAAGTATAATTACACCGATCACAGTGTACATGTCACGGTACGTAACTCACTGAGGGGAGGAAGTGTGTATTCGTGCCCGGCTAGCTCAGTCGGTTAGAGCGATGGTACGGTAAACCAGAGGTCCCGGGTTCGAGCCCCGGGCCGGAGCGCATTTTTCTCACCCTGTGACATTTGGCGCCCAACGAGGGACCGTGACTGATATATATATATATACAGCCCGGCCACAATGGCGCCCAACACAGCCTATTTGGAGTGATTTGGACACTATCTAGATACATTCTCCTGTGCGGTGACCCGAAGTGGCGACGCCTACCGTGTACATGTATGTAACGATATATTGAGAAACAGTCACGAACGATGTTCGTCCGCATGTATCGGCTGACCGGCTCAACATTGGTTTTCTAAGCCAACAGTGACAGAATGAGTGGAATTCCCAAAGGGCAATCAGCTGTTCATTACGCTATAAATAATATACACGTCGTATAATATACACGTCGTGTAAATTCGTGTAGCGAACACATCGAACAGTTATAGACATGGGGTTAACCCAGCGACAACCTTGACTTGCCGACATATCTTGGCCAATCAGCGCAGGCTTTACCACGTCAGGTGACCAGCCGTGTCAATTATAAACTTTACTGTACATGTGTGATGTATTTATAACGCGTTAAAAACATGGGCCCATAAACGATATTCTCGGAAATTTGACGACGACTACATTCGCGAAAGAAGAGATGTACGATCTCCACATGTACGTTGAAGTGATGTATTCCGATTTAATGTCGGAATTTACAAAGTTGCAGTGATTCAAATTCGCTGTATGAATTTCGGGCACCTGTCCGTATGTAGTGAGCGCGAACGACTTATCTATAAATAGACCTGGTAATTCCGGGTTTGACTAAACAGCGAAAGGAACCTTCCTTTCGCGAAAGGAAGGGTCCTTTCGCGAAAGGAAGATTGTTCTACGAAAGGAAGGTTTTAATGCAGTAATTTCGGTATTAGTTCCTCTTAGCTAATACTTACAAGTTGAATTTAATTACAATTTATACGTTTATCTCAAATTGTATATAACATTTATATATTTGGTGTTACATAGAGGGTTTAACCGGTTACATAGATATAACGTTCCTTTCGCAAAAGGAACACTGCTCTACGAAAGGAACATTTTAACGCAGTTTAAATCAATAATTACAAGTTCACCTAAACTAATTAATACTTTACAAGTTAAATTTAATTATACCCACTTATTGAAATGTCCCAAGTGTCCGCCCGTCTGTCCATGTCTCCGTCACATTTCTTGTAGGTTCGCTTCGCGAAAGGAAGATTGTTACGAAAGGAAGGTTTTAATGTGGTTACACGAAACACCCAAATACACCCAAATATAGTCTATATATGTATAAATAGGCCACAAATACACCATAGATAGTATCAGTTGGTAGTTAAAGCATATATTGATATAAAATATAGCATATAATAGACATATATATTTAATAAATCGGTTTAATTTAACCATTATTTAAATTAATGCAAACTGAAGCCCCAAATACAGGCTATATACATATAAATATACTAAAAATACACCAAAAATACTGTCAATAGGTATTGTAAAGAATATATCGAGACAAAGTACAGTATGTAATTGACATATATTGTGAAGAAAATTAGTAAAATTTTGCCATATTTTATATTTATGCTATACTCAATCACACAGTTGTATGGGAAATACACACAAGTATAGTTTACAAACTACAAACAAATATCACAAATACACCTGCAGTGTATGCTCTCCTTATGTTATCAGACTATCTGGCGTGTCAGTGTAGACCCTGCTCTATATGTATTTCTTCCCATTTTTAATATTTGCATATATTGTAATATTTGTATATTATGCTAAATGCTCCCGTAAGTACATCCTCAGCAGGATGTTGCATGTGTGTACATCTCATTACACGTTATGAATTTATTATATATCCTTGTGTATCGGTGTATGCTCCGGTCCATGTCCCTTCCGCTTTTTGGAGAGATGCATGTACCTTCCCGGCCTTTTGGAGATACAATGTACGGGTGGTAAGTATATCGTTACGTATGGTAGACAGTACACATGCAGCGTTGACCACAAAGGCAATGACTTGCACGATACTGTTGAATCATAATATGTCACAACAAGTCCTTGTTACAAGAGGCATGTCCGTATG
Organism: Conchocele bisecta; assembly: GCA_029237695.1. Taxonomy (NCBI): domain Eukaryota; kingdom Metazoa; phylum Mollusca; class Bivalvia; order Lucinida; family Thyasiridae; genus Conchocele; species Conchocele bisecta. The sequence continues at coordinate 59,067,567 of CM055281.1, forward strand.
TCTGTGCAGTTGTCTGACTGTGCACTACTATCCATACGGAAACGAAATATTTCGTTACATATGGTAGACTGTACATAGGCAGCGTTGACCACAAAGGCAATGACTTGCACGATACTGTTGAATCATAATATGTCACAACAAGTCGTTGTTACAAGAGGCATGTCCGTATGTCGTGCAGTTGTCTGACTGTGCACTACTATCCATACGGAAACGAAATATTTCGTCACATATGGTAGACGGTACACAGGCAGCGTTGACCACAAAGGCAATGACTTGCACGATACTTTTGAATCATACTATGTCACAACAAGTCCTTGTTACAAGAGGCATAACGATTGCCTGACCGGGCGGTAACATATGGCGAAGGAAACATAAATAACTGCGAGACCCTATGAGTCAGGAGTTGAACATTGTCCAATCCGTTTCGCATGCTATTATATACGCCTTGTACATCTGCAACTACATATGCTGCATTAACCCCATAGTGCCTCATAGGCCTTGTACATCTGCAGCTACATACCATGTCACAACAAGTCCTTGTTACAAGAGGCATAACGACTGCCTGACCGGGTGGTAACATATGGCGGAGGAAACATAAATAAATGCGAGACCCTATGAGTCAGGAGTTGAACATTGTCCAATCCGTTTCGCATGCTATTATATACGCCTTGTACATCTGCAACTACATATGCTGCATTAACCCCATAGTGCCTCATAGGCCACATTTCTAGTCACATTTTATCTCTGTTATCTCTGAAATCTTTTCATTCTCTTGTCTCTGCTGTCTTGTGACAAATTTGTCCAGCGATCTAAGTCTGTGCCATGGTGTTGGAAAGCATGAGAGAGTGTAAAATTGCCCATATCCCGGATGGCACGTCCTCTTTCAATTTCTTCCACCTTCACAATGGTGTATAACATTTCAATACATTTCGGCATATCTCTGGCCTTCCAGGAAATAGCTGACTTCAGTATGTGATTCGCACTTTCCGAATTGTTGTTTGTCCAATTAGCTTGAATCTTTCCACGTTTTGCGGGTTCAATCACATGCTCTTTTAATAATGAAAGTAATTTATTGTCAAAATACAACCTGAATTTTTTTCCATTGGAAGCATTGTCATTTTCATCAATTATCGATTGAATATTCATAACACGTGTGTTGTAAACATCAACATCCGTTGATTCCGTCAAACCCGTTTTCCCAAATATTTTGTTTAATATGACCTGCCTAACTTTCATTGGAAATCCATTGCAGCTATTATAAAATGACATACAATTAAGCTGTTATGCTAGCACATGTACAGTGGAACCCCTCCAAACCGGACACTCGGGAAAATATAGATGTTTACCGTAAATGTGTTTCGCTGTTATGCATCTCCGATTACAATGACTTTTTGTGATTGAAAAACACTAGAATGTGTCATGAGGTGCTCACATGTCTGATTTACAGTGGAACATCTACAAACCCGTCACCCTGGGAGGTCAAAACCGGACACACCCTGGGGGACCTCCCATGGTGTCCGGTTTGGAGAGGTTCCACTGTTAATATAGAAATTATTTGCATACTGTATAGCATTTTATAATATATGCAAATGCAATACCACCTCATAAGAGGCTTCCAGATAATGGATTCGCGGCGTTTGCATTGCAGCTATTATAAAATGACATACAATTAAGCTGTTATGCTAGCACATATACAGTGGAACCCCTCTAAACCGGACACTCGGGGAAAATATAGATGTTTACCGTAAATGTGTTTCGCTGTAAATGTGACATTTTGTGATTGAAAAACACTAGAATGTGTCATGAGGTGCTCACATGTCTGATTTACAGTGGAACATCTACAAACCGGACACCCTGGGGACCACCCAGGGTGTCCGGTTTGGAGATGTTTCACTGTTAATATAGAAATTATTTGCATACTGTATAGCATTTTATAATATATGCAAATGCAATACCATCTCATAAGAGGCTTCCATATAATGGATTCGCGGCGTTTGCATTGCAGCTATTATAAAATGACATACAATGAAGCTGTTAAGCTAGCACATGTAATATAGAAATTATTGCATACTGTATAACATGCATTAAATACATAGAATATAGAAATTGTTCACTCTTGAATTTTCCTACGCTTAGCAGTTGTCGTCCTTACGTTTATTGTTCTTACCCTGTATAGGCAATTACCATCACCAATTGTTGTGACTGGCATGCATTGTTGTCGCATTGCGGGGTGAAACACTTTCAAAATTTGATCTGCTTCCAAATCAATTGTGTAAGTGGGATGTACGTGGGATGTATAATTCTACGTCTATATTATGATCATGATCAACACTGGTCACACGCTGATCATGATCTAGACGCGTGCCAAGATAATACGGATGTGACTATCATCTACTGAGGCGGCTGGCTGACAAAATATACCGTATGACACTTCGTATCAGCATAGCCACAGAACTGCACAGCACAGAAGAGCCACAGAACTGCACAGCACAGAAGACACAACGCATACTGTGGTTGCAAATGGCATACTGTACGTACTGTACACTGGTCATAATCTGGTTTGCAAGTGCTGTTTAACTTATTCTAGCTAACAGAGTATCTAAACTGGTGATAAAGATGGTACAACTGGTTTAACAAATTCTTTGAAGTTACACTATAATACACAGTGGCATGATTAACGCCTTTAGGCGGCGATATTCGCTAAAGTACGCAAAGACGCGTGCCCAATAATATTTCACAGTAGGTGGTACCTGGTTAACAAATTCAGGGTTACACAGAGATTAACTCGTGAACAATGTAGACACTGAGATTATCGCATACATTATACAGATTGCACCAGGATGTACAATGGTCATAAACTGATCATTATCTATAATGGTACAACTAGTACGAATTCTGCGCATTGCACGTGTTTTCCGGTAAATCACTGATATAATGCCATACACAAACATCTAGTATATTAAAAACGTTTGTTGGTATATCCCCCTGACGAGTCTGACTGGCTGATTACGACGTCTTGCATACATATACTGTACACATGTGTTTTTCCTGTAAAATCACTGACATCTCGGTGGGACATCTCGTTACAAACAGATTTTTATACAAAATGGTTTTCGGTATATTACCCTGACGTGTTTTCCGGTAAATCACGGACATCGAGTCAGCGAAGGTGTTTTCCGGTAAATCGAGTCAGCGAATGTGTTTTCCGGTAATAATTATATAATAATCACGCTAATCTGGAATCTGGAATAATAACACTATCTACATCAGATAGCATCATATTTGAAACACAATATTTAATCATTATAGTAATTATGATAATTATTATACCATGCCTACGATACTATTATTATCTATTATTTGTGAGGAACAGACTATTAGTACTGTCCGTTCTTAACTGCGAGTGTTTGCCGGTAAATTTCACAGTCGTTCTGTTCTGACTTTGGAATTAAACACCAAACAAGAGGATCCTAACTCATTTTATTTCACACATGAGAGAATAGAAAGATAGTTGATTGCCGACGGTATGGCATTTGACGTGCCACCCTCACCCATTGTTAGCGTGGAGCCTATCATGAAAACCGTGAACAATGATCTTATGGTTTTGTTTTCGTTATTTACAATTTAATATGTGATTATAGATATATTACTAATTATATACACATACTACTTGAACGTGTTTACATGTGGGCCACCGGCTGACAAAATAAACCACACAGCTTTTAACAATTAGATAAATAATTCGTCCAGCACCATACAATGATAGGGATTTAACCTTGAATATCTGAAAGACGAACATCGTATTTTCTGATCAGACTACGCGGGGGCATATTATGAGACAACTGATGTGAAATTTTTCTGTCTAATTCCCGGCTGTCGGATTTTTTTTTCCAACAATTTTATTTTTCTCACATTCTATGCATAATTATTTCATGCCCCGATGATAATTATCAAGAACGGCAGCCGGTGACTACATTTGAAATTGAAATGTAATTATGCCACACCTGCCAGATTGAATGGAATTAGCGGTTGACATTTTGAGATGAGCTACCCATCCATGGCAAACAATCCATTCTGCCATTGGATTATAACACTTTTCGTCTCTTGTTTTTGTCAGACCGGGTCTAATCATAATTAGGTGACAGTTGTAATCAATGGAGGTCCCGTTTCCACCTGTTCGTAGGACCACCCCCCCCCCCTTTCTTATTATGACGCCACCACCATAATCATAGTCTATACGGTTTGCCGTACTGGATATTGCAGGTATATATGGTCCTATACTCAGTGTCTATACTGTTTCCCCGTAATGGATCTTGCCGGAACACATAAGTATAATCAGACCCTATATACGGTTTGCCGTAACGCTTTGCCGTACTGGATATTTCAGGTACATATGGTCATATGATCATAGTGTATACTCTTTTCCGTACTGGATATTTCAGAAACACGGTCCTATAATCATAGTCTATACGGTTTGCCGTACTGGATCTTGCAGGTACATATGGTACTATAATCATAGTCTATACAGTTTGCCTTACGGGATATTACAGGTACATATGGTCATATAAGCATAGTCTATACTCTTTTCCGTACTGAATATCGCAGAGACACGGTCCTATAATCATAGTCTATACGGTTTGCCGTACTGGATATTGCAGGTACATATGGTCCTATACTCATAGTACAGTCGAACCTCCACGAACGGCCACCTCTCTACAACAACCACCTCTATTTAACAGCCAAAATTCTAAGACCCACTGTTATGAATTATCAGAGCTACAGTTAGTGTGCGTAATTTTATCAATTTTGTTACTTCTTCACTAAAACTGGCAAGTTGGGAGAGCGTTAGAATCGTCTCATTGAGCACTCCCGACTTGCCAGTTTTGGTGAAGAAATAAAAACAAGTTTATAAAATTACGCACCTTAGCTGTAGCTCTGATATTTACTATATGATTTACCTCTCTTCAACAGCCACCCCTCTACAACAGCAGTTCTCAGTCTTCCCATGGATGGCTGTTGTAGAGAGGTTGCACTGTATATACAGTTTGCCGTACTGGATATTGCAGGTACATATGGTCCTATAATCATAGTCTATACAGTTTTCCGTACCGGATATTGCAGGTACATATGGTCCTATAACCATAGTCTATACTGTTTGCCGTACTGGATATTGCAGGTACATATGGTCCTATAATCAGTATATACTGTTTGCCGTACTTGATATTGCAGGAACATAACTATTTGTGACATAATTTGGGACTTTACCGGAAAACACATTTGTATTCCATTCGACGGATTATTCGCCAAAGTATTGATTGTATGTAATATTTAATATACTTGTATTTAAATAAAATATTGAAATAACGGTATGTTTGTTGTAAAGTAGTAGAATCTAGCAGGGCCGGTTTCCTCTGTTTCCACCTCCTTCCTTTCCCCCCTTCTTGGGAGTCGACATGCAAGGGCATCGAGCCAGTGCCGTCGTTAAATATAAGAATTTAATATTATGTCGGTGCCCACACAATATCCGGTACGGAAAACAGTATAGACTCTGATTGGTAATATCTGGGAAAACACATATCGAAAAAAACAGTCTTCCTTCCTAGAAATTGGGTGGTGGTTGGGAGCAGCGAAGGGTAGTTTAACGATCGGTATTCATCCTTTCCGGAATGCCGACTTACATGGTTTGGCCCTCATTTACATGCCCCCTGTACTTGAGAACTAAAACATGTTATGCTCCATTAAGAAGTAATAAGCTTAAAGCTAATCCTATTACTTTAGGGCAGAGCTAAGTGACTGTGGTGCGGCATGGACCTGGCACCAGGTCAGGATATTCTGATTTCAGGACTGAATATATAGTTCTATAAATATTGAGTTCTGATTTTGGGAATTTCCCTCATTGTGGACAGGCTGAATACGGGATAATCCATCCCGTTGGCCCGGCCTTAAATGACCCTGGCATATGATAGGCCGTTAAACACCAATAATAAATCAATCAATCCTTCCTAGAAAGGAATGTTCCTTTGAATGCTGTCCAACATAATATCAAATTATACATAAACCTATTAAATACAATGACTTAATCAATAGATTTAACTTATAAGTACAAGTTTAGATCTTTTCCTTTTATATACATCGAATACCGGTACACTACTGTGGGATACGTTGTAGGATGTATTTGCGGTGCATTTGGTGCATTTGGACTATATTTGGGTGGGGTTCCGGTTTGGGTGTATTTTGGTGTTTCGTAACACCCAGAAAAGCTTCCTTTCCCGACAATTTCTTCCCAAAAAGGATCACGCATTCCCCAAAAGGAATACGTTTTATAATAATGTAAAATTATGTCTAATGCATTATAATGAAAAATGCAAAAAAAACATTTAACTTGGAGGAAAAAAAACATTCGTATCGCAGAAACAAAAGTGTTCCTTTCTCTGTCCTTCATCTAACACCAAACCTATAAAGTTTACATCCCACAACATCAAATTATACATAAACATATGCAATACACTGATTTAAATGTAAGCATTAGTTTAGTTGAACTAAAATTGATTTAAACTACATCAAAACATTCCTTTCGTAGAACAATCTTCCTTTCGCGAAGTTGCGAAGTTCCTTTCGCGAAAGGAAGATTGTTCTACGAAAGGAAGGTTTTAAACCCGTTTTAAACATATAAATTTTACATCCCATAATATCAAATCATACATAAACATATGAAATACACTTATTTAACTGTAAGCATTAGTTTAGTTGAACTAAAATTGATTTAAACTACGTCAAAACCTTCCTTTCGTAGAAAATCTTCCTTTCGCGAAAGGAAGGTTCCTTTCGCTGTTTAGCTGTTCCGGGTAATTCCGGAGATGGGTGAGCCGTGTTTGTAAACATTGAACAATTTTGAAACATTCATGTACTATTCATGTTTGAATTGATATTTTTCATGACAGATTTCCAACATAGTGAACGAATCTAAAGCTGTCTGATCACACTATTCATGTAAATGACGTGCATACATTGCTCGGACTGTGTTAAACCGCATGTATACAATACAGTTTATTATTGTGTACTTTCGGTTTGTGTGTGTGCTGGCCTGTAGATCTATGCTCATTAGTCACTGTGTGGGAATATCTGAAAGGTTAAATATCTGATCTGTAAATGCAGATCTGTTCGTGACAATAATTTGTCAATTCACAGGTGATACGTAGGAAAATTCACAGGTGATACAATTGACAATTTAGTAGGTGATACAGATTACAATTGACTTCAGTAAGTGATATAATTGACAACTCACTAGGTGATATTACAATTGACTGGAACATGTTGTAATTTATAGTGCACAGAAACAAAACACACTATTCGTAAACATTTTAGGCATTGTTTGCTTGAGTGGCTCTGAACTCTTCAAATTGAAGAAGTAGTGTCTTTTGTAATGGTAAACTATAAATCGCTGGAAATAATTAAATAAATATATTCTCTCGCACCCCGGTACAATCACTAATTTCATTTTCCCCAGTTGCATGGCACTAATAATACCACCAAACTAACTCGCACACTGACAGTAGACGGATCAGTGCAGGAAGGTACTTGTCGGCTAAAACAGTTTAGACTCAATTCATATTACTTTATTTGCAGTTTACAGGATTAGCAATTGTTGTAAATAAAGGAGGCTCGGAACTAAATTACGATTGATACGCATCAATGAAGTTTGATCAGTCAATGATGCAAATGGCCTTTTGTAAATGGTTATGTAAAATGTCCTAGGTAGGATTTAGGGAAATACAAACGAGAGGCTCGGTGCTAAAACTAAAAAAAAAAAAAAAAAAAAAGAAACAGCAGAAAACAACAAAAATATCTCGATAATTTGACAACATACGATGACGTCAGTATTTCTGTGATGTCAGTATTTCTATGATATATGTATAATTACAGTATAGCATAGCAATATTGATTTCACTAATTTATTCCTAAATTCAATAAATTAGTTAAGATACGCTGCGTTTGACAATGTTAATATTGCTATGATATATGTATGAAATACTTATAGCATAGCAATATTGATTTTGTTTATTGATTAGTACACTAAGGGCATAATCAATTTGCTCAATCGCAGGATAAACGCGGCCTAAAACTCCAGAGCGGATTTTGAAGAGGTTCGCAACTAAAGTTGTGGATCAATCTGCCACACAGTGTAAGTGATCATTGAGTGACTGACCCCACAGCCACAGGGATAGTGATTGGTCATTGGTTGACCCAAAATAGCAAGTGCTGGATTATTGATGGTTCCACCAAATTATTGTTGACCTGTTAATACCCCGGTCCCCACATTGCATGTAGTAGAGGCCACTGGAGTAACTAATAAAAGGCTCATAGCAGTGGTAGCCTAATTGGTTGTTGATGTATTGACCTTATCCGACCCCCTCACCCCAGTTCCATTAAATTAGTTAAATTTCGGAAGGCGGAGTTCAGTGCGGAACCTGGTGAGTATTTACTTAGCGGATACATTTTAAAATGCATGTTGGCGGATTTCGAAAATTTGATTTGTGCAGCAGCTTGGTGAACATTTTGTTGGTTGGAGAGATTTCGAACATCGAAATTTAGCGCAGCGGCTGAAACGAGTTTAGTTAAATTTCGGAAGGCGGAGTTTAGTGCGGAACCTGATGAGGATTTACTTAGAGGATAAATTTTGAAAATCGAAACTTATTTCAGTACCAAACGACTTAGTAAATTAGTTGTATACTAATTTGCTACAATTCAACTTAGTGCAGCAGCCAGATGAAAATTAGTTGCGTGCTAATTTTCCCATGTGGATAGCGTTGGACCTTCGATCAACAGTGCAAAGTTGCTGGACAGCGTGGTACAAGACCCACCTGCAGAGCTGGTCAACATATTCTCCTTGAGTGACAACGACTGGAGGAAGGTGCAGATGGCAGATCCCCAGATTCATGATATCGTCGACTATATCAAGAGAGGCGACCGGCCGTCTGCTACGCGGGCTGGCGCCGAGGCTATTGCTAGACGATACATCAAGAATTGGGATCATCTGCTTCTTTGCAATGACATCCTCTACAGAAAGACAGCACTCCAGGGGCAAGAAGTAAAACAACTGGTTCTGCCAGAACTTCTACACGATGAGGTGTTCGCTGCACTCCATGATGACCTGGGCCACCAGGGGCGCGATCGAACCATCACGTTGTTCAAGCAACGATTCTACTGGGCAGGCATGGAGTCGTACGTGTGGGAGAAGGTCAATACATGCAACCGATGTATCCTGCGGAAAACGGCACCTACAAGAAGCGCAGAACTGGTAAACATCACGTCGTCTGCGCCCCTGGAGCGTATGTGTGACTACCTGTCGTGGACTACCTGTCACTCGAACGGTCCAAGGGAGGATTCGAGAACATCCTCGTCCTCAATGACCATTTCACGTTCTACACGCAGGCTATTCCGACTAGGAATCAGACGGCCAGGACGACAGCGAGGGTGCTTTTCGACTCATTCGTTGTGCACTACGGGTTTCCGGCCACCGTACACAGCGACAGAGGCCAGAACTTCGAGTCGAAGATTATTGAAGGACCGGATGATGTTAGCGCTGAATGCCCATCTGAGTACATTCAGAAAAACTCAACAACAGATTGGAGCTGGCATACACTAAGGCCGGACAGGAGTCCAAGCAGAGCGCACGGAACCAGAAACGGCAGTACGACAGGGGTGTTCGGCATTCTGTGCTCAAGTCTGGGGACATCGTACTAGTCTGCAATGTGGGACTTCGCGGGAAACAGAAGCTGGCTGACAGGTGGGAACGACAACCCTATATCGTCAAGCGTCAACCAATCCCCGGCATTCCCGTGTACGAAATCACACCAGAACATGAACGAAAACGGACGTCCAGAACCGTGCACCGGAATCTTCTGCCGTTTATGTAAGTGTCACCTACCCAAGATAGCAGGTCACAGAAGGCCACACCAGCCCCAATAGTTAACGTGTCTCGTGACAGAGCGGCGCCGTACGTCAATCCAATGCGCAGGAAGACAGGAGTGCCAGGTCCACTGCCTCGATCGACACCATTGACTGATGATGAGAGAGGGGTGCATCGTTCCCGATCATCATCTGAGAGTGATGAGACGGAGGACGACACATCCAGCAGTAGACCTCGGCGCCAGACGAAGCAGCCTGCATGGATGACGACGGGTGACTGGGTTTTGCCACAAGCCCTGGAACACGTGTTCACCGTACAACGAGACCAAGTGATACTGATGTAGTGTGCAGACAACCGAACTACCACGACTATGACATGAGACTTGAAGAGTGTAAGAGTGGCGGATGCCAACGTACCTACTAGCTCTTCGAGATCTGCCATATGTACTGACGTTCATTTCTCCCATCGTTTAGGATAGTTTTATGTGGAATTATACACAGGACCCTTAATTATTTGCCCCGGTGATAGTAAATGTGTGTGTAATTAGCATATATACACAATGTTACATGTTGCGCTTAGGCTTATGAATCCATATTGGAAGGCCCTCGTGGATATTCCTGGGGCCTCTTAAGTTAACAAGCTTGTATTCAGCTTTTAGGGTGCTACTTAGTTGTTAAGCTAGGAAGCTATTAGGGGCAGGTACCACCAATGAGTGCCAGGTTACAGCTAAAAATATTGTATGTATTTAGGTGAAGGACTTGGCGATATACCCTTGAGGGAGGCGTGGGTGGTGTATCGACATTGATGTGATGTGTGTTAGCATCTTCCTTAATGTAAGGCATTTGTGGGCTTACATACTAATCTACATTTACGAGAGACCGTCGTTAGTCACATGCCATAATGTGCCTGGATACCTTGCCGTTTTCTCATATGATACCTTGTCATATGCTCATGTAACTCTAGACCCTCGTCATTGTCATTTATCTTGTCATTTGTTATGTTACTGTGTCATTACCATCTTCTTATTTTTATTTGTACATGTGCATGTATGTATAATATGAAAGTCGGGACGACATTTTCGCAAAGCGGGGGAGTATGTGGCAGTCGGAATTTGTGGGGGGGGGGGGGGGGCGGGGGGGGGGGGTTGGAATAAATATACAAAACCTGTGTTTGTTATGTATTTAATCCCATCCACTTCCTAACCATTTCTGTTGTACATGTATTTGGAATTTGCGGTGATGAAGTAAAATATTTAAAACTTGTCTTTGTGATATACATGTATTGTAATTCCTTCCACTCATTGACTAATGTAGCCTTTCTAATGTGTATACACCCCCTTTGTAGTCTAGTAGCGGTACCTTTAGGTCCAGTCAATGTAGCACTTTCAGATTTACCTGTAGTGTACAGCTTTTCCGTTCACTGTTTTCCCGACGCCATATTGATTAGTTCATACATTTTGTACATGTCAATAATAATAATATGTCATGGTAAATATTGTATTTACAGGTAATGTTTTGGGGTTAATATAGTACATTGTCTTGTCCCCAGGGATATATGCGACATCAAATATTCATTTGTGTCGCATATATCGCTGGAGATCTACTCCAAAATCCGTTGTCGTGAATTGTTCGCATCACTATTTTCCCGAGGCCATATTGATTAGTTCATACATTTTGTACATGTCAATAATAATACTATGTCATGGTAAATATTGTATTTACAGTCTATATCCACCTCCCACGTATCTACACCCGTCCAAACCAGATAGAGAACCCCCGATTTACTCTACCGGCCTTGGGAATCGCTAAGACAGAGCGACCAGCCCGGCCACATACATGTAAGTTTTTCAGCTAACTGAACGAGGATGGGTCTACGCATTCTGTCCACTTCGTCATCTTTTCGCGTTTAATGGTCAAAATATGGAGGCAAAAAGGGGCTTTTTTTTAACGGAATTCGCTACAAAACTAAGGTCAAAACCGTGTATCCGCATGAAATAGTGCCGACTTTCTCGCGTTATTCTGCACACTTATAATGTTGCCAATACATTTAAATTGACTTATATTTCCTAAACACGCAAAATAGTAATTAAAACAATATTTACATTTATAAAAAATGCTCTAAAGAGGACGTAAAAATCACGGTGTATTCGTTAAGATCGACTTTGCGACTGAGTCCCTGCGTTTGGCTTGAAATTGTACTGGTTCCCAGTGCTCGTCAACAAGCAAGCGGGAGCTGAAAATAGTTCAAGTTCAGCGATTGCAGAATACTACAAGCATTTACCCAGATATGCCCAACGACAGACACCTGACCGATACACAAGTAGAAAGGTAATACATTTAAGTTATTACTGCCACTAATTAATTGTTCAAAACTGCTGCTATGCGGAATTTAATTCAGCATACACATAACATGTTCTTATTTCCGACAAGAGGTAGAAGCCGGCAAATAATTTGTTTCATAATTTGGCTAGCGGAATCGTTACAACGCTTTATTAAAGCCTTTAAATTAATGCACGAACCGTAGCGATGGATGATAAATGAGCAGTCAGTTGTGTTACGTTTCTGCAGTTCATTAATTGATTGATTTATTGGTGTTTAACGGCCTACCAACAGCTAAACCTTTGGCAGGGAGGTTAGGAAAATGGGGCTCATGGGAGTTGTGACCGGTGTAGCTCCTGATAAAATTGCACGCTCCTGTGGCCTGACAAGGATATATGTTGATTGTAGAAGCATAGCGGGTCTTTCATTGAGAGACTGGCTAGCAGTGCAGTAGCCTATTTCACCAACATTGCAAAGTATACTTTTCTAGAAATTTTAAATTTTAGGATAAATTTATTTATTTGTATTACACTGAATTTATTACATTTGGCTGTGATAATGTAATAAATTCAGTATAATAATTCTGCAAACTTTTGATCATCAAATATATGCAGTTGTTAGTTCTATATGATATAATGCATTTCAGGAAAAATGATTACTCCCTCAAAGTATACTTTGCTACAAAAGTATACTTTGCAATTTTGGTGAAATCGGCTACTGATCCTGATCAGACTGTGCGGATGCACAGGCTGATCTGGATATACGCTCGTCGTAAAACCCATAAGTCCTATTTCTCAAGTTCCAGTCACAAATTAAGGTTTAATCTACAATACTCGGATTCACGCCTGGTTCCACCACTTTCCATCAGTAAGAAAATATTGGGTAATCTGATTGCAATAAGGGTGCCTAACACTGGATCGTGATATTTTGTTCTCGGTATGGAAAGGCTGATAGTGTAAACTGACGGATATTTGCAGAATTAGCAACTTAGTTTTCTTACCAGGTAAGCTGATTATCTTGAATTAATACACATGCGTGGGTTCTAAGATAATGAAACATGGTTCGCTAAGCTCACTCGTTTGATTGGCGTAAGGACCCACTCACCTATGCATTAGTTCAAGATAATTAGCTCGCTTGGCTAAATAATGCTATTTAATACAAAAATATTATTTCTCTATGGGAATTTAACATTGAAATGATTTACAAACTATAAAGAAAACAAAACTTATATTTTGAAAATCATTCATTATTTCAGAATTTAGAATAAAAATTGTCTCACTGTTATCCTCGTGAATGTTTAAAGGTACATGCCCACTCAGTAGGCACACAATATTTTTTATAGGAATTAAATAAGTGTATACTATAATTGTGCCACTATTCCACCAGTTCTAAAAATTATGAGTGCCCGCTATACAGATATAATCATTTAGTAATATATATTTTACTGATAGTGACTCGCTGTGGTATCAGGCTATTTTAATATGCAAATGAGGCATAATGTTTTTCATTTATTTATTCTAGTTAAATGCTTTAATACTTTCGACAGATTATAAAGTATGATCATTGCACATCAAACAATAAATACAGAGAATAAATAGTAATGTCCGTTAACATTTTAAGGAAACGCGGTTATCGCCCCTGATATCAGTGTGTAAATTGACATCTGATATAAAATGTATAATAATGCCAATCAATACGTGGGGTAATGGTGAAATAATGTTTATTTTGCCAGACAATGTCTCGGATTATGTCTGATATAAAGAACAGTTTGTGCCTACTGGGTGGGCATGTACATGTACCTTTAATCTCCTGGTAAGCATGTTCATTTATATGAAACTATGATGTATCTATGAGGATTTAACATGCAGAAATTATTTTCGTAATACAATTATTATTTGACTAAATTTTGTGAAATAAAAATATGTCTCATTCTTAAATTTTGCTAAGTAGTACTAATAGTGGAAAATTGTGTTTTATATGATGGCATATATTTGCCATCAAGATGTCGACATAATTTATCGCAACATGTGGACTTGAATATCATGACATGTCAACATAACCTGATAAGTTGCCACAACAAGTCAACATAATGTGAGTTATCTCAACAAGTCGACATAACGTGATATTTATCTCAAAATGGCGTCTTTTTTTAACGTGATAAGTTAACACAACATGTCGATATAATATGATAGTTTTACACAACATGTCGACATAATGTCGGGGGAATTTTCATTTTTCTACTGACTGTATAGTGTCCGATTGCTTTTGAAATCATTTGAAAATGGATACATACATTTACAAATAAAATAACAATTTGGCAATTTATTTCAGTGATGGGTATGGTCCCTACTAAAAATCTACAAATAAATTTTCTCTAGCATGAACTAAAGTTGATAAATACATGTATCATGTATCCTGCATATTTTACAACCTTTTTGTATTTTTCCTGTCTTCTGCAGATTTTCAACCCACAGACGCAATGACCGCCTATACTGGGACACCTGGTTTGTGAGCATTTACCAGTTGTGGAGAGACGAATAGACAATAAAAGTTACAGAAAATACTGAGAAGGTATGATTTTGTTAGTATGCTGGAAAATAAAATATCTGTTGTGTGAATTTAGGCCAGAAAACATAATTCCGCCGTGTCCGAAAAATATCTGTGTGTCGGAGCTTTTTATGGGAATTTAGTGCTACCCTTGTCCGTTCCGTCCTTCCATCCGTCCGTCACCTACCTTGTAGCTTGTAAAACTTTTAAACCATACTAGCTACAAACTTTAAACTTTGTATGTACATGTAGCTTCCTTATGATGAGTCGATTTTTGATTCGATCCCCAGGTCATGGATTATGTCCTACTTTTTTACTTAGAATTTCCCAATTTTGCTTTGTAACTCGTAAATGTTGTACAGGTACATGTACATGCCCACCCTGGCTCATGCATTACCTCCCCCTTTCTGACTTATAATTTGGCAAGTTTGCATTGTAACTCGTAAAACTTTTAATCGTAATAGCTACAGACCTGAAACTTGGTATGCAGTTTCCTTATGATGAGTAGATGTGCAAAGCTTATTTCAATTTTTGATTTGACCCCGGGTCATGGATTATCTCCCACTTTTTTTACTTCGAATTTCCCAATTTTGCATTGTAGCTCGTAAAACTTTTAAACGTACTAGCTACAGACATGAAACTTGGTATGTAGCTTCCTTATGATGAGTAGATGTGCAAAGCTTATTTCAATTTTTGCTTTGACCCCAGGTCATGGATTATCTCCCACTTTTTGACTTACAATTTCCCAATTTTGCATTGTAACTCGTAAATGTTTTACAGTTACATGTACATGCCCACTCAGTAGGCACACAATGTTCTTTATAGGAATTAAATAAGTGTGTCACTATTCTACCAGTTAATATACTAATTAAATGCGTCGCCTGAAAAAAAATATCATATTTTCCACAGATTATAAAGTGTGATCATTGCACATCAAAAAATAAATACAGAGAATAAATAGTAATGTCCGTTAACATTTTAAGGACACACGGTTATCGCCATTGATATCAGTGTGAACATTTACATCTGATATAAAATGTATAATATTGCCAATCAATTCGTGAGATAGTTATGAATTAATGTAAATTTCCCAGAAAATGTATCAGATGATTTCTGTGATATAAAGAACATTTTGTTGCTACTGAACGGGCATGTACATGTACCTTGAAACTGTACTAGCTACATACTTGAAACTTGGTATGTCGCTTCATTATGATGCATTATCTCCCCCTTTTCGACTTAGAATTTTGCCTTGTAACTTTTGAAACCGTAATAATAGAATTTCACACTTGCATCGTTTGATTATCAACGCGATATATGGGGCATCCGTGTTCTATGGCACATTTTCTAGTTGTTAATATTAAACGTTTGTCAGAGTTTCTCAATGCTGTTATACATGTAACTCTTATAGGATTATTTTAATATTGTATTACCTACATCATGCTTGTGCACTAATTCAACACTCCATGCGTAGTTGGTTGGGAGCACGCGACGGGTAATTCAACGATCGATATTCATCCTTACCGGAATTCTGACTGCAGACCTGGTTTGGCCCTCACATACGTCTTTAGCACCAGATCAGATTATTCTAATTCCAGCGCTGAATGTGTTTTTTCTCAATGTAAATATTCTGTTCTGTTTTGGGATTCCCCCCCCCCCCTAATGCAGCCGGTTAAAACGGGATTGAACCCGTTTGCCCAGCCTTACATGACCTTACCTTGATAGGACGTTAAATGCTAATAAACACAACAAACATCAACACTCCTGGCATGCTGGCCTGAATGTGACCGTGACCTTTTGACCTTCACAACCCTGCTTAAACACTTTTCTATTTCGGTTAAGAAGTTTGCCAGACTTATCCAATCTGACATCGGGGGCATTCGTGCCGACAGACCACATTTTCTTGTTTTGTTAGTGCTCATATGATAAATAACCATTATATGTATTTATTGTTTACCCTAGTTTCTCGACCAATGCAAGAATGGCATTTTTTTCTCAATTAATCGCATAATGTGATTTCACCAAAATGTATTAAATTAATCATTAAATGTTCAGCGCTATATTTAGAACTGATTGTATGCCTTGTCATCAGTTCACAATACGCAAAGCATATTACTGCCCACACACACGCTCGCTTTGTGTTGCACCTCCAATCACATACTAGTATATAGTGATTCAAAGTCATGTTTAGGGGCTTCGCTTCGCAGTGGGCTGGGTAAACAATATTGTAAGTAAGTTATAGTTCACATATATTCGCTCACTTGAATTTATTAAAAATTCAATATCTGAACTATAACTATTACATTATATGCCCATGTGGAATCATGTTCACATTTTCCCCAACTTTTTCGCATATCATACGGTTTTTTTTTCCACAAAACTAAAGGGCTCCAGCCCATTCACACTGCCTAGGAAAACAGTTCTGAAACATTTTGGAAACACTTGCAACTGCAGTCTGATGGTATTTCTCTTTTATAGCAAATACTCTGTTATTATTACAGGAGAGCTCGATGAAGGCAACTCTGGTTATTGGAAGTTTAGCACCAATTCGTTCCAGCCGAAGAACTTTCCCACCTGTACCACAACCAACAACTGAAGCAAGACATCGTCATAGCAGAAATAGACAATGAACTAAATAAGACTGGGATTCATCAAACCTATTGCCAGTCATTTACATGGCCCGTGTGAAATTGTTAAAGTTGAAGTTATTGAGCCTAGCACCATAGATGAATTCCTTACTGTGTATTGAAGAAACTGATCATACACAGTATACACAGTGCCTATGAAGTTGTTTTGACTGTATATATATTCTGGTTACAAGACAGTGAGTTTGCCATCCATGATTTAGCAATGCCACAACCATTTTGAACAGCAACAAGTGACAACAGTGAATGAAGTATAGTTTTATCATAATTTCTATATTCCTTGAAGAATTACTTAAATATTTCAACACAGCATACTTGCGGACAAATGCCACACATCCATGCTGCCTTAATGTGACCTTGACCTGTTGACCTTCACAACGTTGAACTTTTTCACACATTAAAGGTACATGCCCATACATTAGGCACAAACTGTTCTTTATAGGAATTAAATGAGTGTATAATTGTGTCACTATTCCACCAGTTCTAAAAATTGCACGTGCCCGCTATACAGATATAATCAATTAGTAATATTTATTTCACTGATAGTGACGCGCGGTGGTATCAGGCTATTTTCATAAGCAAATGAGGCATGATATTTTTTAATTATTTATACTAATTAAATGTGTCACCTGAAAAAAATATATTTTCGACAGATTATCAAGTATGATCATTGCACATCAAAAACTAAATACAGAGAATAAATAGTAATATCCGTTAACATTTTAAAGAAACACGGTTATCGCCCCTGATATCAGTCTCTAAATTTACGGCTAATATAAAATGTATAATACTGCCAATCAATACGTGGAACAACGGTGAATGAATGTTTATTTTGCAAGAAAATGTGTCGACATGTACCTTTAACAAGTTCGCAGGCCTTTCTCAATTATGGCATAACTTCTTTATCCCTTGATGGATCACTATAAACAGAGTACCAAATAGAAAGGGATTTTCCCAAGCATATCCCTTTTTCGCTCACTTTTTTGCTCGCCACGATGTTTCAGTTTTGCAGTTTTGGGGTCGAAATGTGGTCAAACTCGCAAATTGGGAGCTCATCAAATTCGCCTCTAAAACTGATCATTTCCAGGTTTGAGCAGTTTTGGTGGGCATTGTAGGAAATTACTAGAAAACTCTTTCCATTTGCTTTTCAGTAGGTCTTACATTTGCATTGTTTTCGAAGTTATTGACAGCAAAACAAACAACGGAATATGGGCAGTGTTATTTAATAAATTTATTTAATAAATGTAAACTTGATTGTGGGAATTGAAATACAGAATGTACAATTTAACAAAATAATTACAAATTGGACACTGAAATGCCAAAAAATACAACTCCGACAATATCCGAATACAATGAACTAAACATGATGATTAATCGGTTTTCATTGTTGGAAATTTCCTACGTTCGATTTAGGTGTTTTACTTTTGTCTAGGAAATATTGTTAAACTTCTCTAAATAAATTTCAACACTGAAAATCAAAACATACAACTTTGACAATATCCAAATGTTCATCAATTTAATTGAACGTAGGAAATTTCCCACAATTAAACCTCATTTACAGAAAAGTCAGAAACCGATCGTAGGAAATTTCCTACGTTCCATTCAAGTGACTTACTTTTGTGCAGGATATATTGTCAAATACATGTACATGTAACTTTCAACACCGAGATTCAAAACATAAAACTTTCACAAAACTGTGATCAGTCGTATTTGTTTTACAGAAACAACAGAAACCGATCGTAGGAAATTTCCTACGTTCGATTCAAGTGATTTACATTTGTCAAGGATATATTGCCGAAGTTCTCGAAGTTAATAAATTTCAACACTGAAATTCAAAACATACAACTTTGACAATATCCAATTGTACATCACTTGAATGAACGTAGGAAATTTCCCACAATTAAACCTAAAAATCATTAATTTTATATCAGTCGTATTTCTTTTACAGAAAAGTCAGAAACCGATCGTAGGAAATTTCCTACGTTCGATTCAAGTGATTGAAAGTATCTAGGATATATTGACAAAGTTCTCTATGTTAATGAATTTCAATAATTCAAAACACAACTTCGACAATATCCAAGTATAACTCACTTGAATAGAAAGTAGGAAATTTCCCACAATTAAACCTCAAAGGTTATTCATTTTATATCAGTCGTTTTTCTTTTACAGAAAAGTCACAAACCAATCGTAGGAAATTTCCTACGTTCGATTCAAGTGATTTGCTTTTGTCCAGGATATATATACGAAGTTCTCTATGTTAATAAATTTAACACTGAAATTCAAAACATACAATTTTGACAATATCCAAATGTACATCACTTGAATTGAAAGTAGGAAATTTCCCACAATTAAACCTAAAAAATAATTCATTTTAGCTCGGTCATATTTGTTTTACAGGAAAGTCAGAAACTGATCATAGGAAATTTCCTACGTTCGATTCAAGTGATTTGCTTCTGTCCAGAATATATATACGAAGTTCTCTATGTTAATAAAGTTAACACTGAAATTCAAAACATACAACTTTGACAATATCCAAATGTACATTACTTGAATTGAACGTAGGAAATTTCCCACAATTAAATCTAAAAAATAATTCAGTTTAAATCGGTCATATTTGTTTTACAGAAAAATCAGAAACCGATCGTAGGAAACACCTAAATCGAACGTAGGAAATTTCCTACAATGAAAACTGATTAATCATCATGTTTTTAGTTCATTGTATTCGGATATTGTCGGAGTTGTATTTTTTGGCATTTCAGTGTCCAATTTGTAATTATTTTGTTAAATTGTACATTCTGTATTTCAATTGTGGGACATTTCCCACAATCGAGTTTATATTTATTAAATTAATTTATTAAATAACACTGCCCATATTCCGTTGTTTGTTTTGCTGTCAATAACTACGAAAACCTGCAAATGGAGAGTTTCTAATGTAGGAAATTTCCTACAATGCCCACCAAAACTGCTCAAACCTGGAAATGATCAGTTTTAGAGGCGAATTTGATGAGCTTCCAATTTGCGAGTTTGACCACATTTCGACCCCAAAACTGCTCAAACGTGGAAATCAGTCGTGGCGAGAGAGCAAAAAAGTGAGCGAAAGAGGGATATGCTTGGGAAAATCCCTTTCTATTTGGTACTCTGTTTATAATATTTCAATACATCACACTTGTGGACCAATGCCACGCATCCATGCTGTCCTTTATATGACCCTGACCTTCACAATTTTGAACTTTTTCACACATTATTTATTTTACTGGAGTGTACACAAGACCTGTGCTCGAATGTCACACATCTATGCTGCCCTGAATATGACCTTCACATTTTGACCTTCACACCTGTGTTTATGAATACTTATCACTTTTGGTAAATTAACTTTGCCACACTTTCTGCCAATCTGCCACCGGGGGCATTCGTGTGCCGATAGGCCACATTTTCTTGTTCTTAAGTGTTGTAAAAATCGACAGTTAATGACTTTTCTTGAAATATATATAAATGAATGATTTATCTGACATTATTTTTTAAGGGGCAGGTGGGGATGATATTAAGTAATTTAATGTCATGCGAGCCTTAGCCGGACGTAACATTTCAAAATAAATGTAATGTTATACCAATTACCAACGGAATGAAACGGTCAAAATGTCCAGATCAAAATTTGATTGATTTTTGTCTGATGAATTTAAAAGTCCAGGTGCATATATATTCCTTATACATGTACATGCTGTTCCTGTCATGACATATTATTGTGACTGATTAAAAGATGCATCAAGTTTAACCCCATTGTTAGTGCTGAATTTAGAATGCTCCCAAATTCTGGTGAGTTTCTCTATGTATATGACATTTTGAAGTCACTGCAGTTATTCAGTATGTAGTTTGTCTCTTGATGTACTGCAAATAATTTCACTCAGTATAGCGAAAAAGGTCACTGCATATCAATTTAGTGCCGTTAACAGTTCAAAGTGAATATGGTTGGAGAAATGGAGCTTTGGACATTTGTGTTCAGTGTTGGCACATACCAGCATGCACATTTG
Organism: Conchocele bisecta; assembly: GCA_029237695.1. Lineage (NCBI taxonomy): Eukaryota > Metazoa > Mollusca > Bivalvia > Lucinida > Thyasiridae > Conchocele > Conchocele bisecta. The sequence continues at coordinate 59,089,015 of CM055281.1, forward strand.
TCTGATCAAGGTATACCCTATTCGCCATTTAGTCAGCAAAGCACCCACCATGCTCCAAATAAACAGTATAAATCCTAAACAAGCTGCAGGAGTGTGCTAGCAGATCATGAGGTACTGGCCACAAATACCATAAGCCCCCATTTCTCCAGTGAAAAATACAAACATTTTACAGGCTTGTTGACATCATTTTGAATATTTGTAATTCAAAAATGGCTTTAGTATGTTGCTCATGTGACTGATGTAAACATGGTGGTGCGAGTTGCCACATAATTTTACATTTTAGCAGGGTCAAAACAGAAGGGTAAATGTAAGTGAATCTACGTTTTGATCTGGGTCGATTCAGTGCATTAAGATTTCAGTTTATGGAAAAGTAGTTTCTACAACAAACATTATAATGTTATAATAAGCTTAGAATTGCAAATGTATTCGGTTAAGTGATGCGATATAGTCGGCACTTTGGCGTACGTACGTGTGTCCGGTTAAAGTTTTTGGTTATGTCAAGATAAAATTACTTTGAAATTTTTGGTTAATGTTTTTGGTTAAAGTTTTTGGTTAAAGTTTTTTCATGTACTATATCTATGGCATTCTATGCACCTACTTTGCTCATTACCTTGAACCTTCACATGCCTGTTTATCTTCATCCATATTTTCATTCTACCCCCACCCGTGCGGCCCCTGTGCCCAATGTCAAGGTCAAATTCCTTTGAAGTTTTTGGTTAAAGTTTTTGGTTAATGTTTTTTCATGTGATTCTGGTGTGGCGAGGACCTGTCATCAGATCAGGATTATTCTGATTTCAGGGCTGAATATATAGTTTTGTTATTGTAAATATTCAGTTCTGATTTTGGGATTTTCCCCCCATTTGCACATGCACTTGTAAATGTACATGTACAGGTAATACATTGTATATGGGATTTAGTACTAAACCCATTGACCCGGCCTTAAAGGACCTTAGCTGCTGATAGGCCGTTAAACCCCAACAAACAAACTATATCTCTGCACCTGCTTTGCCCATTACCTTGAAACTTCACATGGGTGTTTATCATCATCTATATTTTCATTCTACCCCGCTACCGTGCGGCCCGTATGCCCAATGTCAAGGTCTAATTACTTTGAAATGTTTGCTTAAAGATTTTGGTTAACGTTTTTGTCGCGACCGCTTGCGGAAAGCCCGATAAAGTCGGCACTTTGGCGTACTTCCGCCCGTACGTACATACGTACGTCCGTACGCACGTGTGTCCGGTTAGGAGCAGATGGGAGCACGCGATGGGTAGTTTAATGATCGGGGTTCATCTTTAACGGAATCCAGACTGGAGACCTGGTTTAGCCCTCACATACGTCTTTGCCATTTTGTATGTGACAGTTGAATCTGGTTATACCCCTTATGGGAGTATTACGATATTTGTAATCCTATTTTAGGGGAAGGGGCCAAGTGACTTTGGTGTGGTATGGACCTGGCACCAGGTCAGGTTATTCTAATTTCAGGGCTGAATATATTTGTTCTCGATGTAAATATTCTGTTCTGATTTTGGGATTTTCCCCCCAATGCATCAGGTTAAAATGGGATTGAACCCGTTTGGCCGGCGTTACATGACCTTAGCTGTGGATAGGCCGTTAAACGCTAATAAACAAACAAACAAACGTCCGGACGGTACGTGTGTCCGGTTAAAGTGTTTTGGTTAGTTTTTCTGTCTACTGTATCTCTTTTTTTAGTGTCTATGCCTCGCCCCAAGGCGCGACATGCAGGCCGCACAGCCATCTAGTATATCATTTAGATGGAATGTCAAATAATTGTGTAATTTGTCCACAGTATGAATGAATACATGAAATAAACTGATGTATGCCATTTTCATTGTTATTCGTCAATTATTATTTCAATCTTGATTATGAAACTTACTGAGCGAGTCAAAATAAACTCGGAATATACATGAGGAAGCATGTTGATTGGTTGACTGAATTTGATTTTAGGTGTGTCCAACAGGAAGATTATATAACATGTAGACGGCGTTTTGATTCGTCATGCATTAAGGCTCATGTGCTCAGAAAAGTTTATAATCTTGAATTAATGTTAATTAATGTTCAAACCTGTTTGCAGGGAGCTTGTAGTAGTGGTTGCATTGACGCCATATGTCCGTGTTAAAGTTATATCCCATCGTGAAAATGGGATACAGTGATGCAAAAGTCGTCCGTCTGTCCATCAGTCACATTTTCCATTCTGCTATGACTTTGTTACCATATGACCGATTGGCTTGAAACTTCATGTGCATGTGTATTATCCATATGTTCATTCCCCACCCCACCCATGCACCCCCATGCCCAAGGTCGAGGTTAAATTACTAGAAATTTGCGTCCTGTAGATGCGTACACGTTTCTCCGTTCTATAAAAACGTCTTTACTGTGCATGTTTACTATCATCCATAGTTTGGTTCCCCCACCCCATCCATGTTTTCCCCATGCCCAAGGGCAAATATATTTTTTAATTTGGGTCCAGTAGATGAAATCGCGTTTCTTCATTCTCCTATAACTTATTTACTGTGTAAAAAATTGGCTTGAAACTTCATGTGTATGTTTATTAACAGCCATATTTACATTACCTACCCCACACATGCTCTCCCAATTCCCAAGGTCAATGTCAAATACCTTTGAAGTTTCAGTTCAGTAGGTGTGTGCACGTTCCTCCGTTCTCCTATAACTTCTTTACTTTATGAACGATTCGCTTCAAACTTTATGTGCATATTACCCATCATTCATATTTTCATTCCCCACCCAGGAATCCAAGTTCAAGGTCAAATAACCTCTGCTATGAGATTGACCTTCAAACCAGGGAGCTGGATTTGTGTTGTGTGTGCTTATAGTTCAGATGAGCTCTTTTGTGCTCTTTTTTATACGCCCGTTTGAAAAAACAGGACATATTATGTTGTGGCGCCATCTGTCCGTCCATAAACTTTAGTATTGCACATCGAACTAGTCCTACAGTTTTCCACTGTTCGAATTTCAGGGATTAATATATATTTATTTTGATGTAAATATTCCGTACTGATTTTGATATCCATTTCCCCCCAATGCAGCTGGTTAAATGCGGGATCGAACCTGTTGGCCCGGCATTAAATGACCTTAGCTGTTGATAGGCCGTCAAATACCAATAAACCAAATCAAGTCAACCTACTAAATTTAACATGAGCCAAAAGAGATGAGGATGAGGAGAAAAATGTATACGACATTTACACCAAACCATGGCGATTTAACTTGGAAATTATTTATCGAAGGAAAAAAATAATTTTGTAACTCGTTTACAAAATCTATTGTAGCCCCCATTTTAAAATTCACAAAATTTAACGCAACCTTTTCAAATAAAAAAATGAAAAGTATAACATGCATGTTATTTTGAAACAAATGTAATTGAGTTTTAATAATATGATTAAATCTCTGTAAATGATACGCCTGTTAGGTTGCCGTGGTGTCTCAGACAATTTACAATCTAAGATAACTTACAGTGAAACCCAAAATTAAAACACAGTTATGTTTTATGTGTGGAGAAATGGGGCTTATGGGATATATGGCCAGTATTGCTCTGGGTCTTCCATGTCAGTCTTGAGGAATGATAAGAACATACTTTGTTAGAAACAGGACTGATGTTTCACCGACTGAATGGTGACGAGAGTAGAATCTGGTCTGATCAGACTGCGCGAATGTATGGGATATATGGCCAGTCTCGCCCTGGGTCTTACAGCTCAGTATTGAGGAATGATAAGAACATACACTATTAGAAGCACGACTGATGATTCCCTGACCAGTATCATAACCATGATGAGGCAGATGAGGCGGGCATTTTGCGAATTATTTGTTTTATGCCAATAATTAAACAAATCCCTGGGGTGGTGGCGGGGAGAATGCTCCCTGACCCCCTTGTCGGGACTTGGTTCACCTCGTCTGGTATGTACATCTGGTTACGGCTTTGCTGACTGAATGGTGACCAGTGCAGACCCTGATCAGACTGCGCGAATGCGCAGGCTGATCTGGATCTACACGGGTCGCAGATACCATAAGCCACATTTCTCCAGCCACAGTCACAAATTAACAGTTTAAATTTATTTCTAAAACATTACTGGTATATAGTCCCTCCAAACTGAAACTGAAACTAAATCGTAACGGACTTAATGCATATATCTTGCCTAAACACAGAGATAGGACTGTATATTAAACATATAGCGTTTAGGGTTCAATTTCACTCACCGCCTGTAAAAGCATAAACATTGGAATCATACATTGAGTTACAATGTCGTTGACGACTGGATCATGCCGTCTTCTCATCAACTTGTCAAACACCCGTTGACCATTTCGTTTTTCTGACAGGAAAGGAAACATGACAGCGGGGTCAAAACGTCACAACAGACGCAGAGCCGCATCACACTTCATTTACATGTGTCCTGCCACACAACATAATCCATTCCAAACTGCATATCTTGGCTGTGTACTAGAGCACCTGTGTAAACACTGTCTCCACATGCATTAATAAACCACATCAGTGCACCCGAACCTGCCTCAAAGCACCTGCAACACAAACATATGCATTTTTCTCCGGACTATTTTTTGAGGGGTACCGACCCGGAAGCAGTCTATCTGTGTACTGAGGTCATCTGCTAATTGTTGTCGGTCAATGTACATGATGTGTTGGTTCCGTGCTTACTTGCGTCCTGTAATTGGTATGACTAGAGCTGGGGCAGAGTTTTCTTAGTTTTCTGTATCCGGCACCATGTGAGTTGGAACCAGTAAACTTATAACTGATGAACTAGAATAGTTTATGGAACGCGTACGAATAGGTGAATCGGTCACACGGAGACATTCTGGTATTACCATAGACGCAATGTAAATAAAAACAATGGAAACCTACCATTCAAGTCCGAGTCATTATTTGCGATTTACGAAATGGTGCGAGGTTTCCGAGTGGAACATGAAGTGAAAGTCATCGAGCTGTGTTTATTTACAAAAATGTGTCGGTGAAAATGGTTGTAAGCTGCTTCCCTATTGGTGAATAACAATCAGAAAGTCAAATATTATTGGTCTGCATGTCAATAGCCAATCAAATATCGCGTTTTTAAACTACACTCGGCCGAATAGTGAATAATTAATTTATGTTTGTTTCCGTAATGACCGCCCCTCAATATAATGTGTAGCAGTTTTCCCACGCTAGCGACACCTATCGTGACATTCATTGGGCACTTCAGACATTTATAATTAATTTATTCACAAAGGTTTCTACACTTTCCTAATAAGGAAACGAATATGCGTACGTTTTTTTTAAATTCGACTTCCAAGATATAGTTTTGCAAATTTAGCGTCAAAACCGATCCAAACTGGCAAGAAACACTGAATATATTCAATTCAGAATGTGTTTCAACCAAATAAAATACATTTATTTACGATCGAAAGTGAGTTTTAAGCTGAAAGAATAATGGTCTTATCGATTGACACCCGAGCAAGTCGCCCCCACACAGTTTCGGACCTAAAATGAATTTATGAGAAATGATAATTTCACTGTTTTATATCATTTTAAATATATCAATTGGTTAATATAAATTAATTATAATAGGGGCTAGTGTCTGTTGACGGCCCTGAGCAATAAAATATACTGTTTTCAACAGTTTCATGAATTTATATAGTGTTATTAATTCCAACTCGTATAGTGTTTGGACCGTCCGTCCGTGCGTCCATCCGTAATAAGTTTGTAACAGTTACTCAAATCAGCGGCAGGGGCCATCTGTGGTCCGCTAGGCTGTAGTATTTTAACAAACATACTTATGGCAACACCCTGTATATAATTGACACTATCTCCATGTATTCACCTTGAACCCCAGCATCCAGTGCGCATGCTCTGTTTATATCTGTGTGACTGCAACGGCCACTGAGTCGTTACTATCGTTAGTCTTAGTAATATATCCAAGCAGTAAACACGTCTTGTTGTTTCACTCATCCCACAGCTCAGTGGTTAAGCTAAGCCTCACACATCCTCAATACAGGGTATACAACATGGTGTCAGAAGCGGGGTATTTCTGTATTCTAACAGCGGAATATATGGGTCCCGTCCATCTTCCGTTGCTTTCTGCAAAATGCGTTTTGCAATCGATACATATTTCTCGCTGAGGCCGTTCGATGCTGGATAATTCGGACTTCACGTTTCATGAATGATATTCCACTCCTTAGCGAAATTCACGAATAGCTCAGATGAGAATTGTGGTCCATTGTCTGATTTTAAACGCTCAGGAATGCCAAGTCGCCCGAAATGAACCTTGAGTTTCCGTATGACCGTAATACTTTTCGTGTCTGGCAGCAAGTCTACTTCGAAATGTCTGCTGTATGCGTCAACAATGACCAAGAAATCTTTACCGTCCCAGGTAAATAGGTCACATGCGGTATGCTGCCAAGGCCTCTGGGGGCACGTCATGGGGTTTTAGTGGTTGTTTAGCGTTAGAGTTTCTGTGGCGTAAACAAATACGGCAAGTGAGGACATGCTCCGTAATCTCGGCTGTCATTTTAAGCGAAGACATAATGTTCCTCGCACGTCTCACAGTCTTTTCCGTGCCCATATGCCCAATGTGCACAGCGTCCATCATTTCCTGTCGTAAGGACTTTGGAATGACAATTGTCTGACCCCTGAATATAATGTCGTTTTCACAGGATAGTTCATCTCTGTGATTCCAGTACTCCAGTACAGATTTTGGACATTCACGTCTGTTGCTAGGCCAAACAAACAAAATGGCATGTTTCAGCGTTTGTAGCTGTGCGTCGTCTTGTGTTGCAAGTCTTACCAGCTGTAACTTCTGGTCACTAATTGGGAGACCTGTCAGAACAGAATGTACGTGCATGTCCAACCCTTCGATCAAGTCTGGGTAAGTGTTGTCTGAGTAATTCCGTGACAATGTGTCTGCTAACGGAATATTCTTATCAGGTACGTGCACGACGTCAATGTCATACGGCTGAAGGGCTAAGCGGATTATTTTCAGTCTAGGTGGGCAGCTATGTATGGGTTTCTTCATGATTGACACGATTGGCTTGTGATCTGACTCGACTATTGTATGTGTGCCATAACTATACTGTTTAAATCGAGTGCAGCCGAAGTATATGGCCAAAAACTCCTTCTCGATTTGACTAAAGTTCACCTCTGTCTGTGTCAGCGTTTTTGAGATAAACGCGATTGGTTTCACGTCTTTGGAGACATGCAACACCAACCCCTTTGATGATGCGTCGACTTGTAGCTTCAGGGGTCTCGTTGGGTCAAAGTAAGTCAGTACTGGGGCTTGCGTAATGACGGATTTTACCTTGACAAAGGTTATGTCCTGTGCACAGTCCCAGACAAATGCTACGTCCTTTTTCAATAAGGCACGCATGGGACTAGTCAGTTCTGCTAGATTTGGCGCGAATTTTGTCAAGTACGTTGTCATGCCGAGTAACGTCTCGAGTTCCGACCGAGTTGCCGGTGTCTTCATGGCTTGTATCGCGGGGATTTTCTCGGGATCTGGCTTCAGACCCTCGGAGCTAATGATGTGTCCAAAGTATTTGACTTCCGGCAAACCAATGGCACACTTGTCGGTGTTAAACCTAACGCCCTTCTCGCGAGCACGTTGAAGTACGTTTCTCAAACTTTCGTCATGCTCGGCTTTTGTTCTTCCGAAGACCACGACGTCATCGACAATTGACGTCACACCGGGCATCATTCGTCTATCTTTTTTTGGAACACGTCATGCGAACTGCGTAAACCCATCGGTAATCTCAAGTATCGGTAACGTCCTAGCGGCGTCATAAATGTTGTGAGTTTGGACGCTGCTTCCGTTAATTTTATTGCGTAATAGTATTTGGCGCCCGTTAATTGGCTAATTACGTCATCTGACGAACGCATAGGATAATGCGGACGTCGTATGTTGTCGTTCAATGCATTGGGGTCTAAACAATTAATTTCCCCGTTTTCGGTTTTTCGACGCAAACTAACGCGTGTATCCATTCGGTGGGCTCCGTTACCTTTTTGATTATTTGCTTTTTCTCCATTGATTGCAACTCTTCTTTGAGTCGGTCTTGCAATGCAATGAGAACTCGTCGCGGTGGACGAACCACGAGAATGGCATCTGGTGTGAGAGGCAGAGCGCATGTGCCCGGAAATAGGCCAATTCCTTTGAATAAGTCACCGTATTCTGCTACAACGGTAGCCTTGTCTAACCCGTATTGTTCATCAATGGAATTCCGACTGTGTTTATCAATGGAATAGGTCAACATGGTCAACTGCAGTAACCTGAGGTCAAGCGATGTCTGCAGAGATAACAGCGCGGGGGTGCTGCTATTAACAATATATAATTCCGTAGTAACTGATTTGGACGCGTGACGGCATTCTAATTTTAGCTTGCCTACTACGGTCAGCTGATCACCTGTGTACGACGTAAGTTTGTTCGCTGGGGGTAGCAAGGGGCCAATAATGTTCAACTTTCTATAGGCGGAGAGAGGCATTATATTTACTTGGGATCCGGTATCAATCTTAAAATCAACAGGCGTTTGTGAAGGGCCAATGGTCAGAGTGATAGACGCTGTATCGGGTTGAGAATCAAAACCACTCACCGTGTACACGTAGAAGTCTTCTCTATCACTGTCATTGTTATCCGACTTATCATTGACACAGTTTTCACTGTTTTAGCACTCATTTGACACTAAATGTACTCGCTTCTTAGAGCGACAAACACTTGAGCAGTGGTCACGTTTTTTTTACAATGGTAACAAACAGCTCCTTTCGCTGCACAATGTGATCTGTTGGTATGTTTATTCTGTCCACATTTCCGCATATTGTCGAGGAAAACCTCTGTCGTTGTTTGGACGGCCCTAGTGTCGGTTTTCTGGACTCAGGTAGCGGCTGTCGATTGCTCGGCGTCCATTTCCGTGGGATGTGATGTACTTCCTGCTGCTCCATATACTTGATTTGTTGCCGGAAATATTCGAAAGATTGTTCGATCTGGATAGCACGATCTAGCGTCAAGTCGGCTCCTTCATTTATTTTTTTTTTGAAGATTTTCGGAGAGCTGGTGCCGAACACAATGCGGTCTCGCACCATCTCGTCCTGCTTGTCGCCGGAATTGCAGTCTCTGGCGCTGATCTTCAGTTGGGTGACGTAAGAGTCAATTGTCTCGTCGTTTTGCAGTTGATTGTAAAATGTGTATCTGGCGAATATATAATTTAATTTCCGCTGTACAAAGTTCTGAAATTTCTCGTAATAAGTATCGATACGATTCGTCTCGTCGGCACCAATGTTCTTCCACGAGCTGTGGATCTCTGCCCTCGTCGCCGACCCAGAGAAGCAAATAGGCTATTTGTTCTCCTTCTGATTTGTCCTTCAGTGGACCTTGAAACATGAGTTTCGTATGTCGTACGAACTTCTCCCAGGCGTCGGGAAGATTTGAACTCTTCCAGTTCATGTGTGGCGGTTGCAAGCCACTTAATTCCATTCTCACTGAAATGTGACAAGTACGGAATGTTCCTGTTGTGTGGCGTCGAATCCTTTAAACTTCTGACACCATGTTGTTTAATGTTTCTTGTTTAATGTTTGAACGTAGCCGTCCATCTTTAGTCCGTAGTACGTCCGTCACCCTATTGTCAACACTAATCCTCTTAAACCAGTTGATGTAGAAAGTTGAAACTCTGCAGTAAGCTTGCTTTAATATGATTGTCTGCTTTCATAGTATTTATGTTGTCGTATTATAAATTCAGTGTTGATTTTGATAGTAAATTTCCTCACATGTACATGTCACGTGATGTGACGAGTCACGGAGTGGGATTCGAGCCTACCGAATCAACATTATATGACTGCAATATTGTTCACTAACTCACTAATGCAATGGAAACTTGTTTCATATCCTCTTGATATACTATGTGTAATGTGTACGCTTGTTATGCTTAAAATGCAGATTAAATAAACCAGAAACTATGTTATTCCTATATATTTAATATTTTTGGGTAAAAATTGTCCGGGCCTGTAATATTCCGTTCGGGCCAGTAATAATTGCTGGGTTGTCAGTCCTTGTGGCCAGTAATGTTTTGGGGACTTTCGGTGAGACTGCCGGTATGCCTATCACGTGTTGTCTACTTGGGAAGATTAAGTTGACGCATGCACCGCGCATTACCTTACATGTCGAATATCAGTTCACGCATGCGCGTCTCGCAACGTTGAAAGATTAAACGATATAGCGAATTTGTGCCTATTCGAAAATTGCTAAAATGCAATACTAATGATGTATTAATATTGAGGATAATAAACAAAAAGTGTGCGTATTTCTTGCTTAAAAGTAGTCTATCCTCTCATTAAATGGTAGACATAGCACTACTCAGTATGGCTTTACTACCGTTGCAATAGCAAAATAAATAATAAATGATAAAAGTCAGATGATGAAAAATAGAAGTTAAACATGATATAGAGACATGGCATGTTAGTCTAATTAAATGGTTAATCTTGTTATTACAAAAGGAATCACTTAAATATAGCAAGAAATAAAAAAAAATAGTAGCGTCAGAATTTTGGTGCAAGTTAACACCGACTTCCTATTTGTTTAGCGAAAACAGCTAATATACAATATTAATGTTATTATAATATTAAGCATATGACACAAGATTCTTGCTGAAAAGTAGTATATCGTATCAAGAAATCGTTTTATTATGGCTCTGCCGAGGTTCGCCCTGTGTGTCTGTCCATCCATTTATTTTTTAGAAGTTTTGTAAGACCTACAGTGGTTGCAAGTGCTTTAACAGAGCACATTTTCTAGTTATAAAAGAAATCATCGAACTATAACAAGAAATAAAAAAAAGACTAATAGCGTGAGAACTCTGGTGCAAGTTTTGCCGTAATTGGCTGGTGATTAATTGCCCCACTGTCTCGCTTTAAAGGCACACCAGGTAAACTTAATATATTAATACCTTTTGTCATACCGCAGATAAGTTTCTCGGCTTTTGATTGGCTAGCTTGCCTGGTCATATATATTATATGACCTGCCAAGGCCGTCGGACATAGAGGAATTGCGATTCCCATCCGGCGTCTCGCGTCCAATGAAAACACATTTTCCAAGCGTCTAGCGATTGCGAATTGTATTCCTCACTAAACACAATAAAACCCCGAATTGATCAATAAAAGTAACAAATTGTACACTCAAAACCAGTCTTTATTGTTAATTTTTCCATAAATATTCTTCGCTCATCAAATATGAGCGATGCCGCCACAAACTGTCCCGTTTAGTGTTTTCAAATCTCAACACACTTGGCTTCGTGACACGGCTATATTTAGGTCACAAACTATGGGTTCCACGCACGAAACGCGGCGTAGCAATGACAGCGAATGTTTGGAAACCAGTCGCATTCTTCTAGAGACGCCAAATGGAGAGCAGATCGATAGAGCAGTGGATTATAAATGAAATTACACGATATAAAAAAACTGTCATATAGTCGTTTTCGATGGATTTCTTACTCCATATTTAGTTTGTTTTCGTTTAATAAAAAAAAAATGTTCATTTACGCCTTTATATTAAGACTGACGGTAGAAAGTCGAATCTCGGATTATCTTTCTTCCTGAAAAAACGCAAAGATCAAAATAAGAGATATGTTTATATGGCAAAATATAGGATCTGCGGTATGAAAAATACGTTATAAGTTATTGTGATTCTACACAGGCTATATAGTGTAATATTGCCCGTCTGAAGGTATGTTCACCCGAGGCTGTCGCCTCGGGTGAACATACCTCCAGACGGGCAATATTATACCATATAGCCTGTGTAGAATCACAATAACTTATAATATAAGGTGATACCCATCTCTGTATAGTATGTATGTCTCCGATTTGTTTCATAACAATCAGGGACACACTAAACTGGTTATTGGTTAATCAGGCCAGCCTTATGTCAATCCCACAGGTTGAAGTAACGGATCAACGTCTATAAATACATTAAATATACCTGAAAGTATCAATGAGTGAAAACAGAATAAGCTAAAAATAATTATTTTCTCCGTCCTAGGAAAAAAAAAGCTAAAAATAATTCTTTACTCCTCCTATGAAAATAAATTAGGTAAAAATAATTCTTTACTCCCTCCTATACACAAAACAAATAAGCTAAGCATAATTATTTACTCCCTCCTATACACAGGAGTAAATAATTAATTTTATCTTATTTTTTTCTCTCACTTATTGATGCTTTCAGGTATATTTAATGTGTTTATATACCTCGATCCGTTACTTCAACCTGTGGTCAATCCCTAAAAGTTAATGCCCTGGTAGAATAAATAGCATTTGTCTAACACTGTTACATTACCACCAATTTGCACTGGATAAGTGATCAATTGTTCCTATTTAGCTCAGTTGGGGGAATCACCTCCTTTTTGCCCATTTATTGTTGGGTTATCTGCCCCAGTTCCCATTAGAGAAACAAATACATCTACATTGTATACAGTATAACAGAGCTCTATATTAGCTTTGTGTCTAAAGCGTACTATACCCCTTGATTTCAAAATGAATGCTTATATTACTTTTACAAATGTATTATAGATTTTCTTCCTTATTAAATATGCCCCGTGCAGGCACCGGGGCGGGATCAACTGATCCTGAGAATAGTGCTGCAGTAGCCATTGCTTGTCGTAAAAGGCGACTAAACTGGCTTAACGATTGGGTTCATACTTTCCGGAACCCACTATACCGGATTTGGCCCTCATGTACATTTTTGGCTTTCTTGTATGTGAGAGTTGAGTCGGGCTATGCCCCATATATAAAAGTAAGATTAGCGCTAATCTTATTACTTTTAGGGGATGGGATAAATGATGCTGGTGTGGCGAGGGCCTGGCACCAGATCAGGTTGTTCTAATTTCAGGACTGAATATATATTTTGATTGTAAATATTGAGTTCTGAAGTTGGGATTTACCCCCCTTGGACAGGTGGATATGGGACTCGACCCCGTTGACCCGTCTGCGTGTAGACTCCCTGAGGCTTGTACCTCTATGTCAGAAAAGCGGACGTTAAACCCTATTCACTCACTCACTCCTTATTAAATATGGAACAAATGATAAAAAAATACAACATATTTAAAAATTAACTTATTTGAGCTGGAAAAAGCAAACACTTTTGCAGCTCAACTAAGTAACTTGTTAACGTTATTACATTATTTTCACTACTCAATTTGATAATCAATGCGTATTTTCACATTGCTGTGCGTATTTTGTACTCCCACTTTTGATAGTCAATATGTATTCAGCTAAAATAATTGCATAACATACGCCAATACGCAGCTTATCTGGAGCATTGATAATGTTCTGCCATTAAACCAAATCATGTTTCTCCTTAGCTGAAATGATCTGATAAACCGATGTATTTTATTATTTCATCTGTCTTTGAAATGTTCTTAATCCTTAAAAATGATACAGAAAAGACAGTAAAAATAGCAAAATTCATTTGTTTAGCCGACATTATCTCAGCTCATTTTTCCTCAGACTCCTGAGAGTATATTATATTTAAGACAATTTGACTACATTTGTATTTCCAAATAGGTTTATGTCGCATTATATTTAAGAATTATATTTTGATATCAAAAGACACGAGATGTTCTCTATGTATCTCTGTTTCGCGAAAGCTGCCCAAATTGTGCAGCCATATAAACAATTCAAAAACAATATGTTTTTCGATAGTATTAAATTAAAGGAAAATTTGAGAATGAGCCTTCTTTTTATTTCGTGAAATTTGGTCAAATATTGGTTTTATTACGAAAAATTGATTTCTCTTTGGGAATTTAACATGGGGGAAAAAGAGATAGAGGAGTGTGGGAGGAGTCAAAAAACGAAATATTTTGGAAATTGACTCCAAAACCTAGCTAGATAGCTTGGAAATGATCTAACTAAGAAAACAAAAGTTAAATTTTGAAAATCGGTCCAGGATTACTGAAATTCTAAAAAATGTCCCCATGTTAAATCCCCATAGACATCTTCACAGAGTCAAGATGTATATTAGGATTTAACATGGGGAAATTGTTTTTTCGCAATGAAATCAATATTTGACCAAATTTCACGAAATAAAAAGAAGGCTCATTCTTAAATTTTCCTTTAATTTAATATTATCGAAAACAATATTGTTTTTGAATTGTTTACATGGCCGCAAAATTTGGGCAGCTTTCGTGAAACAGACAGTAGGTCAATTTGCTCAGTTACATGAGCAGCCGTCCTGTACAAGACATGTCCCAATTTCGATTATCGTACAGGTACTAAACAATGTTTTCACCCTGTGACGTGCAATAAAATATAGCAAAATGTTGAGAAAAAAACAGCAACTGGAGGGACAGTATTTTTTTTTCACGATAACACTGTTGCCGTGACAGTACTAGTCAAAGCACTTATTTATGGATGACCTTACCGAGCTCCGGATAAGGTGCGTATTGGCGTATTTTACGCACTTGTTTTAGCAGAATATCAAAATATCAGATTATCAAAAGTTGGAGTACAAAATACTCACAGCAATGTGAAAATACTCATTGATTTTGAAATTGAGTAGTGAAAATACTGTAATAATGTTGAAAATATACTTAGTGGAACTGCAAAAGACAAACAGTGTTGGCTTTTTGCGGGTCAATAAGTGAATTTTTAAATTTGTTTTATTTTTCACCATTTGTTCCCTTTTTAATAAGGAAGAAAACCAAAAATACGGTTGTAAAAGTAACCTTAGACTATATGTAACCCATGAACAGCACACCACAGAGTTTTAATGTTGACCATTTGGCGGCATTTTGACCTTTGACATTATATTTGAAGTCCTGGACAGGGATCAAATTTGATTTCAAAAACGTACTAATTTTGTATTTTACTTTTACATTTAGTCTTGATAGGCCATTTTTAGCTCGCCTGCACGAAGTGCAGAAGAGCTTATGGCATACCCTCGCCGTCGTCGGCGTCAGCGTCCACAAACTTAACATTGGGGTAAATGTCTCATAATTTCGGTTTCCTTTCATGGAACGCCTTGATATTTCATACATGCATGATTCCTCAGACGACCCTCTATCATGCTGTAGCAAATCCACGACCCACCACCCAACCCTTACCCCAAGCTCAAGGTCACAAACTTTGCATGTTCATTAACTTAACGTTGGGGTAAATGTTGTGTAACTTCTGTTTCTTTACAGGGAACGCCTTCATATGTCATATATGGATTCATCTGATGATACTCTATCATGCTATATCAAATCCGTGACCCAACGCCCATCACTTACCACAAGGTCAAGGTCAATCCACAACTCACCACCCAACCCTTACCTCAAGGTCAAGGTCACAATCTTAGCACATTCATAAATTTAGTATTGGTGTAAACATCTGTTTCCTTTCATGGAACGCCTTGATATTTCATACATGCATTCATCAGATGACCCTCTATCGTATTTTAGCAAATCCACGACCCACCACCCAAACCTTAACCCAAGGTCAAGGTCACAAACTTTGCATGTTCATAAACTTAACGTTCGGTGTAAATGTCTTATAACATATGTTTCCTTTCATGGAACGCCTTGATATTTATACATGATTCATCTGATGATACTCTAACGTGCTATAGCAAATCCATTACCCACCGCACACCCCTTACCCCAAGGTCAAGATCACAAACTTAGCACATTCATAAACTTAATGTTGGGGATAAATGTCTTATGACATCTGTTTCCTTTCATGGAACGCCTTGCTATTTCATATATGCATTCCTCAGATGGCCCTCTATCATGCTGTATCAAATCCACGACCCACCACCCAAGCCTTATCCCAAGGTCAAGGTCACAAACTTAACATGTTCATAAACTTAACGTTAGGGTAAACGTTGTGTAACTTCTGTTTATTTACAGGGAACGTCTTGATATTTCATACATGCATTCCTAAGATGACCATCTGCACGTATCATGCTTTAGCAAATCCACGACCCAACCCATACCTCAAGGTCAAGGTCACAAACTTAGCATGTTCATAAACTTAAACGTTCGGGTAAAGTTGCGTACTCTGTTTACATAAACTTAACGTTCGGGTAAAGGTTGCGTAACTTCTGTTTATTTACAGGGAACGCCTTCATATTTCATACATGCATGCATCTGATGATACTCTATCGTGCTATAGCAAATCCATGACCCACCCCTTTCCCCAAGGTCAAGTTCACAAACTTAGCACATTCATAAACTTAACGTTGGTGTAAATGTCTTATGACATATGTTTCCTTTCATGGAACGCCTTGATATTTATACATGATTCATCTGATGATGCTCTAGCGTGCTATAGCAAATCCATTACCCACCGCACACCCCTTACACCAAGGTCAAGATCACAAACTTAGCACATTCATAAACTTAATGTTGGGGATAAATGTCTTATGACATCTGTTTCCTTTCATGGAACGCCTTGCTATTTCATATATGCATTCCTCAGATGGCCCACTATCATGCTGTAGCAAATCCACGACCCACCACCCAAGCCTTATCCCAAGGTCAAGGTCACAAACTTAGCATGTTCATAAACTTAACGTGAGGATAAACGTTGTGTAACTTCTGTTTATTTACAGGGAACGTCTTGATATTTCATACATGCATTCCTAAGATGACCATCTGCATGTATCATGCTATAGCAAATCCACGACCCAACCCATACCTCAAGGTCAAGGTCACAAAACTTAGCATGTTCATAAACTTAACGTTTGGGTAAATGTTGTTTAACTTCTGTTTCTTTACGCGGAACGCTTTGATATTTCATACATACATTCATCTGATGATCCTCTATTGTGCTTCCCCCCCCCCCCCACCACCACCACTTTCACCAAGGTCAAGGTCGCAAACTTACATTCATACATGTATTCCTCATGTGAATAGCTATCATGCTGTAGAAAATTACCAACTTTGTGCGTTCATAAACTTAGCGGTGGGTTAAATTTTGTATTGCTTCTGTTTTCAGAGAGCGCATTGATATTTCATACATGCATTCATCTTAATATGCTATATTATGCTATAGCAAACCCACGTCCCACCTTCCACCACTGACCCCAATGTAAAGGTCCACCACACATCCCTTAACCCAAGGTCAAGTTAATATTCATGTTTTTTATACAATCGTGCCAAGTTTGAGTGAAGGCTGCCAATAGGCGAGCTTCTTTGTCTTCTGACAACTCTTGTTACCCATGAATTCTGGTGTCTACTTAAAACCCTGGTACCAGTTATGTTGTAATAATTTTAGCTTAGCGCGACCTTTACAGCATATTATTGATTATTTAGGTACTTCCAACATGTTGGTCAAGGATTTCTTGGCTCGCTTGCTGTCATCATCGACAGACCCAGTTATACAGCAGCCTCAGTCACAGCCTCAGTCAAGGGTGATGATAGATCCAGCGAAGTTACGTCCAGGAGTCGTGTCCCTTGTCGTTGAGGCTATCGCCTCTGACAGTGGACGGTCGGACAAAGCCGCTGAGAAGCAAGGTAATATATGTGACTGTAACCAGAGAAATGTGACGTATGGTCTTAGCGACCAGTACTTGTAGAAAAACACCAGCCTGCACATCCGCAGGTGCGTGCTGACACATACACGGAGCTCCATTTAAGGTGCGTAATTTGGAGGTAAATTTCTTATTTCTCCATCAAAAATGGCAAGTTGGGAGTGCTTTAGAATCGTCTCAATGAGACGATTCTAAAGGGCTCCCAACTTGCCATTTTTAGCTCGTCTACACGAAGTGCAGAAGAGCTTATGGCACACCCTCGGCGTCGTCGGCTTCGGTGTCGTCCACAAACATAATGTTGGCCCGGGGTAAATGTCTTATAACTTCTGTTTCCTTTCATGGAACACCTTGTTATTTCAAACAAGCATTCCTCAGATGACCCTCTATCATGACCCACCATCCAACCCTTACCCCAAGGTCAAGGTCACAAACTTAGCACATTCATAAACTTAATGTTGCTGTAAATTTCTTATAACATCTACTTCCTTTCATGGAACGCCTTGATATTCCATACAGGCATTTCTCAGATGACCCTCTATCATGCTGTAGCATAGCCATGACCCACCACCCAACCCTTACCACAGGGTCAAGGTCACAAACTTGGCACATTCATAAACTTAACGTTGGAGTAAATGTCTTATAACATCTGTTTCCTTTCATGGAACAACCTTGATATTTCCTTATACATGGATTCCTCAGATGACCCTCTATCATGCTGTAGTAAATCCACGACACACCACCCAACCCTTACCCCAAAGTCAAGGTCACAAACTTAGCATGTTCATAAACTTAATGTTGGGGTAAATGTTGTGTAACTTCTGTTTATTTACAGGGAATACCTTCATATTTCATACATGCATTCGTCTGATGATTCTCTATCGTACTATAGCAAATCCATGACCCAACTCCCACCACTTTCCTGAAGGTCAAGCTCACAAACTTAGCACATTCATAAACTTAACGTTAGGGTAAATGTCTTATAACATCTGTTTCCTTTCATGGAACGCCTTGATATTTCATACATGCATTCATCTGATGATATTCTATTGTGCTATAGCAAATCCATGACCCATCCCTTACCCCAAGTTCAAGGTCACACACATCGCACATTCATAAACTTAACGTTGGGGTAAATGTCTTATAGCATCTGTTTCCTTTCATGGAACGCCTTGATATTTCATACATGCATTAATCTGATGATATTCTAGTGTGCTATAGCAGATCCATAACACACCCCTTACCCCAAGGTCAAGGTCACAAACATAGCACATTCATAAACTTAACGTTGGGGTAAATGTCTTATAACATCTGTTTCCTTTCATGGAACGCCTTGATATTTCATACATGCATTCATCTGATGATACTCTATCGTGCTATAGCAAACACATGACCCCCCCCCCCCCCACCCCCCCCCCCCCCCCCCCACCACCCCACCCCACCCCTTTCCCCAAGGTCAAGATCACAAACTTAGCACATTCATGAACTTAATGTTGGGGTAAATGTCTGTCCCTTTCATGGAACACCTTGATATTTCATACGTGCATTCCGCAGATGACCCTCTATCATGCTGTAGCAAATCCACAACCCACCATCCAACCCTTACCCCAAGGTCAAGGTCATAAACTTAGCACTTTCATAAACTTAACGTTGGGGTAAATTTATTATAACATCTGTTTCCTTTCATGGAACACCTTGATAGTTCATAAATGCATTCCTCAGATGACACTCTATCCTGCTGTAGCAAATCCACAACCCACCACCCAACCCTTACCCCAAGGTAAAGGTCACAAACTTAGCATGTTCATAAACTTAACGTTGGGGTAAATGTTGTGTAACTTCTGTTTATTTACAGGGAAAGATTTGATATTTCATACATGCATTCATCTGATGATCCTCTATTGTGCTACAGCAAATTCATGATCCATCCAGTCCCCCACCCCTTTCTGAAAGGTCAAGGTCACATACTTAGCACATTCATACATGCATTCCTCGTGTGAATAGCTATCATGCTGTAGAAAATCACCAACTTCATAAACTTAACGTTGGGTTAAATTGTGTTTTACTTCTGTTTTCAGGGAGCGCATTGTTGATATTTCATACATGCATTCATCTTAATATGCTATATTATGCTATAGCAAACCAACGACCCACCCTGCACCACTGACCCCAATGTCAAGGTCCACCGCATGCCCCTTAACACAAAGTCAAGTTATATCATATTCATGTTTTTTTTATGCAACTGTGCCAAGTTTGAGTGAAGGCTGCCAACAGGCGAGCTTCGTTGTCTTCTGACAACTCTTGTTTCTTCTTTCTCTGACAGTAAAAACATGATTTACCAACACTTTAGTATCATTTCCATTGGAAAATGTTGTCAAACCATGTTTTTCATGAGTTTCATTGTGATTACAAAGCGCACTTCTTTGTCTTGGGTTTACATATCTGTAAAAGATGCTCCACTGTGTAAAATTGTGTCCTGGGGGGCGTTTCACTAAACTTCGTACGACTAAAATGTTCGTAAGTACAAAATTATGACAGTCTGTAAATTGCACATTAACAATGTTTTCTTGGAAGTTTAGTGAAACGGGCCCCTGTCGTATAGGCTGTGACTAGATAAAAGGGTTTATGCGTTTGGCGACCAGTGTAGATCAAGATCAGCCTGTGCATTCGCACAGTCTGATCAGGATCTGCACTGCTTGCCATTCCATCAATGAAATGCCAGTCATGCCTCTAAGAAGCAAATATGTCAATATCGGGCTACATGAGTGTGCTATTTGATCAGGAGCTACACTGGTCACAAATTCCATAAACCCCATTGCTCCAGTCACAGGCACATATACAAACCTGAACTGTCTAAATTCCAGTGAACCGTGTTACGAGTCCCTTATCATTCAAAATCTGACTTTATTCTCCGGCGGGATGGCCTATTTAATTTCTTCAAAACATATACAAACCTACGTTTTTCCCATTTCCAGTGAACCTGGGTCTGACCGCGAGCGGGCCTGGGTCGGCGGGGGCGGTGCAGGGCGGGCTGGGCCTGCCGGGTTCGGGCGGGATACCGGGCTCAGACGGCCTACAGATTATCGCCCAGACCAACTGCGGCACCAAGGGGTGGCACCAGAGCGTCACACAGGACCTGAGGAACCACCTCGTCCGTAAACTGTGAGTTCCTGTGTTTCGGGGATTTTTCTGCAAGTGTGATGATGGGGTCTGAACATTTTCTTTCGACGTTCATTCACAGAAAATATCAGTTTCTGTAAATGTATTTCATGAGAAATCACTGCGTGTCTCATATGATTTGTTTGTACCTTCGGACATCTGAGTAATTTAGTGAAATACGTTTACAAAATTGTATGTGTAAGGCGTCAAAAGTTGACACAAATTTCAAAGTACATACATGCGGAATTACCCGAATGTTCTCTGAAAAATATAAAATTTCAGTGTTTGACACTAATTTTTTGGCCAGGGATTTCGCAGGATGCTAATGCGATTTTTACATTAGGTTCAATGGGATTTTCTTGAAGGTTTAGGGATTGCTCCTACTGAACGGGTCCTCAGGTCGTCCCTGGCTCATCACAAGCCGGCTCATCTGGATCTACACTGTTTGAAAACACCGATATAGAGGGCTGTCGTGTTGAAAGGGTTAATGTAGGAAAAGCGCCTAGTAAAAGAATCTTTCGACTTGAACGGAACTCGATCATTCGATCTGCACCAGCTGTGCAATCACATGTACCGCACAATTTCAGTGTACAAGCGATATTCCCGATATTCCCGACGCTGGATTCCGCCGCCCTAAAAGACAGCCGTATGAACAATCTAGTCGCGTACGCCAGGAAAGTTGAAGGTGATATGTATGACACTGCCAATAGCAGGGTAAGTCACTCGCTGTTCACATTCAATCTAAAAAAACAGCAAGCAATAAATATATATGTAATCAAGAAAAACAATCTCAAATATTGCCAACTTCACACAGTTTAATTTTGTTTTAGTAACAACACCATGGGCTGTTGCGTTTACTGTAGCAAGAAAAATATTTGGTTTTTGAACAGACCACATGTAATATATATGAAAAAACATCTGGTATGTTTAAAGTGGAGTCCGATGGACCACAAGTTTTTCATACTACCGTAAACGCATAAGCCCATGATTTGTATACACCCGCATATGAAGTATGTCGAGAGGTATATTGTTTTCGTCCGTCCTCCGTCCGTCCGTGCGTCCGTGCGTCCGTCCGTCCGTCCGTCCGTCCGTCCGTGGAC
Source organism: Conchocele bisecta (assembly GCA_029237695.1). NCBI lineage: Eukaryota > Metazoa > Mollusca > Bivalvia > Lucinida > Thyasiridae > Conchocele > Conchocele bisecta. Next base: position 59,110,767 of record CM055281.1, read on the forward strand.
AGTCCGTCCGTCCGTCCGTCCGTCCGTCCGTCCATAGTATTTGCGTTTAAAGTTTTCGGGAACCCATTATCTCTGCAACCGCAAGTCCGATTGACTTGAAACTTCATATACTTTGTTATCATCCTCCACATTTTCATTCTACAGCCCACCATGTGGCTTTCATGCCAAATGTCAAAGCCAAATGACTTAGGAAATATTTCTTGGTCGGACAAGGTGTCTGCCGGGGGTATCCATGAGCCCCTGCTCACTTGTTCCAGTACGGTGGAACCTCTCTAAACCAGACACCCTGGGGACAGACATCCCAGGGTGTCCGGTATAGAGAGGTTTCACTGAGAAACTTGCATAGAACTGCTTCAAGACACGCATGGGTGTTTCGCAAATGGCAACGATGCATATAAAATTTAAGTGCAACTTACTTGTCTCTCTATCTGTCCGGTTTACAGTGGTTCGACTGTATTGCTGATATGTGCATTGCATGTTCTGAAAGTTTTGAAACTGTAAATGTGGAACGGACATTAATTTCATTATTGCCCTGTGTAGGAGGAGTACTACCACTTCCTGGCGGAGAAGATCTCCAAGACGCAGAAGGAGCTCGAGGAGATGCGACTACAGCGCCGCGAACAGCAGGTCACCGGCCCTGGGGTGGACGCCCTCATATGCCCGCCCGCCCCCAACGACATGATCCGCCCCACCATGAGTGAGTAGACACTTGCCTGATAAACTTTCTATCAGAAGACACTGGAATGGTATTCTATTTATCTGGCCAACCGCTCCCACTGACACGATCTGCCCCCACTTCGAGTGAGTAGACAGAATTTGGTGCATACAGAATACTATGCTAGTAAGTCTCCGGAGGCTCCCCAAGGAGATTCTTACTGTTATCGAGCCGAGTCTGGTAAACATGATATTAAGTAAATGACACTAGAATGTCCATGTGTGCGTCCGGTTAAGAAGTTTGTCAGAGTTTCTCCAATCTGCCGCGGGGGGGCATTTGTGAGCCACATTTTTGTGTTCTTTCTAACGTTCGGTAGCACCATGCCAAAAATGTTTTTGAATTGGTGTTTTTCTGTATAGTTTAGTTACAGCATGCACCTACATACCTGAAACTTGGTATGGCCCTCGGGTACGTCTTTGGATCATGGATTATCTCCCCCTTTTGCTTTAGAATTTAACTAATTTTGGCTTATAAGTTTTAAACCTTTTAAACTATACTAGCTACACGCCTGAAACTCTGTATGCAGTTTCCTTACGATGATTAGATGCGCAAAGTTTCTTTCGATTTTTAGCTCGCCTGCACAAAGTGCAGAAAAGTTTATGGCACACCCCCGGCGTCATCTTAACCTTGTGTAAATGTCTTATAACTTCTGTTTCCTTTCATGGAACACCTTGTTATTTCATACATGAATTCCTCAGATGACCCTCTATCATGTTGTAGCAAATCCATGACCTACCACCCAACCCTTACCACAAGGTCAAAGTCACAAACTTAGCACATTCGTAAACTTAACGTAGGGGTAAATGTCTTATAACATCTGTTTCCTTTCATGGAACGCCTTGCTATTTCATAAATGCATTCATCTGATGATACTCTATTGTGCTATAGCAAATCCATGACCCACCCCTTACGCCAAGGTCAAGGTCACAAACATAACACTTTCATAAACTTAATGTTGGGGTAAATGTCTTATAACATCTGTTTCCCACCCCCACCCCTTTCCCCAAGGTCAAGGTCACAAACTTAGCACATTCATACATACATTCCTCATGTGAATAGCTATCATGCTGTAGAAAATCACCAACTTAGTGCGTTCATAAACTTAACGTTGGGTTAAATTTTGTTTTACTTCTGTTTTTACGGGAGCGTATTGATATTTCATACATGCATTCATCTTAATATGCTATATTATGCCATAGCAAACCCACGACCCACCCTGCACCACTGACCCCAATGTCAAGGTCCATCGCACGCGCCTTAACACAAGGTCAAGTTATATAATATTCATGTTGTTTTATGCAACTGTGACAAGTTTGAGTGAAGGCTGCCAACAGGCGAGCTTCGTTGTCTTCTGACAACTCTTGTATCTTCTTTCTCTGACAGTAACAACATGGTTTAACAACACTTTAGTATCATTTCCATTGGAAAATGTTGTCAAACCATGTTTTTGATGAGTTTCATTGTGATTACAAAGCGCACTTCTTTGTCTTAGGTGTACATGTGTGTAAAACATGCTCCACTGTGTAAAATTGTGTCCTAGGGGCCGTTTCACTAAACTTCGTAAGACTAAAATGTTTGTAAGTACAAAATTATGATAGTCTGTAAATTGCACATTAACAATGTTTTCTTGGAAACAATTATTGAATTTACATTTATTGAACACAGGCTGCATATGCTCAATAAATGTAAATGCATCAATTGAAATTTACAGACGATCCTAGATTTGTACTTACGAACATTTTAGTCTTACAAAGTTTAGTGAAACGGGCCTCTGTTGTATATGTGGCTGTGACTGGAGAAAAGGGTTTATGGGTTTTGCTATCAGTGTAGATCCAGATCAGCCTGTGCATTTGCACAGTCTGATCAGGATCTGCACTGTTTGCCATTCCATCAATGAAATGCCAGTCATGCCTCTAAGAAGCAAATATATCAATATCGGGCTATATGAGTGTGCTATTTCACTACTCTGGTCACAAATTCCATAAACCCCATTTCTCCAGTCACAGTCACATATACAAACCTACACTGTCAACATTTCCAGTGAACCGTGTTACGAATTCCTTATCATTCAAATTCTGACTTTATTCTCCGACGGGATGGCCCATTTAATTTCTTCAAAACTGTGTTGGCCCCATATACAAACCTACGTTTTTCCCATTTCCAGTGAACCTGGGTCTGACCGCGAGCGGGCTTGGGTCAGCAGGGGCGTTGCTGGGTGTGCAGGGCGGGCTGGGCCAGCCGGTCTCGGGCGGGATACCAGGCACAGACAGCCTACAGATTATCGCCCAGACCAACTGCGGCACCAAGGGGTGGCACCAGAGCGTCACACAGGACCTGAGGAACCACCTCGTCCGTAAACTGTGAGTTCCTGTGTTTCAGGGATTTCTCTGCAAGAGTGATGATGGGGTCTGAACGTTTTCTTTCGACGTTCATTCACAGAAAATATCAGTTTCTGTAAATGTATTTCATGAGAAATCACTGCGTGTCTCATATGATTTGTTTGTACCTTCGGACATCTGAGTAATTTAGTGAAATATGTTTACAAAATTTTACGTAAAAGACGTCAAAAGTTGACACAAATTTCAGAGTACATACATGCGGAATTACCCGAATGTTCTCTGAAAAATATGAACATTCAGTTTTTGACACTAATTCTTTGGCCAGGGATTCCGCAGGATGCTAATGCGATTTTTACGTTAGGTTCAATGGGATTTTCTTGAAAGTTCAGGGATTGCTTCTACTGAACGGGTCCTCGGATCGTCCCTGGCTCATCACAAGCCGGCTCATCTGGATCTACACTGTTTGAAAACACCGCTATAGAGGGCTGTCGTGTTGAAAGGGTTAATGTAGGAAAAGCGCCTAGTAAAAGAAGCTTTCGACTTGAACGGAACTCGATCATTCGATCTGCACCAGCTGTGCAATCACATGTACCGCACAATTTCAGTGTACAAGCGATATTCCCGACGCCGGATTCCGCCGCCCTAAAAGACGGCCGTATGAACAATCTAGTCGCGTACGCCAGGAAAGTTGAAGGTGATATGTATGACACTGCCAATAGCAGGGTAAGTCACTCGCTGTTCACATTCAATCTAAAAAAACAGCAAGCAATAAATATATATTTAATGGTCAAGAAAAACAATCTCAAATATTGCCAACTTCACACAGTTTAATTTTGTTTTAGGAACAACACCATGGGCTATTGCGTTTACAGTAGCAAGAAATATATTTGTTTTTTGAACAGACCTCATGTAATATATATGAAAAAATATTTGGTATGTTTAAAGTGGAGTCCGATGGACCACAAGTTTTTCTTACTACTGTAAACGCAAAAGCCCATGATTTTTATATCCCCCACATATGAAGTATGTCGAGAGGTATATTGTTTTCGTCATTCCGTCCGTCCGTCCGTAGTATTTGCGTTTAAAGTTTTCGGGAACCCATTATCTCTGCAACCGCAAGTCCAATTGACTTGAAACTTCATATACTTTGTTATCATCCTCCATATTTTCATTCTACAGCCCACCATGTGGCTTTCATGCCAAATGTCAAAGCCAAATGACTTAGAAAATATTTGTTGGTCGGAGAAGGCGTCTGCCGGGGGTATCCATGAGCCCCTGCTCACTTGTTCCAGTACGGTGGAACCTCTCTAAACCAGACACCCTGGGGACAGACATCCCAGGGTGTCCGGTATAGAGAGGTTTCACTGAGAAACTTGCATAGAACTGCTTCAAGACACGCATGGGTGTTTCGCAAATGGCAACGAAGCATATAAAAATTAAGTGCAACTTACTTGTCTCTCTGTCTGTCCGGTTTACAGAGGTTCGACTGTATAGCTGATATGTACATTGCATGTTCTGAAAGTTTCGAAACTGTAAATGTGGAACAGACATTAATTTCATTATTGCCATGAGTAGGAGGAGTACTACCACTTCCTGGCGGAGAAGATCTCCAAGATCCAGAAGGAGCTCGAGGAGAAGCGACTACAGCGCCGCGAACAGCAGAAGGCCACCGGCCCTGGGGTGAACGCCCTCATATGCCCGCCCGCCCCCAACGACATGATCCGCCCCACCATCAGTGAGTAGACACTTGCCTGATAAACTTTCTATCAGAAGACACTGGAATGGCATTTGTGAGCCACATTTTTGTGTTCTTTTTAAGGTTCCGTAGCACCATGCCAATAATGTTTTTGAATTGGTGGTTTTATACGACGGTACGTATTAAGTGCATAGTTCGTGTACACAACTCCTCCGAAACCGTTCAGTCAATCGATCTGAAACTATACACACGTCTTCTATACATATTGAAGATGTGCACCTTCGTGTTTTTATGACGAAACATTTTTTTTAACAAATATATCACCTTTTTAACTTTAATAACCATTTTTTCTTCATTTTTCTATACAATTATATACACGGTACAGAGTTTGTGTACACAACTCCTCCAAAACCGTTCAGTCGATCGTTCTGAAACTTTACACACGTCTTGTACACATATTGTAGATGTGCGCCTTGGTGTTTTCATGCCGAAAAATATGTTTTAACAAATATATCACCTTTTTAACTTAGCCATTTATTTTACATTTTTCTATGCAATTCTATATATACGGTACAGAGTTTGTGTACACAACTCCTCCGAAACCGTTCAGTCGATCGTTCTGAAACTATACACACGTCTTCTACACGTATTGGAGATGTGCACCTTGATGTTTTTATGCCGAAAAAATATTTTTTAACAAAAATATCGCCTTTTTAACTTAGCCATTTTCTTTTACATTTTTCTATACAATTCTACATGTATATACGGTACAACGTTTGTGTACTCCTCCGAAACCGTTCAGTCGATCGTTCTGAAACTATACACACGTCTTCTACACATATTGAAAATGTGCACCTTGGTGTTTTTATGCCGAAAAAATATGCTTAACAAAAAAATCACCTTTTTAACTGAGCGATTTTTTCTACATTATTGTATCCAATTCCCTATCATTTCTACTTTACATTCTACTTTTCTATGTGTGCCTAAATTAGTATACATGTACATGTTTAGCACAACGAGATGAAGAAAATGTCTTATAACTTCTGTTTCCTTTCATGGAACACCTTCTTATTTCATACATGCATTCCTCAGATGACCATCCATCATGCTGTAGCAATTCCATGACCCACGACCCATCCCTTACCCCAAGGTCAAGGTCACAAACTTAGCACATTCATAAACTTAACGTTGGGGTAAATGTCTTATAACATATGTTTCCTTCCATGGAACGCCTTGATATTTCATACATGCATTCCACAGATGACCCTCTATCATACTGTAGCAAATACACGACCCAGCACCCAACCCTTACCCCAAGGTCACAAACTTAGCATGTTCATAAACTTAACGTTGGAGTAAATGTTGTGTAACTTCTGTTTCTTTACAGGGAACGCCTTCATATTTCATACATACATTCATCTGATGATACTCTATCGTGCTATAGCAAATCCATGACCCACCTCCCACCCCTTTCCCCAAGGTCAAGCTCACAAACTTAGCACATTCATCAACTTACTGTTGGGGTAAATGTCTTATAATATCTCTTTCCTTTCATGGAACGCATTGCTATTTCATACATGCATTCATCTGATGATACCCTATCGTGTTATAGCAAATGCATGACCCACCGCCCACCCCTTACCCCAAGGTGAAGTTCACAAACTTAGCACATTCATAAACTTAACGTTGGGGTAAATGTCTTATAACATCTGTTTCCTTTCATGGAACACCTTGATATTTCATACATGCATTCCTCAGATGATCCTCTATCATGATGTAGCAAATCCACAACTCACCACCCATCCCTTACCCCAAGGTCAAGGTCACAATATTAGCACATTCTGTAGCAAATTCTCGACCCACCACCAAACCCTTACCCCAAGCTGAAGGTCACAAACTTTGCATGTTCATAAACTTAACGTTGGGGTAAATGTTGTGTAACTTCTGTTTATTTACAGGGAACGCCTTCGTATTTCATGCATCTATCTAATGATACTCTATCGTGCTATAGCAAATCCATGAGCCATCCCCACACCTTTCCCCAAGGTCAAGTTCACAAACTTAGCACATCCACCGCCCAACTTAACGTTGGGGTAAATGTTGTGTAGCCCACCCCCCCCCCATCCTTTTCCCCAAGATCAACATCATAAACTTAACTTTGGAGTAAATGTCTTTTTATAACTTCTGTTTCTTTACAGGGAACGCCTTCATATTTCATACATACATTCATCTGATGATACTCTATTGTGCTATACCAAATCCATGACCCACCCACCCAATCCTTACCCAAAGGGCAAGGACACAAATTTAGCACATTCATAAACTTAACGTTGGGTTAAATTTCTTATAACATCTGTTTCCTTTCATGGAACACCTTGATATTTCATACATGCATTCCTCAGATGACCCTCTATCAAGTTGTAGCAAATCCATGACCCACCGCCAACCCCTTACCCCAAGGTCAAGGTCACAAACTTAGCACATTCATAAACTTAATGTTGGGGTAAATGTCTTATAATATATGTTTCCTTTCATGGAACACCTTGATATTTCATACATGCATTCCTCAGATGACCCTCTATCATTTTTGTTTTCTTCCCGTAATAGGTTTGTGGTGGGTCGGGGCCATCCCCCACAAACCGTACATAATATACATGTAATAGTCAGATACAAATACAAAATATACAATTACAGATATTCACCCTCTTTTGCTCTTGCAGTACTGGGTAGAAATCACTGTTCTATTAAGACTTCATGGTTGAGTGGTACATTAGAATCGTCATTAATGAGAGACCTGTATTTTCAATAAAAAACTTGCACGTGTTATTAAAAAAAGACATTAATACTTATAATAAATCCGCAGATGACAATGTCACTCTCCAGCACTGCAAGAGCAAAAGTTTGATTTAGCATTTGTAATACATGTAATTGATTATATGTTATCATTCATATTACCCGTGATCCAACTGAACCAGCCCCACTCCGTAATTTCAATCCTACTGCGCATCTGCATGTTTAAATCGTGTATTAATCCTTTCAAAACTACTGCCGTTTATATAGGTGTTTTTAAACAGTGCAGATCCAGACGAGCCGGCTCATCAGGATCTGCACTATTTGCAAGAAATTTTCATATTTGTTAAACATAAAAATAAAAATTATAAATCGATTATTTGAAAATCATTTTGTGTTGCATGGAATTGACCGAAAATTAACATATGATATATAATCCATTCCAGTTATTTAGGGCTGAAAGGGTTAAATGTTTAAGTTGTTGGTAATATTATGTATTGACAAGCCAATGTACAATCTGTTCCGATCCCCACACTGGTTATACAACAAAACGCGGCTGGTTCCGTCAGATCATGGTCTTTGCTTGAACCTGTATTACTATTGTGTATATTATATTCTTCTACTAGATTCATATTTATGATGTCTTTTTTCCCAAACCTATAATATGAGGTGGAATGGGGGGTGGGGAGGGGGTCGGGAAGGTGTTAAAACAAAGAAAGGAAAAGAAAACAAAAAAAAACGCACAAAAGCAGATATTTATTATAGCACCCGCAACTAGCTCAGCTGAAGATGAAATTTTATTTTGGTATTTTTGTTACATAAATTAAAACTTTTGAAATGATAAAGTATTCCCAAATTTTTGTAAAGTTTTCAAGTTTGTTGGCCATTATTGCTGCCTTCCTGGATGTTTCATACAATAGTTGAATTCGATGCTTCAGTACGCTGAGACTTGGAACTACTTTTGAACACCGGCAATAATAGAGATAGTATTTAGTTTCTAATAGTATTAATTGCTTTAAGATACGTATTTTTTTTCGTAAATCCCAAAGATGAATGATTTTTCATTAATTGTAATAGTTATATTTTTGGTCGCTAACCATTCTTGAAGTTCCCTAAATATGTTTTTTGTAACCTTACAATCACAAAACAAATGTTTTACTGTTTCCGAAAACTTCTTACAGAATGTACATAATGGACTACTGACAATTTTTATCTTATTTAGTAAATCATTTGTGGCTAGAATATTGTGGTTCATTCGGTACTGGAACCATTTTCGAGTTGTGTCTTTTGTTATGATATGCGGCCATAAATATATTTTCTTCCATGTTTCATTGTTAAAATTATAGGTGGGTTCCATTTAGTTTTACCAGCTGGAGTTTCAGAATTGGAGTTTAATGCGAGGTACATGTCTTTTGTCCCGGTTTTGTTTTTTATGTATATTTTGAGTTTGTATGGAGTAAATGGCATTTGTTACTTTTTTTCGATATTGATAAGTTTCAAACTTTTACCCCAATCTTTTATTGCTTTGACAAGGCCATACTATTGAAGAAAGTTTATATTTATGTTGAACTTGTTTTTAAGTTCCACCAATTTTGATAATGTCATTTATAAAACATTTTCCCTTATCAAACCATGCCTTATTGAAGAAGGTTGTCCAACATTTTATGTTCTTATTAAAAAATAATGGGCTAGAAAGAAATGCATCCATGTTTATCGAAATAAGCTTGTTTTGTAATTTTAGATGAGCTTTTAAAACATTCCGCCAAATAAGTTTTTAAATTTTTCCTATTTTTTGTTCGATGTACATATCTCCCAATTTAAAAATATTATCTGTATCAATTTCTGTATTTAAAATGTTTATAAATTTGTATTTGTTGCACACTATTCTTCTTACCCATGTTGTTTTTAAAGACGATATATAGTCCTCAATATTTGGCATTTTTAGTCCGCCATCCTCATATTTTTTGCATGTGATAGTGCCTTTTACTCGTGATTTACCTTGCCATAAAAATTCATACATAACGCTGCTGATATCTTTAACACATGTTTGACTGGGGTTAGGTAGGGATATAAACAGGTGATTTAAAGATGGGAGAAGAAGAGACTTTATGACTGTGATTCGGCCTAATGGTGTTAAGTACCTTTTGTTCCAGCTGTTGATTTTTTCTTTTATGAGCCTTTTTGCGAGAAATTTATGTTCACAATTTTTTCTAAATCTGTGTCAAATGTAATTCCAAGCAATTTAAATCTGTTATTTCCCCACTTTAGTTTCCATTTTATTTTAATTGAGTCTTGGCTAAATTGTTTTGCCCCAATCCAAATAACTTGTGTTTTATCAAAATTAACTTTAAGTCCTGACATATGGGCATACATTTCCAGTTCATTAAGTGTTTCATTTAGTGATTCACTTGATCCATCCAAGAAGGCACTAGTGTCATCTGCAAACTGTGTTAGTTGATATTCTGTTCCATTTATTTTAATTCCTTTAATTTTATGATTTTTGCGTATTCTGATTGCAAGTATTTCTGCGCATAAGATAAATATGTACGGTGAGAGTGGGTCCCCCTGACAACAGCCTCGATGTATTGGAAAAAAAGGTGAGAGGTTGCAATGTTGATTAACTGATAGTTGAGCATTTTTGTAGAATAATGTAATCCATTGCCTAATATTTGGTCCGAATTTAAAGTAACAAAGTACTTTATGAATATAGTTCCACGATATAGAGTGAAATGCTTTCTCAAAGTCTATAAGAAGAAGAAGTCCTGGGATATTGTTTTTATGCCATCGGGTTTCGAAGAAACGGGTGACATATAGTGTTTGGACCGTCCGTCTGTCCGTCTGTCCGTCCGTCCGTCTGTCCGGGCCAACGTCCGGGGGTTTGAGAGCTTAGGGGCGTGGTTAGGAACAAAAGATTCCTTTGTAATATTCCGTAAGCTCATAAACTCTATTGTTGTTTAGGGGCTTTTTCATTGTTCTTCAAACAATGGAAATACACCATAAACCCAAAATGTTGGAACGTCCGTCCGTCCGTCACACTTTTCGGTTAACCACTTTGTCACAGTTTCTCAAACTGGCCATAGCATCTACATAAGTTGCTTAATCGCTTCAATACTTCAACACTTCATTCATTTGCATGTATGCTACACCTGCTTTGTCAACACTAATATCACCTTCGCCTTTTCACCTTCACATGGCTACTGAAGACTTAACAATTTTGGTTAACCAGTTCGTCACAGTTTCTCAAACTTGCCATATCATCTACAAGTTGCTTAATTGCTTCAATAGTTCAATACTTTATTCATTTGCATGTATGCTACACCTGCTTTGCCAACACTTATATCACCTTCGCATTTGCACCTTCACATGGCTACTGAAGACTTAACAATTTTGGTTAACCAGTTCGTCACAGTTTCTCAAACTGGCCATATCATCTACATAAGTTGCGTAATCGCTTTAATATTTGAATACTTCATTCATTTGCATGTATGCTACACCTGCCTTCCCATAACTAATATCCTTTTCACATTCCCAGGGTTCCCGAAATCACCTACTTATCCAGATTCAGAAGTTTCCTTAACAAGTTTGTCAAACTACCCATACATGTACATAAGTTAAATAATTATTTCGAAGAAACGGGTGGCATATAGTGTTTGGACCGTCCGTCCGTCCGTCCGTCCCCGTCCGTCACACTTTTCGGTTAACCACTTTGTCACAGTTTCTCAAATATGCTGCAGGTGGCATCCGCGTTCGACAGACGCAGTTCTTGTTTGTAATATATTGCATAATGTCGTATACCTGCTTAGTGTTTTCCCCCATGTATCTTCCTGAAATAAATCGTGTTTGGTCCCCATTTATTAATTTGTCTAATACTGTTTTTATTAGCCAGGTTTTTTTTAAAAAATCCAGGCTATTGGATTGGCGAAAGCCGGGCGGGCGGCGGGCTGCGGGCTGCGGGCGGCGGGCGGCGTCCACAATCAATGTTAAGTTTTCGTGTTTGAGTCCATTTCTTTGTTACTGTACCACCTAGGACCACCAAACTTTCACAGCTTCATAACCAAGGGGTGCCTACCACATCCAACTATCCAACATGTGACCATTTTTTTTACCTTCACATATTATTTCTACGTAATTGCCATTTTCAACGTTAACTTTTTAACGTACGTCTGGTTAAAGTTTTTTGGTTAAAAGTTTTTCGTTCTACTATATCTCTGCAACTGCTTCGCCCATTATCTTGAAACTTCACATGGGTGTTTATCATCATCCATATTTTCATTCTACCCCCAACCGTGCGGCCCCTATGCCCAATGTCAAGGTCAAATTACTTTGATTTTTTTTGTTAAAGTTTTTTCGTGTACTATATCTCTGCAACTGCTTCACCCATTACCTTCATACTTCACATGGGTGTTTATCATCATTGTCAGCGCGATATCATCGGCATTTTTGGCATACGTCCGTCCGTACGTCCGTATGTCCGTGTGTCTGGCTAAAAATTGTTGGTTAAAGTTTTTCCATATACTATATCTATTTGTTTAGTGTCCATGCCTCGCCCCAAGGCGCGACATGCAGGCCACGGCCATCTAGTCTACAAAAAGTGGGTATAATTATGTTATCCAAGTGTCTATGCTTGGAAAAAACCTGGCCTTCGTGGCTTTGCCTGGTTTCTTGTTCTATTTGCGATGGATGCTGATGCCATTTTGTAAATTGTGTTTAATAATGAAATAGGTCTTTAATTTTTTAGAAAATGTCGAGGTTTATTTTCTTTTGGGATTAGTGTTATTATACCCTGCCATTGAGTTATAGATAGTTCACCCTTCTGATAGCTATAATTTATTGCCCTACAAATGAAATCACCCAGTTTATGCCAAAACATTTTATAAAATTCGCATGCAAATCCGCTTGTACCTGCGCTACGGTTGTTCGTCATGTTTTTTAGTGCAAATGCTAGTTCAGTTTTTGTGATTAATCCCTCTAGTTTTTCTGATTCTGTTTCATTTAATTTTGGTACATGCGCATTTTCCAAAAACATATCTACATCTAGATCTTTATAAGTATCTGTGTCTTTATTGCTATACAGTTTGGTGTAAAATAGTTTTGTTTCTTTTAATATCTCTGACTGATTTAATTGTAATTATTTTGCCATTTTCTGTTTCAAGTTTTGGTATTGTTTTACTTATAAAGTTATGACATTCGAGTGCACAGAAATATTTTGTTTGTTTTTGTCCTTCATTTATATTTAGAGCCCTTGATCGAATAACTGAACCATTTACTTTAATTTTACGAATTTCCTGGAGTTCTAATTTTAAAATTTCAATTTTATTCATGTCTTCTTTCTTTAATTGTTTTTCCATGTCTAATATTTGTTCTGTTAATAATTGTTCTTTTTGATTGGTTTCTTTTTTTATAAAGGAAGAATAAGAAATAGATTTTCCACGTAGTTCCATCATAAGTGTTTCTAGAAAAAGTTGATCGTTAATTGTGAATTGCAATTCGTTGTTTGGTATTTCATGTAAGTTTTCTCGGTTATATATTGGAATAGCATATCGATTTTTTATTTCTTCTATTTTTTCATTAATCATGTTTATGTAATTTATGTCTTTCAGCATTGAATTGTTATGTTTCCATAGTGGTGTTCCCTTTATAAAATTGTTGAAACATAAATTTAACAATACAGGTGAATGATCAGATCTGTAGCTATTTTCAATGATGCAGTTTTTAATTAACGGTAAAGTATTTTCAGAGATGGGGAAGAAGTTTAGTCTTGCTTGCTGAATAGGCTGTCGTCGTCTCCATGTGAACCTTCTCATTATGGGGTGATTTTCTCTAAAAGGGTCGATTAAATATTTTTCTTCAATAATTATTTCTAATAATTTTTCTCCAGATTTTTATTATTTATATTTTTATTTGTTATGATAGCCTAAATCTGGGTCCAAAACAAGGTTAAAATCTCCGCATAAAATGACCCTCTATCATGCTGTGGCAAATCCACGACCCACCACCCAACCCTTACCCCAAGCTCAAGGTCACAAACTTTGCATGTTCATAAACTTAACGTTGGGGTAAATGTTGTGTAACTTCTGTTTCTTTACAAGGAACGCCTACATATTTCATACATGCATTCATCTAATGACACTCTATCGTGCTATAGCAAATCCGTGAGCCATCCCCACACCTTTCTCCAAGGGCAAGGTCACAAACTTAGCACATTCATCAACTTACTGTTGGGGTAAATGTCTTATAACATCTGTTTCTTTTCATGGAACGCCTTGCTATTTCAAACATGCATTCATCTGATGATACCCTATCGTGCTATAGCAAATGCATGACCCACCGCCCACCCCTTACCCCAATATCAAGGTCACAAACGTAGCACATTCATAAACTTAACGTTGGGGTGGTAAATGTTGTGTAACTCCCCCCCCCCCCCCGCACCCCTTTCCCCAAGATCAACATCATAAACTTAACGTTGGAGTAAATGTCTTTTTATAACTTTTGTTTCTTTACAGGGAACGCATTCATATTTCATACATACATTCATCATTCATCTGACGATACTCTATCGTGCTGTAGCAAATCCATGACCTACCCCCAATCCTTACCCAAAGGGCAAGGTCACAAACTTAGCATATTCATAAACTTAACGTGGGGTTAAATTTCTTATAACATCTGTTTCCTTTCATGGAACGCCTTGATATTTCATACATGCATTCATATGATGATACTCTATTGTGCTATAGCAAATCCACAACCCACCACCCAAGCCTTACCCATAGGTCAAGGTCATAAACTTAGCATGTTCATAAACTTAACGTTACGGTAAAAGTTGTGTAACTTCTGTTTCTTTACAGGGAACGCTTTGATATTTCATACATGCATTCATCTGATGATCCTCTATAATTGTGCTACTCAAATCCATGACCCGCCCCACCCCCCCCACCCCTTTCCCCAAGATAAAGGTCACAAACATAGCAAATTCATACATGCATTGTGGGCGGTGGTCGGGCGAATGAGACGGCGTAACAGTTGTTGCAAATCCATGATCCACCACCCAACCCTTACCCCAAGGTCAAGGTCACAAACTTAGCATGTTCATAAATTTAACGTTGGGGTAAATGTTGTGTAACTTCTGTTTCTTTACAGGGAACGCTTTGATATTTCATACATGCATTCATCTGATGATACTATATCAAGATATAGCAAATCCACAACCTACCACCCAACCCTTACCCCAAGGTCAAGGTCACAAACTTAGCATGTTGATAAGCTTAATGTTGGGGTAAATGTTGTGTAACTTCTGTTTCTTTACAGGGAACGCTTTGATATTTCATACATGCATTCATCTGATGATCCTCTATTGTGCTACAGCAAATCCATGACCCATCCCCCCACCCACCCACCCCTTTCCCCAAGGTCAGTGTCACAAACTTAGCACATTCATACATGCATTCCTCATGTGGATAGCTATCATGTTGTAGAAAATCACCAACTTAATGCGTTCATAAACTTAATGTTGGGTTAAATTTTGTTTTACTTCTGTTTTCAAGGAGCGCATTGATATTGCATACATTCATTCATCTTAATATGCTATATTATGCTATAGCAAACCCGCGACCCAACTTGCACCACTGACCCCAATTTCAAGGTCCACCGCACGCCCCTTAACCCAAGGTCAAATTATATAATATTTATGTTTTTTATACAACTGTGCCAAGTTTGAGTGAAGGCTGCCAATAGGCGAGCTTCGTTGTCTTCTGACAACTCTTGTTATTGTACCAAATTTATGACATTATGGCTGTGATAATGTCATAAATTCAGTATAATAATTGTGCATACTGTTAATCATCAAATACATGAAGTTGGGAAAAATAAATGATTACTCCCTCTAAGTACACTTTGCTTTGGTGAAATCCGCTATTGCTCTTTCCTTGCATTCAAGCAGCCAGACAAAGAACTATTCTGTCTGTTAGACACATGACAGGGGGCCGACCGTTTCACTAAACCTTGTGCGACTAAAATGTTGGTAAGTGCAAAATTATGACAGTCTGTGAATTTCACATTAACCATGTTTTCTTGTAAACAATTATTGGATTTACATTTATTGAACATAGGCTGCATATGCAGCCTAAATGTATGCTCAATAACTGTAAATCCATTAATTGAAATTTCTAGATGATCCTAAATTTGCACTTACGAACATTTTAGTCGCACAAAGTTTAGTTAAACGGGCCCCTGGTGTCTACTGATTCAGACTGAATGATGAGCAGTGCAGACCCTGATTAGACAGCACAGTGGCAAATGCCATACACGCTATTTATCCAGTCGCAGCCACATGTCTGGTTGTGACCGGCAAACTGTAGCATTCAATCTGCGGATCTACAACAAAACAGAAGCAGATTGTCGCTGTAGATATTTGATCAGATTATGTGGCTCAGCAGGTTGGGTATGTGATGAATCGATTGTTAAGGAGTCATATCTTACTTGGATTCACACCTGGGGCTAATTAAGTGATTTATAGAGTAGTCAGGGTGCATAGCACTGGATCAGGGGCCCGTTTCACTGAACTTCGTACGACTAAAATGTTCGTAAGTGCAAATTTAGCATCGTCTGGAAATTCTAATTGATGGATTTACATTTATTGAGCATAGGCTGCATACATGTATGCGATGTCCAATGTACCCGGGCTCGACACCCCTCCCCCTACCACCTAGCATTCTCCCTCACTTTGCAAGCTCCATTGTAGTTGCAAACAGTGGGGTGAGTGTGGGAGGAGGGATGTCCGATGTACCCGGACTCGACTTTGAGAGCTGCACATTGTAGTTGCAAACAGTGGGGTGGGGGCGGGGGGATGGGTGGGGAGGAGGGATGTCCGATGTACTCGGACTTGACTTTGCGAGCTGCATTGTAGTTGAGTTGCTAACAGTAACTCTTGCAATCTACTCCCGTACCGTTCATAGCGGTACGGGAGTAGATTGCAAGAGTTACTTTTCCCAACTAGCTCCATTGGATCACCCACCTGGGCTTCAGCTTTAGATAGCGTTCCTACATAACGTACTGCTGCTACCCAGTTTGAGGCAGTCCAAGCAATTCCTTGACCACGTTGAAGGTATTAGATGGTATCGTGGTCGCCAGATCATAGTGGGTTTTCACCAGTTTCCTCCCAAATTAACCCTTTCACCCCTATTAAGTAACTGAAATGGACGGCTCGTCACGAGCCGGTTCATCTGGATGTACACGTTTTGCCAATACCACTATACAGGCCTGTGGTGTTGAAAGGGTTAAGGACTACACTCACTCCTCCACATATACCAACCAACTCATTGTTAAATGTTCTTGTCCCTAAATGACCTGAACTGTTGCTGGGACGTTAAACCCATTCACTTTCACTTTGTCTGAAAACATTGCAAAATACTAAATAAAGTTTACTATTTTTTTATTACTTTAAACTTTCACCACTCAAAGGGTAGACTAGTTCTTCTCAGTCTCCCATGAATATATAAAATAACATTGCTGAACAAACACTAAATCACTAAACACAGTTCAATGGGGTAATCGTAGCAAGTTATCTCCCTTTGAATTATTTATAGAAATCCCGTCCAAATGGTATAATTTAGGGCCTGAATGCTTGTAAAAAGGGTGAATGTAGCAGGAATTGTTGTGAAAATGCATTATTCTAGTCTTTTTGACGAGTGTAACACTGTTGATCCAGATCATCTTAATTTATGTATCTACGCAATCGGATCTGGGACTACATTATTTTCCAGATTAATATTTTCACACTTATTAATGTTATTGCAATCAGTGGAGTGCAGTCTGATCCGGGTCTACTCTGTTTGCAAAACTGAAATACAGCAAAGGACCTGGGACCCGTTTCACTAAACTTTGTACGACTAAAATGTTCGTAAATGCAAATTTAGGATCGTCTGGAACTTTCAATTGATGGGTTTACATGTATTGAGCATAGGCTGCATATGAAGCCTATGCTCAATAAATGTAAATGTAACAATTGTTTGCAAGAAAAGATTGTTAATGTGAAATTTACAGACTATAATAAGTTTGCACTTACGAACATTTTAGTTGTACAAAGTTTAGTGAAACGCCCCCCGATCTCTATTAATGGATATGCAAAGGGAAATAACTAGCTACGATCCTTCATTGATCCCTCGTTTTCAGATGCGAAAACATCACTAAGTAAGGAACAGCTGCTGAAGATCCAGATTGATCTTCCAGATCTGCAGGAGCTTGCAGAGCTTGCAGATCTACAGGAGCTTGCAGAACAAAGTGAGAGCACTCACCTAGTTCTGGTTGTCGACAAGAGTGGATCGATGGCGGACAATTGGTCACAGGTACCATAGCAACAATCACAGGCACTTGGGGTACGAACGACAAAATCATATTTCGCCATCTTTTCATCAAACAGAATTGGTACTAGTGTACATTGGGCCCGGCTCTCAACTAATTCAGTAATCGTAAAGTACAGAAAGGTGAATAATCCACTTCCTTTGATTTGAAAGATGGCGAGTGTCTTACCTTTTAGATCAGAGTAAAATTGGGTATCTTTTAAAGAAAATGTTACATACCACAAAGTGCCTGTGGCATCGATGATCGTAATCATCGAAAATTGGTCAAAACATATTTCGGTTCTACCACATGTATCACAGATGAAATGGAAAAATCAGTTCTCAAAGTTGTACACTTTTTCTATTACACAACATCAACTTCGTTGTTAATTTGACTGCTGTATGTCTTAAAGGGGCATATCAGGATTTTTTTAAATAATACTATAAAAATAAAAACATGTTTTCATCACGGCCTTGTTTAGAGTGGTTTAATACTAATAATAATCTACAATTGTCTTTGTCTATGTGCAAGAGATGGGCCATGGCCTACTGTCTGTTTCACGAAACCTGCCCATATTTTACGGCTATATAAACAAGGCAAAAACTATCTTTTTTTTCGATAATATTAAATTATTTATAATAATATAATAATTTAAGATGACCGTACTTTTTATTTTGTGAAATTTGGTCCAATATTGATTTTATTGCAAAAATACAATTTCTCCCCATAGACATCTTCACAGATGGGGATTTAACATGGGGCCATTTTATTAATTTCAGAAATAGTGGACCAATTTTCAAAATGTAACTTGTTTTCTTAGTTTGATAATGTTCAAGGTATCTAGCTAGGTTTCAGAATCAGTTTCCAAAATATTTCGTTTTTGGAATCCTCCAGGTTTTCCACCTCTTTTTTCCCCATTTTAGATTCCCATAGTGAACTCAGTTTTCGTAATAAAATCAATATTTGACCAAATTTAACAAAATAAAAAAAGGCTCAGTCTTAAATTTAGATAAAATTTAATAATATTTAAAAAAAAATATTTGTTTTTGCATCGTTTATATGGCCGTAAAATTTGGGCAGGTTTCGTGAAACAGACAGTAGGAGATATAGCACTGGACTTAAATACCGTAATTTCTGATTTCTCAGGGCTCCAGATAAGGAATTAGTAATTGAGAATTGTCACTCCATCATTTCTGAAGCAATTGGGTATTTCAAAATTTTAATTTGGTAAAATAAAATCACACTACTGTTTACACATCAACAGACAGCAATTATTGAATAATTTTCTTCGAAATGAAAACATGTCTTGGCATTTCTTTAGAATTGTCTCCAAGGAGACAATTCTAATGAAATACCAAGATGTGTTTTCATGGAAAATAAGAAAAATATGCTATATTTGTAGTCTGTTTATTCATTACGCAAACATTGTATTAGCGATCGCACCCCCAGAACACCCCCACTGACCAACGTAAAGAGGGGGTATAGTGGGGTACCCGCTCAATAGGTAATGCGGTCAAATAGGCCACGATTTAGTGACTATTTTCGAACAATAAATTATGTTGTAAGCAATTGTAGTATGTATTTTCAATATTTTTATCATTAAAATATATTATATCTGTACTCCTTTAAATAACATTTGTATATTTTAAATATGTTGATGTTCTGATGAAGCGCATGAATATAAGTATTCACTGATCCAGCTTATTTTGAGGCAAATCACACAGCCTTAAAACATAGTGCTGGAGTATAAACAATATTATAGTATAGTATTCATAAGTATATCGCTATAAACATTAATTACAATATGTATGCATATTATTAAAACAATAGATGCTATCGCTGTTTCGCTATATATGATATTTATAACAAAACATTTTTTTCATTCGTCCACGTACGGATTTCTGTCACACAAAGCGCCATTTTCAATTCAAATTTTGACTTGTGCATATGAACCGGACCAAGCTTAAACAACGTTCGATTCCGTCCGATTCAAATTTCTCTGCAGAATGTTCAGACTAACTACATAAGTAGTGCTTCTAAATAAGTGTTAACGGTTGGAACGTGGTCTTCATTAAAACGAAGAACCACAGTAGTATTGATGAAAAATAAGATTTACCCGAGTCCTCATGGGGGCTGCCATTAATCCAGTGTAAACAATAAATCATGTGATCTCTTACCCTGAGTAGCCCCCGCTTCATGAGATGGTGTTCTTTCTTTTTTTTTTTTCTTTTTTTTTTTTTTATCTTATATTTAAGGGTAGGAATTGGCTCGAGGACCTTCCAAACCCGGGCATTTGAACCCAAAAGTGGCAGGCCAATGACCGTTGGCCCGTTTGTTTCCGAATTTACTAATATCTGCCATACAGTCGAAATATGTGCATTAAATGAAGGAGGCAGTGAGGCGGTTAATTTAACCTACCTAGTTCATTCTCCTATCGCACGAAGCCGGTATGTAAGACCGTGAAAAAGGCTGAGTGTGAGTGTGAGTGCATGCGATATATGGAGATTCAGCCGTAACAGTGTTATCCTACATAATGATGATATTTGACGATTGGTCAGGGCATAACATATCAGGCTGGGAATGATCGATATTTGGTTATGCAAAGAATGATGTAATATGTTTTCGGGCCCAGCTACTGTCGTTTCGCGGCTTATCGTTATATACGATTTGCTATTATTCGAGTTCAGGTGCGGCATTTATCTGTTACTATTTGGTTATATGACAATGAGTTTCACATATTCTGAAGACGAAAGAAAAAGAGAAGATAATACAAGGCGGTATAGCAATTGCCCATATATTAGTGAGTGGCCCATACCATACCGCCGGTCATGGTCCAAAATGTTAAATTTGATTTCAGACGATGCATATTACAGTCAATAATGTTTAATAATAGTAATGCGGGCGGCCAAATCCGGTCTATTCTGCATTAGTCTGTGAGATGAATGGTGGGGAAACCGGAGTACCCTGGGAAAACCACCTCCTCCGGCAAGTAATGACAACTTCACATACGTCGGTGTAGAGGTGAAGAGCTGTGATCGAACAGCTACCGGGGACCAATGCCGGCTCTTTACTGCCGGTCCAAATGACGGCATCAGCTGTCACTCCGTGCCCGGCGCCCGGCCACACCGCAACAATGTCCATTTGGTTCTACAACATATCTTTTAAAACAAGAGAACATGTATGCTTAAGGGTTAAACAGGAGGCGATTGCCTGCCATCATTAACCTCTGAAGAAGAAGAAGAAAACAAAAAAAGTATAGGGTGCGGTCGCCAGTATTGGAAGACGATTATTGGTCAGTGGGAGTTGGGGTGGAGGTTGCAAGTTGTCCTAGTCCATGTATATGGTGTCATCAGAATGTGTATGGTACAAAGGGAGGGGTGGGCAGTGATATGTATATTTATTATTACATAGGTAATCTATATATATATATATATACATCTATATATTGTCGAATATATTGGTTGTCATACTGGTTATACTATGTTTTGCTTGGAGATTGGGTTTGCGTTAATTTATTTAGTTTAGCTTCATGTATTAGCCCCTACGAGCCTGTACATATCGTCTCGTTAATATCCCAGTACTAATCCTCGATAAGGCAATCCATACCAGATAGATTTTGCCGGGCCAGTTCCGATCGAGTACATACCCATTGGATGGGGGAGAGATCACTTGTCGTATATTTATATCTACAGCCTGATACTAATATGTAATATACTTTTTCAGATTGGGTTTGTCTTAATCTATTTAGTTTAACTTCATGTGTTAGCCCACATAAGCCTGTACACATGAAGTACATGTACAAATGTATTAATTGTTGCACTTTGACATGCGTCTGTATCATGCGAAACAATCAACAGTGGTACACAGTGCCAGCTTCTTGCCCAGGTGAAGCTCCCACGTATCGGGTTCTCGGCGTCCGCATACCAAAGTATAATGCTTCACACGAAACATACATGTATACGTACATTTATATACCTCCCGCATACAGGCACATTTAACATAAGATTATAAAGAAACAACATGAAATTCACATGTAATGCTATATGGAAAGGATGAGCACTAAATACATTGTTTCAATGTACATGTATTGATGATATAACATATATACAACCTATATGCTGTTATGTTTGGAGATTGGGTTCTGATTGGGTTGGGCTACCGCACCCCACCTAATACATGTCATAGATCACTTGTCTTATATTTATATTTACAGCCTGATACTAATAGACTTTTTCAGATTGGGTTTGTCTTAATTTATTTAGTTTAACTTCATGCGTTAGCCTACACGAGCCTATACATATCGTCTCGTTAATTTCCCAGTACTAATCCTCGATAGGGCAATCCATACCAGAGATACTTTCTCGGGCCAGTTCCGATCGAGTACAGACCCATTGGTGGATCACTTGTCTTATATGTATATTAGTTATATGTTGCTATGTTTTGAGATTTGGTTCTGATTGTGTTGGGCTACCGCACCCCACCTAATACATGTTAACGTTAACTACATGTATATACATCCTAACATAAGCTGCGTACATGGATCTTGCAACATTGTCAACCAGTGACGATATCTACAGTAGTTTTCATATCTGGGATGGAGACAATGGGGCCTAGTGTCACGGACGTAACTTAGCTAGGACAACTCCATCGTATTTTTATTGTGTTCCTACCCTTAGTACCGGTGTATACATGTGTACATGTATTGTATTTTGAAGTATGATTCATTATATTATTTAATTGTGCAGAATTTATTATTTTATTTTTGGAGCAACGGTATTATGTTATATTTTATTCCAGTACCCTGTCGCCTTAATGTATTTTAGTACAGCTAAGTGTATTTCCGTTTCACATTCTTTAGGGGGGAATATTAAATTATATGGGGACGATATAATATTATTTTTTAAGCAAACAGCGGCTAAATCGTTTCTTGCTGATTCATGCGTTGGACAGAAGAAGAAATAGTGGTCCAGTTCTTCTATTTCGTCTTCATCGCACTGACTACAGTTTATATCTAGATCAATATTGCTGCCCTGTGGATAACGATTTGCCTTTATACCATTTCTGCCTAATCTAAGTCGTGTGATTATTCTGTCTGCCCGCCTATCCTTACTGTATACTTTACACGTAACTGGGATTGTGGGAATCATTGATTGTAGTATGTGCCCACCGTGCTTACTTTCATGAATGTTATTCCAACGTGTTTGCCATTTGTATCTTGATTTTTTGCTAATAACAGAATATATTTCTCTATGAGTAGGTAGTGTTAATTCATCAGTGCCTGTCAAATGTGCTGAAGCAGCCGCGCGATCTGCTTCTTCATTACCGGGTATTCCAATATGGGAAGGGACCCAGTCTATATTTATAAGCTTGCCCTGTTCCACTGTTCTGCTTATTAGTGTCTTAATGTCATGTATTTTGTCGGGTCTCGTTTTAGATCTACCTGAATTAATAGCTTGAACAGAGCTTAATGAATCTGTTATAATTACTGTGTTTTTGTAGTCATTTAGCGTAGGAGGTTGTATATAAGGGCCTTTTTCTATGGCAATAAGCTCTGCTGTAAATACACTTAGAGTGGATGCCAACTTATATTGTTCTATATGATCTAGTTGGGGTACCACAAAAGCAGCTGATGTTATTCCTAGTTCTGAATGTTTGCTACCGTCCGTGTATATCTGAAGCGTGTCTTTCCAATGGTGGTGAATGTAATATGTTGCGTTTTTAAGGCTGAGGGCTGGATCCCTATTCTTATCTATTATTATTTCTGTAAGGTCAGATCTTGCTGTGATTTCAAATGGGTAATAAGGTATGTGTGTGAAGAATGGTTGTATTTTACAGTCATTTAGTCCATATTCTTCTTTCAGGCTTATTGCGTTCATTGCATAACATGTTTTTATTTTATTATTGTTAGATTGATACTTTTTATTCGGTTTACTAGGAACTTTTTTAATTCTTAACATGTTGTATTTATATGTACGTTTGGGTTTTATTAGTTCGTTAAGTGGTAGGTTAGCACCATATGGCTGGGTGCGGGCCCAGTATTTTAGTAAATTACATTCACTTCGCAGATCCAGTGGTTGTACAACTGTTTCTACTTCTATTGCTGCGGCTCTAGTGGATTGATAGGCACCCGTTGCTACTTTTAATGCTGCTCTTTGAATTATTTCTAGTTTATTTAGATGACTGGCCGCTGCGTCTTTGTATAACATACAACCTTAGTCCATTTTAGATAGTATTAATGCTTTATAGAATCGTAGGATAGACGGTTTGTCTACTCCATATGATGTACCTGATATAAGTTTCATTAGATTAAGGTCCTTCCTACACCGTTGGACTAGGTTTGTTACATGAGGACCCCAGGTTAATCTGTCGTCTAATATCATACCTAGAAATTTTGCACATTTCTTGTAAGGGATTGATTGGTTGTTCACCACTAGATTTTTTATTCTATAGTTGCTGTTCTCTTTTATAGGTGGTACCACTGCTCCGCAACTTTATAGCACAATGTTCCTCCGTTATGAAATATGACTGCCTCAGTTTTAAGTGGGGAGATTTTAAACCCCCATTTATTTTGCCATATTGTAATTTTTATCTAGTGATGTTCTGTACAACTCCGAGGGCTACATCTAGATTCGCATGTGCATTCCAGATCGCGCTGTCATCAGCAAATTGTGATAGGTCTTCTTTTTTTACGTGTATTCTTATTAGCATTGTTAAGTTCAGTATGCAGTGTGTCAATCATGATGTTGAATAATATTGGACTAACGACGCTGCCTGGGGGTGGGGGGCAACCATTATCTATGTTTTGGAATTCGGAGTGCTCTGTTCCTATTCTGACTCTAATTTTCCTGCCCGTAAGAAATTTGTCAAGCCATAACACCATTCTGTTATTTATGCCCTTCTCTATGAGTTGCCCTATTGTTCCCTTTGTCCACATTAGGTCAAAGGCTTTCTCTAGGTCTAAGAACACAGCAACGACCGTTTTCTTTTCCATCATAGCTGTTTTAATTACGGTTTCAAGTCGTGCTAGTTGATCTAAGGTAGATCTTTGATTTCTGAATCCTGATTGAGTCGGGCTTATTTTTTGGTTTGATTCTATATGGTGCTTTAACCTATTCGCTACCATCGTTTCCATCACTTTGCAAATTGTTGGTGTTAACGAAATTGGTCTGTATGATGATGGATGCGTTGTATCCTTTTTAGGTTTTAATATAGGGATGATGGTAGCTTCTTTCCAGGAGTCAGGTAGGGTACCGTTTTCCCAGGATTTATTTATAGCCAGGAGCAATTGTTTCATAGATTCAATAGGGAGATGCTTTAAAATTGTATAGTGTATTTTATCTGCTCCTGGTGCTGTATTCTTTTTACTTTTAAGGGCAGCTTTTAGTTCTGACATGATGAAACGTCTATTGAGGCCGGTTCCATCATTTAATTCAGGAATTATTGTTTGTGTATCTATCTTAGATTGGATAATTGGATCTCTTTGTTCTTTAACTTGTCTAAATTCTGGTGTAAGGTTGTCGTTACTTGAAATAGTTTTATAATGGTCTGTGAGCACCTCTGCCTTTTGTTTTTCATCGTAAACTAGGTTGTTGTTATGTAAAATTGGTGGTAGTGGTGGTGTACGTTTACCTCTGATTCTATTGAATTGATCCCAAATTTCTTTACTAGTTTTTTTGTTATTAAGTTCCGAAATAAATTTCTCCTAACCGATTTGTTTTGCCTCATTTAATATGGCGGACGCGAGGGATTTGGCCTACCGATACTCGTCCCACCTTTTTTCTTTCAGGGTTTTATGGTATTTATATGCCTGTTTCCATCTACGCAGACAGTTCTCCCTGTTTTTAATGGCATCCGAGCAGGCCGGAGTCCACCAGGGATTGGTTGGGCGAGTGTGTGCTTTACCACTTGTCTGTGGTATGCATTCCTTACTGATTTCGTAGAGAGTGCTCACAAATTCATTATGATATTCATTGCAGTTTAATGTTTTCTCTATGTGTAACTTAGTTGAACATAAGTGATGGAAACGCTCCCAGTCAGCCTGACCTAACTTCCATTTAGGAATTGTTGCGGGAGTACTGTTATGGTATTGGGTCAAAACTTTAGTAATTATTGGATAGTGATCACTTCCTAGTGTAGAATCGTGTACAAACCAGGAGGACGAGGAAGCTAGAGCTGGTGTAGCTAATGTTATGTCTGGTGTTGTTCCTATACCTTTACTATGTGGGATATGAGACGTATCGAATGTTACGGCCCCATCATTTAATAATACGTAATCTGTATTGTC
This sequence comes from Conchocele bisecta, assembly GCA_029237695.1. Taxonomy (NCBI): domain Eukaryota; kingdom Metazoa; phylum Mollusca; class Bivalvia; order Lucinida; family Thyasiridae; genus Conchocele; species Conchocele bisecta. The sequence continues at coordinate 59,136,926 of CM055281.1, forward strand.
TAAAAAGTTTATTATTTCATCACCAGTTTTGTTTGTTTTGGCGAGATAATGCATGTCCCAAAGTGGGTTGTGTCCGTTAAAGTCACCCAATATCAGAGCTTTATTACTTATCTGTTTGGTAATGTTATATAGATTGTGTAGTTTAGTAGCGTTTGTACTGCCACCGGGACCGATGTATACATTTAGTACGTCTATATTACCTTTGTTACCTAATATTTTAATTGCAGAATAAAGAATATTTTCTGTTTCCTTTACATGATTCGTTTTTAATTGTGTACAAGAAACTCCATTTTTAGCATATATGCCTACTCCACTACCATGGAATGGATTTGTGGAGTGCACTATTAAGTTGTATCCTGTTAGAGTTGATGGTTTTGGCATTTCCTGAAGGTATATTACATCGGGTGACAATATGTTAGTTTCTATAGCATTTATTAGCTCTCCCTTTGTCCGTAGAAATCCCCGACAGTTCCATTGAAGGACTGTCAGGGGGTAATTATTACTATTATTATTTCTACCCATATATGTTTAATGTTTTATTTAATGTTATGTATTATTGCGAACATAATTCTGCGTTTGTGCAGAAGCGCCATGTTTACTATTCAGAGGTTCTGGCTGGAGGCTGTTTCAGGTTCATTGCTTCTCAGCTGTACTGGAGGCGCTAGAACATTGGGACCTTGCTTACATTGGACTTTACGTTTAGGTGTTTTAGTTTTGACGACTACCAAATGTTCCATTCCTGTTAAAAGTGTTTGATTGTTTTTGTGTAAGGGGCATATTGTATGTTTTGTTCTTATTAGATTTAGCGCACTTATTTGTTTCCCCCACCGGGCTACCCGTTGGACTGGCATTTGGGGTGGATGTTTTAATGTTGTTGGTTGCTGCCTCTGTGTGTTGTTTCGTAACACTTCTATGACCTTCTGTTATGCTGTATGTGTTAATGTTGTCGCTGGAACTATTTTGTGATATATTTGATAAGCATAGAGGTGATGACGCTGGGGCGGATTTGTTGGGGCTATTGCTTACGACTGGGCAGCAAGGACTTTTTGCGCAGTCCATGCTGATGCTATGTGACATTTCGGGTTCCATTTCAGTTGTTATGCCGAGTTCCGCCGCCCGTTCTAGTATTGTTGTGTCTATTTCCGTTATTAGTCCAGCATGTTTGTGATTACTCGTAGCTATTGATGGATGCCGGGGTTCAGTATTGTTATTTCTTTTTTGTTTAGTGGGTGGGGGTGATGTAGGGTTTTGTCTGGGTATCGTGTTTACGTGTTGAATAATAGCGGCAGTAACTTCAGTGTGTGTGAACTGTCCTATTTTGTAGACTCTGCTATGTGACCTATTATTCCTTTTGTTTTAATTCCTAAATGAGATTCTAATGTTGTTTCTATCACCGCTATTAGATCCAAAAGTTGATTTTTTGTTACATACTGCTGTATTTCAGTATCTTGTTTGGCGTGTGTATCCATGGATGGTGATTCAGATGCCCGTTTGCGTTTGTTGTATTGTGGTGTGGCTGGGATAGTTGAATACTGGCCGTTTTGTTGTTGTATAGGTAGATTAGTGGTGGCATGAACATGTGTGGTAGTGGTCGAAGTGTGTGTTTGCAGTTGTTCCTTGAGTGCGTCACGCGTTAGTTGTCTTGTTTGATTTTTGTGATTAATGTGCGTCTTATATTTAAGAAATATCGGGCAGTATGGATCGCTGGCTCGGTGGCCACAAGCCTGTTATTCTGCTACAAAGCAATTGTTGCAGAAATCGTTGTCCCTCGTGTATTTAAATGTGCAATCCTTATAGAAGTGTGCATACCCACAAATTGGGCAGTTGACAAAATTGTTTCTGCAAGCGTCTTGTCGGTGACCAAACTGCTGGCATTTATTGCAGCGAATTGGTCGTTGAATTGTGATGCCAATATCGATTGGGTTACCGTTGTTGATGTACGAAGCTGGTGTTATTTGGTATGGTAGATGTATGTGGTAGATGTACGTGATGTGCGTCGGTGATGCTGTTCTTTTTGGCGTCTAATGCTAGCATGATGTCTTCCTTGCTCAATCGGGCGAAGTCAGGGTGCTCAGCTATGCCCACCGTGACAATTTGTTGTTGTTGTTGGTGCGTGTTGGACTGCGTTTTCCTGGGCATTGGTTTATTAACTAACTTGAATTCTACGTTTGACATACTTGGGGGTGCCGTGAATAATTTTGCTCTACCAATCCATTGTTTTGGTAGTGTGACTCTAATGATGTCCGGTACGCTGTCGAGTGTACACCGAATATCTGACTGGTTTAGTCTATTACCCAGGAATGACATCAGGGCCAAGACGAAATGTGGTAATCTTATTGCAGCTCGCCTGGACCCAATGATTTTGAAGCGGATTGTGTCAGTTTGTGTGTTGTTGTTTGTCTGTTTGTCATGTATTGTGTCTGTGACTGGTTCCACAGTTGATTGACGTGATGGTGGGGTGGTCTGTGTGGTACATGTATGTGGTTGCTTGGCCTCTGGTGATTTACTACTAGGAGATAGTGAGTCTGACATGTCCTGTTCCCTAGTTCTCTTTTTCGTATTAGGTGTGTTGAGTTATGCCATTATTTAACATTAACCGAAGATGGGAAACGAATATTTTTGATAATAAGTAATAATAAGTAATTTCACAGTCTTATTGTTTTCTGTACGTTGGCGCCTTGACTATATATAGTATATGCTTATAAAGTGTAATTTCTGATATATATCTGTCTATATATCTGTCTATATTGTCTATATTGTCTATTTATATAAGAAGTACTAACAAGTAATAACAGTTTTGATTGGTTTTCGTACGTTGGCCCCTAGACTATAGATAGCAATGTGCTACTGTGATGCAAGTTATATTGACTATTCCAGTAATATTTTAATTTATATAAACAAGTATATATAAGTATATATTTAGTTCTGATTATTATTGGAAAAATGAATTGAATTAGGATAATTTAAATTAAATTTTACTAATCAAATTAAATAATAACTAATTATGGATCCCTACGTACAAAGAATCCACTGAGAAGAATAAATATACTCACAATATCACCTCACAGTGGCAACGTATGTGCTGAGTTATACTTACGCGTGCGAGCCAAGTACAACAATAGGGACCACCTTACCTGTATTGTCGTGGTAAGCTGTGGTAAGCTGTGGTAAGCTGTGCTTTGTATTCAGTGTAGATGGCTATTATTAGTAGTATTTATTGATGTGGTCAGATTTGAACCACAGTGCTGAGAAAAGATACCCTATGCTATGCAGAACCACGATAAATTCCGTGTTTTGTCAATTTAATATACACAGATCAGTATACAGAGCAGAGCCAGAAATAATAAATTAATACACTTACTTGATTGTTACTGCTAAGGTGTCGTTACTAGCTGGTAAATAAGTGATATATTGAAGTACTCACAAGATTTGATATTTTGCGATCGATTGCTATCAGAGCGATATAATGCGACTGTTCCGGTCAACGAAATAAATCACACTGATGATATGGTGTGCTAATCCCAACATCTAATTATAAATACACGTGTGGCTTTGTGTGGAAAAATCGATAACACGTAGCAGTGTGACGAGTTGTTGATCTGATGACATCACACAGCTGTAAATTTTGACCCTTAGGCAATGTTTTGAAATTGATGCATGGTTTTGATGTGTGCCGCACACCTCGTCAGAGACAATACACTCTCGATTATACGCAGATCTATTAGACTAGACGGCTGGTTATTTTAAAAAAAATCCTTTTTCGGAGGCAGGAATGTTAAACGCGTGAGATATATTTTAAGTTGTTCAGTACACATTCGCCGATATTGTTTTTAGAAAATCAGTAATATTTTCCGTAAAATGGTGTTGAAAAATTGACAAAAATTCTATCACCGTATTTAGTTTTGCCGAGATTGTTTAAAAAAAAAAACAATATTTTCCGTAAATGGTGTTGACACAAAATTCAGCGCTCACGCGGAATTCAAATCGAATAAAAAATACTGATTTAATAAATAGACGCTGAAGGCTAGTGTGTTTGCGGCCAGTGCATTCTGGTCGTGATAGCCACAGGGGCAGTTCGAACAGTGTTATTATCAGATGGAGGACATTAATTATTTCAAATTCATAAACAAAATGTTTGCTGTACGAAAAGTTAGCTTATTCTAAAAGAGCCAATTAGACGGCTGGTTATTTTAAAAAAAATCCTTTTTCGGAGGCAGGAATGTTAAACGCGTGAGACATATTTTAAGTTGTTCAGTACACATTCGCCGATATTGTTTTTAGAAAATCAGTAATATTTTCCGTAAAATGGTGTTGAAAAATTGACAAAATTTCTATCACCGTATTTAGTTTTGCCGAGATTGTTTTAAAAAAACAACAATATTTTCCGTAAATGGTGTTGACACAAAATTCAGCGCTCACGCGGAATTCAAATCAAATAAAAAAAACTAATTTAATAAATAGACGCTGAAGGCTAGTGTGTTTGTGGCCAGTGCATTCTGGTCGTGATAGCCACAGGGGCAGTTCGAACAGTGTTATTATCAGATGGAGGACATTAATTATTTCAAATTCATCAACAAAATGTTTGCTGTACGAAAAGTTAGCTTATTCTAAAAGAGCCTAAATTTAATGCAATATTAATTGTGACAGCCAAATAAATATATTTGGGACAGTAAAAAATTATTAAAATCACAAAATTAATGGGAATTTTGTTTATACCATGTCAAGGTTTGAACCCCCGGCCCTTTCGGGAATTCAATCATAAAAGTCGACCTTAACCTCAAGACTATTGTACCATTTATGATGATTACATTTGTACAGAAGTACTATCAGTATTGCGCAAACATTTTAACGTAATAATTATTAAATTAGTTGCAACTCCGTCTACAATGATACCTTTACAGCGATACGCTATTGAAACAACATGTATTAGTACCCATAACATGACACAGTAATGTATCATTATATATCACAGGAGATAGATTAAAACTATATAAACTAATGAAAATAGTTCCCATACGTGGTAGTGGTGTATATTGATTATCTCCCTTGCCGAAAGTAGTTCAGTGATTTATACATTCCAAATAAGACGTGTTTGTGTAATGATTGTTTTCTGCAGCATGATAAAGGTACCACAAAATTATTATTGCTTTTTGATACTCGCTACTTCTGATTTCAATTGGGTTATTGGCAATTTTAATTGGGTATTTAAGCAAATACGCAGCTTATCTGTTGCTGGGACGTTAAATTCATTCACCTTTTGTCTAGGTGCAAGCTTCAGTGAAGGATATCATCGGTCACTGTCTCGCCAAGCCAAATCTGAAGACGGACATTATTATCTACGCAGACAAAGCCCATGTGGTACAGTTTGACGCCAACAACTATGAAAAGGTCATCAATGAATTGAAGGCCGGAGGAATGACCAACTTCAAGGCCGTGTTTACAAAGGTCAACAGGGTCGTCACTGAAGCAGGTACGGCAGTTACACACATTCAATACTTTATTATTTCTCGACCAATGAAAGCAGATAATTTCATCTCAATTAGTCACATATTGTGGCACTTTCGCCAATATCTATTAATTTAATCATTAAATGTTGCAATAACTCAGCAGTTATATTTAGAACCACATGCCCCGCCTTGTTGACATAATTTCCTGTGCGCACACCATGCGTATGATCATGATGATCGATTCAGTGTCACACCGCCAATCACGTAATAGTATCGTTGTGGGGCAACCAATAAGTTAATTACAGTTCACATATTGAATTTGTAATGAACTAATAACTTACTTCGATCATAATATCAAGGTTTCAGGGATATGAATTTCCTTTCTTTTCTGAGGATTTCTTCTTTTTAATAAAGTATTAGAAAGTAAAAAAAGTGCAGGATTTTGTTTAAACTGCCCAAAATCATACTTTTCTGGATGAGATGATTGGGTGTCCTCTATTTTGTCACATCTTTTACTAATTTCCTCTTTATTCACAATGTGCTGCTCGCACCCGTTTCACAAAACTTTGTGCAATAAAAATGTTTCTAAGAAGATTTGTATGCAGTGTGCGTGTTTCTCTAATGTTACCAGTTTGTACATGTACCTACAGTTTGTACCTACAGGTTCATGTCATTAACTGTAGAACATCAAATTGTTTCACAACCTACTGCCAAAATCATGACCTCCTAGTTACCTTGACCTATTTTTGCCTATTTACTTAGAAATTTCCCTCAAATCTTTATTCCTAATATAGAATTATGCATTTGCTATGCATATTTCATCAACTTTCGAAATAATTTACGAAAAATACAGTAAAGTTTGTTTTGAATACTTTTCATGGGTTTTGCAACCAGTGCAGATCCAGATCAGCCTGTGCATACCCCCATATTTCAAATTCAATGCGTATTTTACTTTTACCAGTGTAGTATTAATTTTCTTCCTTATTAAATAGGGAAACAAATGATAAAAAATAAAGCAAATTTAAAAATTGATCAGTACATCACCACGTACATGTACAATGCAACCTCTCTACAACAGCCACCCACGAGGAGACGCAAAACTGGCTGTTGTAGAGAGGTGGCTGTTGTAGGGAGATTAATGCTGAATTAAATTTTGTCGTCTGCTGTTTATTTATTTTCGTCGATTATTCTCATGAAAAACATGCTTTGACAGCATTTTAGAATCATTTCCAATGGAAATGATAATTAATGATTCTAAAGTGCTGCCAAACCATGTTTTTATTGAGAATTAAGGCAAAATATAAGGCAACAGCAGACGACAATTTTCGTGCTCAGCATATATAGTGGACATCATCAATTTGGGATATAAAATAGCGGCTGTTACAGAGAGTGTGTTGTGAGTGAGGTGGCCGTTCAGGGAGGTTCGACTGTGTATTGATGGTGATCATGTTTCAGGTGCGGAGTATAACAGAACGGTAATCATGTTTATGACTGACGGAGCAGACACCGTGAATGACAACAAAACTGTCTCCAAAATGCCATCAATCCTTGCGAAGCGGTTTCAGGAACTTCACAAATACGTGGTTATACACACCGTCGGATTCACATCGGGTAAGGGATGGGTTGTGGCCTAGGGGTTAGAACACCTGACTTCCAATCCGGAGGATGTGGGTTCAAACCTCGCCTTAAGCATCAACAATACTTTCATAGTATTTCCTTCCCACTGGTCTGTCGGATGAGACTTTAAACTGTGGTCATGTGTCTATATGCCCTAGCTGTTGGTGGGACGTTAAACCCATTCACTTTCACTCTTTTTCACTTCGGGTAAGTGTTTTCTATTGTTACATGACTGCCGTTGTTTGACACCTCTCACAGCCGTGTTCAAACGTACAATGTGTGCTGTTTGACCATGCTCATTCCGAGGCCAAGCCAACACCTGCATAATGCATGTGTCTCAATGACGTTACTAGAACACGCCATTACGTCACCACACCAGTTCACAATGATCGCGCTGAAATTTTGAAATTGATGCGGCTGCATCATGCGACGTGTACTGCGGCCCCGTAATACGTATGAGTAAATTGGCTGTTTTGAATGGAGCAGAGTACCGAAAGTACTGCATAATTTATATACTAAAATTACAGGATGTTTCCGACGGAAATGTAACAATAACGTTTGACCATGTGCAGCCATAGATAAGCGTTTGCCGTGGCACTCTGGAACTGTTTGAACCCGCGGCCTACGGCCCTGGGGTTCAAACAGTTCCCTCGAGCCACGGCAAATGTTTACCCACGGCTGGACATGGTCGAACCTTATATTGGAGATGGGAAGGTAAACATACATTACCCTTTCACCCTCAAGTAACTGGAATGGATTTTGATATGTTAATTTTGCAACCAATCCAATTGTCACAAAATGATTTTCAGACTAGTCCATTTATGAAAAAGGGGTGTTTTTCTTCTCAAAAATATGAAAATTCATACATACCTAACAGTGAGTTCTTGTTGGGATTCAAACTAGGGACCAAGTGATATGGTGTATTTACCTATTTCATAGAGACGGATTAAACAAATTTAAAATGTTTTCATGTGCCCAGAATTTTTTTGAAAACTTTTGGGGTACATACAGTCGCAACGTACAGTCGTACGTCTGTTCATCTGTTTGACTGTCCAGGATTTGCGTTAATGTTTTTGGCTATCTCTGTTAACGCAACTCAGATTGGCTGGACATTTCATATACGTATTTATCATCATCCATGTTTTCATTATATAGCCCCCCATGCAGCCCCTGGTCTTAAGATAAAGGTCAAATGCCCTAAAAATGTGAGTTAATGCGTTGTTTTAAAAAAAAAATCAGGTTTGGAAAATATTTATTGTCCCCATAATAGGTTTGTGGTGGGTCGGTGCCATCCCACACAAACTGTACATAATTATACATGCACCAGTCGGGTACAAATACAAAATATATATTTTTGTTAAAGTTTTTGATGGGTAAATCCATAGGTGTTAATACAGATTTCTTGTCTTTTCTATTTTCCTTATTTCTCAATGAAAGTACAGTCAACACTCGTAACCTCAAACTCTCTTAAGCTACTAATTAGTCAAAGTAAAATTCTTGGTCCCAACTACATCTTTTCTTATATACGGTAATAACTCTCGTTAACTCAAATATTCGTTATCTCAAAGTATCTCCACTCTACTTTAAGTAATTAAGTGTAGACTGTATATGTTGTAGTTTTATTTCCACTGACCTTCCAGTTGTGAGGTCCCATGTCTTGCTGTTCTTAGCTGTTGCTGGGATATTAAAGCCTTTTATTACATAAAATTGGTGTATGCCATGTATAAACACAGTGTATTAAAAACCATAATACAGTATAAATGTAATAAATATGCAAATGAGCTCACTACAGGAGACATGTTTAATAAGTGATTAGTACAGCTTCTGTACATGCTGTTATGTTTATGCAATAAATAGAATCTAACAATTGTGATGATTTAATATGGTATTTATTAAACTCATTTGTGTCTGTGACTGGAGAAATGGGGCTTTCCGGATATATGACCAGTGTAGCTCCTGATCAAATAGCACACTCCTGTAGACTGATAATGAACTGTATTGCTTGTTAGAAACATGTTGGGGGTTTCATTGAAGGAATGGCGAACAGTGACTGTACAGATCATGATCAGACTGTGCGGATGCACAGGCTGATCTGGATCTACACTAGTCACAAAACCCATAAGCCCCATTTATCCAGTCATGGCCACAGTTAATAACTGTCATATTAAATCATCGATCGTGTAAGATCCTCTGTTTCCACGTGGGTGGTTGGTCGGGTGAACGTGACGGCTTAAATTAATGGTAGGGGTTCCTCCTTCCTTATAGGAATCACAATTTGCCTGGTTTTGCCCTCAGGTACGTTTTTTTATCATTGGCTCTTTTGTTATTGAATTTGGTTATTGCCCATGATACAAGTAGTAGCCTACTGCTTTCGGGAGGGGGCCAAGTGTTTCTGGTGTGGCAAGGTCCTGCACCAGATCAGGATTTTTCTGATATCAGGGCTGAATATATACAAAATTTATTGTAAATATTCAGTTCTGATTTGGGGATTCCCCATGAACGAATGATAAGCAAAAAACACATTTACAAAATAACTTATTTGAGCTGCAAAAAGCAAAAGCTTTGCAGCTCAACTAAATCAATTTCAACTGCATTACAATATTTTCACTACTCAATTTCAAAATCAATGCGTATTTTCACATTGGTGTGAGTATTTGGTACTCCCACTTTGATAATCAGTGCGTATTCTGCTAAAATAAGCGCGTAACCTATGCCAATACGCACCTTATCGGGAGCTCTGCATTATACAGGTCACGACTTTGAGTTCCTGAAAACACTATCTGAGAGTGGGGGCACCTCGGCAGGCATGTTCCGATATTGCGAGCCCGGGGACGATCGTCAGGTGCTGAAACGCAAACTCAACGAACTCTTCGACTTCATATATAGGTACTCATCTCATGTTATATGAGACGCACCATGTGATTGTGTACCTTCGGACATCTGATGAAAAAGTACTTACATTTAAATATTTTTTAGATTTAATGTGTTCAATAGCCGAAAGTTCGTCGGCAGCAAAACGTGAAAGAGTAAAATAAAATCACACTACTGTTTAAACATCAACAGACAGCAATTATTGAATCCTTGGAGACAATTCGAATGAAATACCAAGATGTGTTTTCATCGAAAATAAGAAAAATATGCTATATTTGAGATCTGTATATTGTTTTCTGCAGCATGATAAAGGTACCATAAATTTTGTATTGCTTTTTGATACTCGCTACTTCTGATTTCAATTGGGTTTTTGGCAATTTTAGTTGGGTATTTAAGCAAATACGCAGCTTATCTGGAGCCCTATCCATATGTCAGTCCATCCATCCGTCTTTCTGTATTCAATATGTTTGTATATTTAGCAACAAAGACTTTTTGGAGGTGAAGTTGACCATATTCGGGGAGAACAACTTGATCCTGGCACCAGACTCTGTGTCCAAAACCGCGACCATCTCGTGGAACATTCAATATCCGGAGACGGAAGGCCAGGCAGCAGGGAAACCAGGTATGTATAGGTTGTTGTTCACATATTGGATTTTTAGGGAATTAAATGCGAGGGAGCGTTAGCGACCACAGCATTTAGTTCCTTAAAAATACAAGATGAACAATCACATACTTATAGTTAGCCAGGTTTATAATGCAGTCTCCCATCCAATTATTTATTTTTCAGTTCCTGTCGAACAAGGGCATCATTATCACTAAGCTAATCCCCTCGCTGGCAGCCTTGATAATAAAAAAATAAAAAATTCTTGAATTTTTGCCTTACAAACAAGGTGAACATAAGTCCTCAGTGACCTTGGGCGGTCGGACGTGGGTCATATGCAAAACAAAGCACCTTCCCTAGACACAAGTTATTGAAAAATTAAAGGTGTTACTAACACACGCACATATGCACGTATGTACGTACATTGACTAATGCTAACTAACGGTTTTGATTCAGGGTTCAGTTCCAGGGCGTTAATATTTCTGAGATACTTTGTATTTCATGCTCTACTACTGTCTGTTTCACGTTAACCTGCCCAACTTTTACACCTATTTAAAGACCCTAAAACTCTTTTTTTTGGGCATAAAATCATTTTTCAGCAAAAGTTAGCAATGCGCCATCTTTTTATTTTTTTAAATTCGGTCCTATAATGAAGTAATAGCCATAAATCAAGAATTGAATGCAGTGTTGCAATGTTAAAATGTCACGTGCGATCAGATTTTCAACATTTTTCTAGCATCGAACTGCTTGCTAGATTTCAACATTAAAAACAAGACACTAACCTTGTATTTATGTCGTAGGCTGAAATAAAATTACTTTTGTATCGACCCTCGTTTGTTATTATTTACATCCCGTGTATATAACGGTACTGCAATAATGGGCCCTTGTACATGTTCAGGTCATGTGATCACTAATATGCACAATTCATGCTGCGCGCTATGCCCATGCCCCGTTGCACTTTTCCATAGACCTGTGTGATTGAAGTTGTGTTTTCACAACTTCAAATGCCTATATTATTACATTGACTTAAATATATTTCATATATATTTACAGGTATGTTCTATTACTCTATTTGGTAAACTCATTTATTCTTTCAGGGATGTGTAGATTTCATGCATCCTTATTTGATAGTATTGGTTTAATTCATGAAACTGCAAAACAACTAGGTTCTAAACTTGTTAGACACAGCCCTGCTCCGCCATTTTGTATGTGTTGTTTACATAATCATAACTTGCTTTGTTAAATACTTTTACTTATTAGTGTACGATCTGTAACCATGTAATGCATGTACTCTTTGGGCACTTTTCCATAGACCTGTATGATTGAAGTTGTGTTTTCACAACTTCAGATGCCTATATTATTACATTGACTTAAATATATTTCATATATATTTACAGATCGTTTAATTACAGAGATTGAAGACAGTGGGCGTTTACTTGTAATTTGGTCCATTAGAACCCGCGTGGGGAATGTACGTGTAGAGCCAACTCTACATTATTGACCACCGCCATATGAGAGCGTGTGAGCCCCAGTCGGTGACATTTATGAGAGCAAATCTTGCCAGGTTGAAAAATAAAGGAATCGAGCCTCCATTTCTCGGTGTTCGTACAAAAATTACAGAAGAAAATGCCGAGAATTTGGTCCAAATACAACATGATGTCATCATCATCTGCTACAGCTTTCGTATCTATTGACAACGCCAAGCTGAGGTTGGCACGCTGTTCCTACCACGCAAAATTAATTACACGTATCCTCGCACATCGACACCGGTGTAAATATACATTCTCTAATGGTATCACTTGGGAACACCATATATACGTCATTTCCGGCGGAAGTATACAGTCACTTCCTGTGAGCCAGTTTCTTTGCCGGACGAATTTCCGGCGGACAACTTGGTTTACTAAATGCTGATTGGTTGGTGAAGGTCACGAGTTTCATCGAATCAAGTTCGTTAGCATTCACAATTTACAATACATTAGGACGTATTAGCAATAGTATCAGATCGACTTGGAACCTTATGAATCTATGTATGTTTTATGTATGCCGGCTGTTTTTCAGACCCGGTGATGATGGCTGAGACGTGGATACAATTGGCCGACCCGTACAACATGCCTGTCATCAACCTGCAGTTATGTACCTCAATGACTATGGTAAGTATATTACAGGGCTCGAAATTAACACTGGTCCTGTGGTCCGAGGCCAGAAGTTCTACCACAGGACCAGTCAAAATTTCAAGCCAGTGGTCCTCCTGGCTTGTGAAAAATAAATGGCCAACACATCTCAAATTTCGTAACAAATTATAATAATTTTGCCTCAAATGTCCTAAAAACATCGGACAGAAAAAAATATATGGCAAAGAAAAATGAAAACATGTTTCTAATGTCTTTGAACAAGATTTCAAACTTTAAATATGGCATGTTTTAATGTTTTTATGTTGCTTAATTGTCGGGCCAGTAGAATTCCTGCAGGACCAGTATATTTCAGAACCTATTACTCCTGCTAGTTAGTAACTAAAGTCTGTTAAACTCTAGCCCTGTATCATGCTAGTTTTGTCATCACACATTACCTGTGAAGGCAATTTTCATCTGTCCGCTTCAAAATTGTCAATTTATTAACATTTTAGCACATCTAATTGATAATTTAACTTGTTATCAGTACCATGGTCTTGTGGATGAGAAATTTAAACTGAGGCATTGCCTTTTCTGACGAGAGGCATTTCTGGGACGTTAAGCTTTTTATGCCCCTATGCGATAGCAAGGTGGGCATATTGCGTTGCTCTTGAGTTTCCCTAGTTCCACCGTACTTCCGTCCCTCCATCCGTCCGTCCGTCCGTCTGTCCGTGTACATTTACGTCGAAAAGTTTGTAAGAGTTTTTCAATAATGTAATATCTACAATATAACTTGAAGCATTGCTTTAATATTTGGTCAGTTCATTCACCTGAATACGTGTGACACACTTGCACCACCAATGACATGACCTTGACCTTTGTGACATTTAAAATGGTGCTGAAACACTTAGCCATTTTCTTATGTCAAAAAGTTTGTAAGACTTTCTCAAATGACTTTGAAATGTGTGTAAATTTAAAGTTTTCTTTTTTTTGCACACAATCTCTTGTTAGAGTCGAGGGGCCCGTTTCACTAAACTAAAATGTTCGTAAGTGCAAAATTATGATAGTCTGTAAATTTCACATTAACAATGTGTTCTTGTCAACAATTATTGGATTTACATTTATTGAGCATAGGCTGCATATGCAGCCTATGCTCAATAAATGTAAATCCATCAATTTAATTTTCCAGACGATTCCAAATTCGCACTTACGAACATTTTAGCCGTACAAAGTTTAGTGAAACGGGCCAGATGGGCATATCCATGTTTTACAAACATAATGTCTAGTTTGTGCTCAGCACCTGTAATATAACAATTTATTATTTATTTCCCTCGTTGTGTGTTACTCATATGTGGCTGTGACTGGAGAAATGGGGCTTATAGGCTGCACTGCACTGCTCGCCATTCCATCAATGAAACACCCGTTATGATTTTAGCAAGCAATATAGATCATTATCAGGCTACAGGAGTGTGAGATTTGATCAGAAGCTACACTGGTCACAAATCCCATAAGATCAATTTCTCCAATCATAGCTATAGATAATGAAATAAGAGCTGCTTCTTTATCTGATTTACAAACATCTTGCAAAAATCATGTATATCACAATAATTAGAGTATTATATTTAAGGAATAAAACCACGGGCTGTTGCATTTACTGTAGAACGAAAAACATTTGGTCTATTTAATGTTTGCGAGGAGTCCTTCAGACTCCACACACTTTAAACAGACGGTACCAAATGTGTTTCATACGACAGTAAATGCAACAGCCCATGGTTTTATTCCTTATATTTTGCATTGCATGTTCTGATAACCAATTACGGCATTAAAATTCGGAATCGTATTGTGCTTTGTCATTTTGTCACGTGGGGCTAATGTAACGTACTGGGATATAAATGCAATACGTTGAATGATTGTTTCCATTATGAATTTAAGGGCAAAGTAAATACAGTGAAAACTCTCTAAAGTGGACACCCTGTGAGAGGCTTCACTGTAAATCAGTCATTTGATCGTTCTGAGCCATAGTTGAGTGCTATGCGATCACGAACAGACATTATCACCTGAGATAAATGACCAAGAAACTCATCAAAAATAAGATCACAGATGTTTTCTTGGTGTCCAGTTTAGAGAAGTTGCACTGTATTACAGAATGGTGAGAGCGCGATCATTCCGTGCACGATTGGCAAGATGAACTTTAAGGTGCTCGACTCCGACTCAGACAAGGCGACCTGGCGACTTCGGATTCTGTCGTGGAACGTCGATGCACTGGTCAACAAAATCGGCAAGGCTATTGCTGAGAAAGAAGGTACATATATTAATAAATTAATATATTAATAAATATTAATATGCTATTTATTGAACAAGTTTACTGATTTCATAAGAAACGAGGCTATGCCTAATAAATATAATTCCCTGCTATTTTATCAAGTTTATCAGGTTTGGCTTGGTTATAATTTCCTGAAACTTGATATAGTAAGACACTGGCCTAGTATTCGCTATTCAGATGTGAGCAGCTTCCAGCCGAGAATCGAGAAGTACCAGAAGCAGATTTCCTGAAACTTGATATAGTATTCTCTATTCAGATGTGAGCAGCTTCCAGGCGAGAATCGAGAAGTACCAGAAGCAGATTTCTCACACGTGCGTCTTTGGCAATGGTATCTCCAAAGATGGCCGGCTTCTGATGTTCTCCACGATTAAGGAGATACAGGCTAATGTAAGCATAAGTTGTTTTAAACATGATGTGACTGTGAGGTTGGGTTGGGATGGGTTGTGGCCTAAGGGATAGCAGGGATTCCGCTGGCGATCGCCACTTTCGCAATTGGCGATAAAAATAAACAGTTGGCGATAAAAAATTACAATTTTTATTTTTTAATCTTTTTTATTTTATTTTTTTTGAAGTGGCGATTTTTTTATTTTCCCCAGCGGAATCCCTGGGATAGAACACCTGATTTCCAATCCAGAGGTTGTGGGCTCAAACCTCGCCTTGGGCATCAAAAATACTTCCATAGTATTTCCATCACACTGTCGGATGAGACTTTAAACTGTGGCCCCGTCTCTATATGACCTTAGCTGTTGCTGGGACGTTAAACCTTTTCACTTTTGTTTGTGAGGTTGGGTTGGGAGGTTTTCCTTGGAAATATCCAGGAGATTGGGAGGGTAGGCGCATTTAATGTTGAATCCATCCTTAACACTTTCAACATAAATAACTCCAATGGATTTTGATTGGATGTTTATTTTCCGACCAATCCAATCATCACAAAATGATTTTCAAACTAGTCCATATATAAAAGGGTGGGGGTTTCTAAAAAATATGAAAATTACTTGCAAAAGTGGCGGCTCATCTGGGTCTACACTTTTTGCAATCACCGCTATGGACGTCTGTAATGTTCAGGGTATGAGATCACATGATCTATTGTTTACACTGGATTAATGGCGGCGCCCATGAGGTCTCGGGTAAATCTTATTTTTCATCAATACGACTGCAGTTTCTTCTTTTTAATGATGACCATGTTCCAGCCGTTAACGCTTTGTCAACGACATTAAATGTACAATACCAACCGTTGACTGATTATTAATGATGTGACTTAAACAATGTATGCCTTTCTTGTTTTCATGACGGTCGTATCTTGCAAATTTCCCATTGGCCGCCATTCTGGGACTGACCCCCCAATCTTACATATATATTGTGCACACTGTATTTTACTATTTGTAGACCTGTAGCCTATTTCACCAACATTGCAAAGTATACTTTTCTTGCAAAGTATACTTTGAGGGAGTAATTTTCCGTCAATTTTATGATAAATGTATTAATTTTTAGCCAGGTTTTTTTAAAAAGAATCCAGGCTATTGGATTGGCGAAAGCCGGGCGGGCGGGCGGGCGGGCGGCGGGCGGCATCCACAATCAATGTTAAGTTTTCGTGTTTGAGTCCATTTCTTTGTTACTGTACCACCTAGGACCACCAACCTTTCACAGCTTCATAATCAAGGGGTACCCACCACATATCACTATCCAACATGTTACTTTTTTTTTTAACTTCACCCATTTTTTCCGCGCAGTCGACTTAGCCATTTTCAATGTTAAGTTTTCGCGTTTACAATGTTAAGTTTTCGTGTTTAAGTCCATTTCTTTGGTACTGTACCACCTAGGACCACCAAACTTTCACAGCTTCATAACCAAGGGGTGCCTACCACATACAACTATCCAATATGTGACCATTTTTTTACCTTCACCTATTATTTCTACGTAATTGACTTAGCCATTTTCAACGTTAATTTTTTAACGTACGTCTGGTTAGAGTTTTTTGGTTAAAACTTTTTCGTTATACTATATCTCTGCAACTGCTTCGCCCATTACCTTGAAACTTCACATGGGTGTTTATCATCATCCATATTTCATTCTAACCCCCAACCGTGCGGCCCCTGTGCCCAATGTCAAGGTCAAATTACTTTGAATTTTTTTGTTAAAGTTTTTTCGTGTACTATGTCTCTGCAACTGCTTCACCCAATACCTTGATACTTCACATGGGTGTTTATCATCATTGTCGCACCTGCTTGCGGAAGCGCGATCCTGTGCCCAATGTCAAGGTCAAATACTTTGAATTTTTTTGTTAAAGTTTTTTCGTGTACTATATCTCTGCAACTGCTTCACCCAATACCTTGATACTTCACATGGGTGCTTATCATCATTGTCGCACCTGCTTGCGGAAAGCGCGATCCTGTGCCCAATGTCAAGGTCAAATTACTTTGAATTTTTTTGTTAAAGTTTTTTCGTTGTACTATATCTCTGCAACTGCTTCACCCAATACCTTGATACTTCACATGGGTGTTTATCATCATTGTTGCACCTGCTTGCGAAAAGCGCGATCCTGTGCCCAATGTCAAGGTCAAATTACTTTGAATTTTTTTGTTAAAGTTTTTTCGTGTACTTATCTCTGCAACTGCTTCACCCAATACCTTGATACTTCACATGGGTGTTTATCATCATTGTCGCACCTGCTTGCGGAAAGTGCGATCATGTGCCCAATGTCAAGGTCAAATTACTTTGAATTTTTTTGTTAAAGTTTTTTCGTGTACTATGTCTCTGCAACTGCTTCACCCAATACCTTGATACTTCACATGGGTGTTTATCATCATTGTCGCACCTGCTTGCGGAAAGCGCGATCCTGTGCCCAATGTCAAGGTCAAATTACTTTGAATTTTTTTGTTAAAGTTTTTTCGTGTACTATATCTCTGCAACTGCTTCACCCAATACCTTGATTACTTCACATGGGTGCTTATCATTCATTGTCGCACCTGCTTGCGGAAAGCGCGATCCTGTGCCAATGTCAAGGTCAAATTTACTTTGAATTTTTTTGTTAAAGTTTTTTCGTGTACTATATCTCTGCAAACTGCTTCACCCAATACCTTGATACTTCACATGGGTGTTTATCATCATTGTTGCACCTGCTTGCGGAAAGCGCGATCCTGTGCCCAATGTCAAGGTCAATTACTTTGAATTTTTTTGTTAAAGTTTTTTCGTTGTTGTACTATGTCTCTGCAACTGCTTCACCCAATACCTTGATACTTCACATGGGTGTTTATCATCATTGTCGCACCTGCTTGCGGAAAGTGCGATCATGTGCCCAATGTCAAGGTCAAATTACTTTGAATTTTTTTGTTAAAGTTTTTTTTGTGTACTATATCTCTGCAAACTGCTTCACCCAATACCTTGATACTTCACATGGGTGCTTATCATCATTGTTGCACCTGCTTGCGGAAAGCGCGATCTGTGCCCAATTATGTCAAGGTCAAATTACTTTGAATTTTTTTGTTAAAGTGGTTTTCGTGTACTATATCTCTGCAACTGCTTCACCCAATACCTTGATACTTCACATGGGTGTTTTATCATCATTGTTGCACCTGCTTGCGGAAAGCGCGATCCTGTGCCCAATGTCAAGGTCAAATTACTTTGATTTTTTTTGTTAAAGTTTTTTCGTGTACTATTTCTCTGCAACTGCTTCACCCAATACCTTGATACTTCACATGGGTGTTTATCATCATTGTTGCACCTGCTTGCGGAAAGCGCGATCTGTGCCTCCCAATGTCAAGGTCAAATTACTTTGAATTTTTTTGTTAAAGTTTTTAAATTTTTTTCGTGTACTTATATCTCTGCAACTGCCTCACCCAATACCTTGATACTTCACATGGGTGTTTATCATCATTGTCGCACCTGCTTGCGGAAAGCGCGATCCTGTGCCCTATGTCAAGTTCAAATTACTTTGAATTTTTTTGTTAAAGTTTTCGTGTACTATGTCTCTGCAACTGCTTCACCCAATACCTTGATACTTCACATGGGTGTTTATCATCATTGTCACACCTGCTTGCGGAAAGCGCGATATCGTCAGCATTTTGGCATACGTCCGTCCGTGTGTCCGGTTAAAGTTTTTTGGTTAAAGTTTTTCCATCTACTATATCTATTTTTTTAGTGTCCATGCCTCGCCCCAAGGCGCGACATGCAGGCCACGGCCATCTAGTCTACAAAAAGTGGGTATAATTATGTTATCCAAGTGTCTATGCTTGGAAAAAACCTGGCCTTCGTGGCTTTGCCTCGTTTATTGTTATTATACTGAATTAATTACATTATCACAGCCAATTTGTCTGTGATAATGTAATAAATTCAGTATAATAATTCTGCATACTTTTAATCATCAAATATATGCAGTCGTTACTTCTATATGAAATAATGCATTTCGGGAAAAATAAATGATTACTCCCTCAAAGTATACTTTGCTAGTAAAGTATACTTTGCAATTTGATGAAATCGGCTACTGTGCATGGTTTTGATAAGTGTCAACTAGTCTCAATTATCCCGTTCAACCCTACTGTCTGTTTCACGAAACCTGCCCAAATTTTACAGCTATATAAATAATTAAAAAACAATATATCTTTCGATATTAAATTATAGCAAAATTTAAAAAATGAGCCTACTTTTTATTTGTGAAATTTGGTCCAATATTGATTTTGTTGCGAGAAATCAATGTCTGGGGAAAATTTTCCTAATTTCAGAAATAGTGGACCGATTTTCAAAATGTAATCATTTCCGAGCTATCTAGCTAGATTTCAGAATCAATTTTTCGTTTTTCGACTTTTCCAGGTTGTTCACCTCTGTTTTGCCCCATGTTAAATTCCCATAGAGAATTCAAAATCAATATTTAACCAAATATCACGAAATAAAAAGAAGGCTCATTCTTCAATTTTGATAAAATTTAATATTATCGAAAAAGATACTGTTTTTGCATTGTTTATATGGCTTTACAATTTGAGCAGGTTTCATGAAACAGACAGTAAGTAACTGTAGTGGACTGTGATGTTTGAAATGAACGACCTATCCAATCATCACAAAATGATTTTCAGGCTAATCCATTTGTCTGGCAGAGCTCCAGATAAGCTGCGTATTTGCTTAAATACGGTACCCAATTGAAATTTCCAAAAACCCAATTGAAATCATAAGTAGGCGAGTATCAAAAAGCAATAACAAATTTGTGGTACCTTTATCATGCTGCAGAAAACAATAAACAGACCACAAATATAGCATATTTTTATTATTTTCAATCAAAACACATCATTGTATTTCATTAGAATTGTCTCCAAAGAGACAATTCTAATGAAATGCCAAGACATGTTTTCATTTCGAAGCAAACTATTCAATAATTGCTGTCTGTTGATGTGTAAACAGTAGTGTGATTTTATTTTACCCAATTAAAGTTTTTAAATACCCAGTTGCTTCAGAAATGATAGAGTGACAATACTCAGTTACTAATTCCTTATCTGGAGCCCTGGTCTGGTCACCATGGAAACTGTGTATTATAGCTGGATGAAGAGCCTACCCTACTAGCTGAACGATATTTATTTCTTGCCTTTCTAACATGTATACTAAAATTTCCAATATGTTTGGTAACCATGGAAATATCATCTATTACAGCTTGATGAGGTGCAGACCCTCCTGGCCCAGCATATGCGCGGCGACGCCCAGTCCATCTCCCTGCTGGCTCGCGCCCACGACATGCGGTACAATGCCGTGGTATGTAACCGTTACCTATGCCAAGATTGTGCTTTTGAGACACGCCATGTGATTTTGTACCTTCGGACATCTGCGTAATTTCATGAA
This sequence comes from Conchocele bisecta, assembly GCA_029237695.1. Lineage (NCBI taxonomy): Eukaryota > Metazoa > Mollusca > Bivalvia > Lucinida > Thyasiridae > Conchocele > Conchocele bisecta. The sequence continues at coordinate 59,157,713 of CM055281.1, forward strand.
ATACATTTACAAAATCTACAATATTTTCCCTAAATGGAGTCACAAGTTGACAAAATTTTCAGAGTACTTGCGGAATCCGCATGTGCTCTGAAGATTTTGTCAACTTTTGACTATATTTATGAAAAATATTGTAAATTTTGTAAACTATTCTAATCAATAAAATTACGCAGATGTCCAAAGGTACAAAATCACATGGCGTGTCTCATTTGTGGTTTGATCAGCCCGTACACCACTAGTACACCTATACCAATTATACTGCTTCAACATACCATCGATTCAATATCCATACTATTTAGTATCTGTATACCACTGGAGCAGAATCCATATAACCTTTTCGAAATGTTCTAATCTTACTTATGTTTTCTCACACTGATGTTATGAATGTATGCATGTGCATGTACATGAATGAAAACAAATATTGTTTACATCAGATTTTATCTCCGTACGTCCTTCGTCCAGTTAAGTTTTTGGTTAACGTTTTTCGGTTTATTATGAAGGCCTCGGTGGGCGAGACATGCGGGCCGCGGCCATCTAGTTTATCCATTATTGTCTCCATCCATTGTCGTCTACAGTTCCGTAAGTCGCGGCAACAGCGGATCATGGACAAGCGGGTGTCCAAGAACCTGATACAAGCATCCAGCGCCCAGGACAGCCTCTCTAGTCTCGCAGTGGACCGACAGGAAGTGGAGCAGATTTCCCAGGAGGCCGCGGGATTCTATTTCTGTATGCTATCCCAGAATTCCATACAGGACGTGTTGCTAGGGGAGGATAAGGAGGACGCTATTGGTTTTGGGCTGGCCGTGAAGCGAAGTGACGTCGTGCTGGACGAGCCTACAGCGGTAAGTGTTACAGTGGTGGGTGGCAGGTGGGAGCATGCGATGGGTAATTTAATGATCGGGGGTTCATTCTTATCGGAATCCCAACCGGAGACCCTCACATACGGCTTTGGCATTTTGTATGTGACAGTTTATCTGTTTATTTCATATAAGTAGAACATATTGAAGATTATACCCCTTATGTGAGTAATACGATTTCAGGGGAAGTGGCTTTGGTGTGGTATGGACCTGTCACCGGTTAGGTTATTCTGATTTCAGGGCTGAATATTTATTGTTTTCGATGTAAATATTCCATTCTGATTTTCAACATTCAACAAAGTTGAAAATTTACTTAGTTGAGCAGTGTTTGCTTTTTGCAGCTCAAATAAGTGAATTGAAAAAAAATATTATCATTTGTTCCCTATTTAATAAGGAAGAAAATCATGTACAAACTAAAATACGCATTGAATTTGAAATATGGGGGTATAATGCTCTTTAGACACAAAACTGTACATTCCCATTTACTGATGCTTTACTCACGAAGAAGAATTTACATAAGCTCTGAGAGCTTATTTTCTAATCCTTATTCACCGTTATTTTATATGTATTTTGATGCATACATGAAAACTATTTGAAATACATATTGTTTAAACTAACACTTATCTGGAGCCCTGTGATTATTACAGATCCGGCTACAGGTGATCAGCGGCACGTTCGTGAGTCGGACGGCCATGTTCGATGCCCACGAGTACAATATCAATGTTAGCAGTCACATCGGGGCCCATGGGGGTTTCAGCTTCCAGGACGCCCCTCTAGAGGTCACCACCGTCGGGACTTCACGCAAGCCAATCAACGCCTGGCTGCCTCTCTATATAAATCGGGCTCACTGGGATCGTGTTAAGGTAACTCATTTGTGGCTGTGACTGGAGAAATGGGGCTCATGGGTTTTGCGAGCAATGTAGAGTCCAGATCACCCTGTGCATCTGCACCACTGAGGTAAATGTTATTTGTGGCTGTGACTGGAAAAATGGGGCTCATGGGTTTTGCGATCCGTGTAGATCCAGATCAGACTGTGCATCCGCAGTCTGATCAGGATCTGCACTATTCGTCATTTCACCAATGAAATTGAAATTTGTCATGATTCTAACAAGCAATATAGATCATCCTTAACCGTTTCAATATCAGGTTACGGGAGTGTGCTATTTGATCAGGAGCTTCACTGGTCACGAATCCCATAAGCCCCATTTCTTCTGTAGCTGTCACATTTAAAGGATATATTTCTCTTTTTGGAGGAATATCCCCATTTGTATAAGACCGTTTTTAAAAAACGGGCGGGCGGGTGAAAAAAATGTGCATAGTTCGTGTGCATAACTCCTCCGAAACCGTTCAGTCGATCGTTCTGAAACTATGCACACGTCTTATACACATATTGGAGATGTGCACCTTGATGTTTTTATGCCGAACAAATATTTTTTAACAAAAATATCACCTTTTTAACTTAGCCATTTTTTCTACATTTTTCTATACAATTCTATATACGGTACAGAGTTCGTGTACACAACTCCTCCGAAACCGTTCAGTCGATCGTTCTGAAACTATACACACGTCTTCTACACATATTGAAGATGTGCACCTTGTTGTTGTTATGCCGAAATAATATTTATTAACAAACATATCACCTTTTTAACTTAGCCATTTTTTCTACATTTTTCTATACAATTCTATATACGGTACAGAGTTTGTGTACACAACTTCTCCGAAACCGTTCTGTCGATCGTTCTGAAACTGTACACACGTCTTCTACACATATTGAAGATGTGCACCTTGATGTTTTCTATCTCTGCCTAAATTAGTATACATTTTTAGCACAACGAGATGAAGAAATAATGCTATTGAATTTCAAATTCTCATTAATGTTTCGTGCCTTGGTGACAGCTTCACATTTCTGCATCTTCGCTGTCTGGCCCATATTCGACGGGTGTATTTTGTGACTTGCGGCACTCTTGTTTCCTATTAGTATTCAAGAGCAGGGGACCGTTTCACTAAACTTTGTACGACTAAAATGTTTGTAACCTTGGTGTTTTTATTCCGAAAAAGTATTTTTTAACAAAAATATCACCTTTTTAACTTAGCCATTTTTTCTTTTTTTGTATCCAATTCCCTATCATTTCTACTTTACACTCTACTTTTATATAGACTTTCAAATTCTCATTAATTTTTCTTGCCTTGGTGACAGCTTCACATTTCTGCATCTTCGCTATCTGGCCCATATTCGACGGGCGTATTTTGTGACTTGCGGCACTCTTGTTTCGTATTTTTTTTACTGCATTTCGTGAAAATTGGTCACAAATGATAAAGTCTGTGAAGGGGTAATGGTGCTTCCTCTTTTCTTAGAAATTTTTTCTCTTTTTCCACAAGTTCCTGATCTCACCCCTGATTTTGCATGTACAGGCTACAAATGAAATTGTAACTGAGCGTACTCATGTTAACTGAAATTTTGACTGTCTAAAATTTGAATGTTTGTTCTGGAGAAAGTTTTCCTTGACTAGTAGCGATTGTTGCCTAACTATTGCCTCCTGACTTCCACGGACAAATTCTTTCGTGCGGTGTGACATGTCGATATCTCCCTCACACAGAGTTAGGCCCAATGTATAACAGTGTTCGTTGTTTCGTCCTCAGTTTCAAACGCATTGCCGATGATGTGTCTATAACTAGACTATCAAGATAGCAACTTTATTATTATAAACCTTCCCATCAACACCTGTTGTCCATTACCAGTAGCCGAGTTCACCAACATTGCAAAGTATACTTATCTAGCAAAGTATACTTTGAGGGAGAACTCATTTTTTTTCCGAAGTGCATTATTTCATATAGAACTAACCATTGCATATATTTGATGATTAAAAGTATGCAGAATTATTATACTGAATGTATTACATTATCACAGCCAAAATGGCTGTGATAATGTAATAAATTCAGTATAATAAAAATTAATAAATTTATCCTAAAATTGAAAATTTCTACCTCAAAGTATACTTTGCTATAAAAGTATACTTTGCAATGTTGGTCAAATAGGCTACTGTTGTCCATTGCCAGGTGATCCTGCGTCCATCCCTGGGCATGTTTTGTACCCTCGACCCGCTCGGCTACGACTACAAGCAGATCGACGTGATGTTTATGACGCTCGGCTCCATGATCGGTCAGCTCACCGCAGCCAGTGTTGGGGAGCACCAGCTCCGGTTGCTGTTTGCGGTCCACCGCACATGCGCAGGTACACCACATGTCAAACCTGGGTCACAAGTCAATTTTATCACGCGAGGCTACGAAATGCGGAGGAATTTCGAGGTTTGCCGAGGATAGAGAATACAGTGAAACCTCTCCAAACCGGACACCCTGGGAGGTCCCCAGCCCTGGGAGGTCCTCGGTTTCGAGAGGTTCCACTGTAAATCAGACATGTCATAAAGTACTATGTCTTTAAAAAATAGAACATAGTACTGTACCAAGTGGGAGGGGTAATGGACTTTTTTAATGGGATTTTTTGTTTGTCATAGATCGGAGTCTTCCACCTTTGATCATGATAATACCAGTAGCCTATTTCACCAACATTGCAAAGTATACTTTTCTAGCAAAGTATACTTTGAGGGAGAAACTTTAAATTTTAGGATAAATTTATTAATTTTTAGCCAGGTTTTTTGAAAAAAAATCCAGGCTATTGGATTGGCGAAAGCCGGGCGGGCGGGCGGGCGGCGGGCGGCGTCCACAATCAATGTTAAGTTTTCGTGTTTGAGTCCATTTCTTTGTTACTGTACCACCTAGGACCACCAAACTTTCACAACTTCATAATCAAAGGGTGCCCACCACATATCACTATCCAACATGTTACTTTTTTTTTAACTTGACCCATTTTTTCCGCGTAGTCGACTTAGCCATTTTCAATGTTAAGTTTTCGTGTTTCAGTCCATTTCTTTGTTACTGTACCACCTAGGACCACCAAACTTTCACAGCTTCATAATCAAGGGTGCCCACCACATATCACTATCCAACATGTTACTTTTTTTTTTAACTTGACCCAATTTTTTCCGCGTAGTCGACTTAGCCATTTTCAATGTTAAGTTTTCGCGTTTACAATGTTATGTTTTCGTGTTTAAGTCCATTTCTTTGGTACTGTACCACCTAGGACCACCAAACTTTCACAGCTTCATAATCAAGGGGTGCCCACCACATATCACTATCCAACATGTTACTTTTTTTTTAACTTGACCCATTTTTTCCGCGCAGTCGACTTCGCCATTTTCAATGTTAAGTTTTCGCGTTTACAATGTTAAGTTTTCGTTTTTAAGTCCATTTCTTTGGTACTGTACCACCTAGGACCACCAAACTTTCACAGCTTCATAATCAAGGGGTGCCACCACATATCACTATCCAACATGTTACTTTTTTTTTAACTTGACCCATTTTTTCCGCGCAGTCGACTTAGCCATTTTCAATGTTAAGTTTTCGCGTTTACAATGTTACGTTTTCGTGTTTAAGTCCATTTCTTTGGTACTGTACCACCGAGGACCACCAAACTTTCACAGCTTCATAATCAAGGGGTGCCCACCACATATCACTATCCAACATGTTACTTTTTTTTTAACTTCACCCATTTTTTCCGCGCAGTCGACTTAGCCATTTTCAATGTTAAGTTTTTGCGTTTACAATGTTAAGTTTTCGTGTTCAAGTCCATTTCTTTGGTACTGTACCACCTAGGACCATCAAACTTTCACAGCTTCATAACCAAGGGGTGCCTACCACATACAACTATCCAACATGTGACCATTTTTTTACCTTCACCTATTATTTCTACGTAATTGACTTACCCATTTTCAACGTTAACTTTTTAACGTACGTCTGGTTAAAGTTTTTTGGTTAAAACTTTTTCGTTGTACTATATCTCTGCAACTGCTTCGCCCATTACCTTGATACTTCACATGGGTGTTTATCATCATTGTCGCACCCGCTTGCAGAAAGCACGATATCGTCGGCATTTTGGAATACGTCCGTCCTTCCATCCTTCCGTCCGTGTCCGGTTAAAGTTTTTTCGTTAAAGTTTTTCCATCTACTATATCTATTTTTTTAGTGTCCATGCCTTGCCCCAAGGCGCGACATGCAGGCCACGGCCATCTAGTCTACAACAAGTGGGTATAATTATGTTATCCAAGTGTCTATGCTTGGAAAAAACCTGGCCTTCGTGGCTTTGCCTCGTTTCTTGTTATTATACTGAATTTATTACATTAGCACAGCCATTTTGGCTGTGATAATTTAATAAATTCAGTATAATAATGCTGCATACTTTTAATCATAAACTATATGCAGTCGTTAGTTCTATGTGAAATAATGCATTTCAGGAAAAATAAATGATTACTCCCTCAAAGTATACTTTGCAGGAAAAGTATACTTTGCAATATGATGAAATCGGCTACTGGAATGCATAACAATTAAACCCATCAAATTAAACTTGGGTGGCCGATTCAGAGAGTTTCTACGATAATTTTCTGTTGCAACTTTCAGCGTGTATGGAGGAGTACGACCTAAGTAACAAGGTGATGGAGTTTGTGTCCCGGTTCGTCGCGTCACCGGCCGGTCGCACGAAGGATGTCATTACCAATCTGTACACGGTGATTGGCTACATTGTGTCGCTACCCACGGACGTCTCTCGTCGACTATTTGGTCATGATGGTATGTCGTTATACAGTATTCTGATAATGATACACTAATATGTGACATGCCATACGGTATTTTACCTAAGAATATGTGCGATTTTTCATGAAATATATTTATAAAATTTACGATATTTTGCGTAAATGACATTGAAAAATGACGAAACTTTCATAGCAAATGCGGAATACTATTCCGCATTTGCTATGAAGATTTCGTCATTTTCGACATAATGTACAGAAAATATTACAGTTTCTGTAAATATATTTCGTGAAAAATCGCACATGTTCTTGGGTACAAAATCGCATGGCTGGATATATGGCTGGAACAATAAAGCTTATGTGATTTTTGACCAGTGTAACTAGACCTGTAGCCTGTATATTGTTCTAGCAAAGTATACTTTGAGGGAGTAATCATTTATTTTTCCCGAAATGCATTATGTCATATAGAACTAACGACTTATATTTGATGATTAAATGTATACAGAATTATTATACTGAATTTATTACATTATCACAGCAAAAATAGCTGTGATAATGTAATAAATTCAGTATAATAAAAATTAATAAATTTATCTTCAAATTGAAAATTTCTCCCTAAATGTATACTTTGCTAGATAAGTATACTTTGCAATGTTGGTGAAATAGGCTACAGATCAAATAGGTAACTCATGTAGCCTAATGACCTATAGTGTTGGTGAAAAGCATGATGGGTGTTTCGTTGAATGGCGAACAGTGCAGTGCGGATGCACAGGCTGATTTGCATCTACGCTGGTCGCAAAACTAATAAGCCCCATTTCTCCAGTCACAGCCACGTATGTAGAGGATTTTGTAAGTTTTATTGAGAAAGAATACGAAATATAAAACAACAGTAGATGGCAATTTACTTTTCCCGCATTCAAAAAAGCTGACATACCATTATTTTTTATTGAAAAAAAAAATAAATATGAGACACGCCATGTGATTTTGTACCTTCGGACATCTGAGTAATTTCATTAAATACATTTACAAAAGTTACAATATTTTTCGTAAATAAAGTGAAGACTTGACAAAATTTTCAGAGTACATGTTGAATATTATTGACGCCATTTAAGGTAAATATTGTAAAAAATATTTTGCTCAACTAACATAAAATTTTAAGCAGAGTTATTAAAGTTCTTCACAAAATTATCGTATTTCTGTCATTAATATGCCGAAAGTATTACTTTCCTGCACTGTTTAGTACGCCATCTATTCTACCGCAGAGGCTGGAAACAAGAAGAGTAAAGTACAAGGATTCTGGGTGGGGTTTATCGCAGAGTGTTTGCGACGCGCGGCCGGTGGGATGTACCGTGAGACAAATATCACGGTGATAAACGGCCTCATTAACGCAGTTCTACATGGCACCAATGGAGGTACGCAGTGGGGTGTTTGTAATCAGCCTAACTAAAAAAAGAATGGAAATGTAGCCGAGAGGTTACGATCTCCGACTGTGACTCCGGCGGCCCGGGTTCGATCATCGATCCCGGCACTGGAGTGCAAACAAACCTAGCCAAAAACAAAGGCCCAACTTTATAAAATTATTTGTATTCTCAACTCAGAGCAGTGTCAAACTTAAAGGACTCAGACACACCTAAGTTGAGAAGAAAATGTGCTCTTACTACTGTCTGTTTTGCTGCCGACTAAAAAGTGATCCTCCTGAAAAACAATTATTTCATTAAAGGTGCATACCCACGCTGTAGGCACAATATGTTCTGCATATCAGAGACATCATCAGATACATTTTCTGGCAAAATAAACATTCATTCACCATTACCCCACGAATTGATTTGCATTATTGTACATTTTATATCAGACATAAATTTTCGCACTGATATCAGAGGCGATAACCGTTTTTCCTTAAAATGTTAACGGACATTAATATTTATTATCTGTATTTATATTTTGATGTACAATGATCATACTTTATAATCTGTCGAAAATATTATTTTTTTCAGGTGACGCATTTAATTAATATAAATAATTAAAAAATAGTATGTCTCATTTGCATATGAAAATAGCCTGATTCCACCGCGTGTCACTATCAGTATAATACATATTACTACATGATTTGATATGTATATCGGGCACTCGTAATTTTTGGAACCGGTGGAATAGTGACACAATTATACACTTATTTAATTCATATAAAGAACATTTTGTGCCCACTGAATGGGCATGTACCTTTAAATCCAAGTGTCCCTGACATAGTACCCATCATGTACTTTATTTACCTATCCTTTAGAAATATAGGATTTAGCTTTGTTTATGATTGTATATCCTATAAAGAAATGAATTTCTAGCACTTGTTGCTTTATTAGATTTACAAGCATCTGAAGGCAAGTATTCCAAATCATAGTTGAATGTAGTCTTTTTAAGCAGAGTCTATTCAAACCAGAAAGTAGATATCTAAATTTACATGTGGCGGTATTTTTCTATATTATTTATTTCTCAATGAAAGTATATGTTGTGACCACTTTTTTAACCATCTTGGCGAGACGGTTCAAATGGTGGTCTCGACATATAATTATGTGCAGAAAAAAATGTATAATTTTTCATAAATTTCAGAAAAAAATATACTTGACCCTTACAATGTATTACAATGCTGCTCTTTTTTCATATTTTCCATATTTCTCTGCAAAAATATGCTTTGGCAGCTCATTAGAATCATCTCCCATTGAGATGATTCTAATGAGCTGCCAAAGCATGTTTTGTTGAGTAATAATAATACAAATATGACCAAACAGCAGACGACAATTTTTGTTTCCCCGCACTGTCCGCACTGTAAAAGTTAACTCCATACTTAAATTTTGCTTAAATTCTTCTCTTGTTGTAGGAATGTTGGACATTGATTCTGCTGCATCGAGTACCGTGAACACAGAACCAGTCGTCTGCCGGGCGATGGCAGAATTGCAGCGACTGTGTCTGACCTCTCACCTTGAGGAGATGGACGTGCCAGTGTTTGACCCCGCTGTCGGAGTGAAGGTCCCAAAGGTCAAGTTGGAGCATGACCTCAAGGTTGACGGTGCCATGGAAACCTGGGCAGAGCGGGAATGTGGTTACATCATGGTCAGTTGTCAAGGTTATCTGACAATCTCAAGGTCAGTGGTCACTGTTATCTGACAATCTCAAGGTCAGGTCACAATGTCAAGGTCAGTGGTCAATGTTATGTCACAATGTCAAGGTCAGTGGTCAAGATTATGTCACAATGTCAAGGTCAGTGGTCAAGATTATGTCACAATGTCAAGGTCAGTGGTCAAGGTTATGTCACAATGTCAAAGTCTCTAAAATGTATTGGTCATGGTTTACTTCTATGCATGTCAGTCGTCAAGGTTATCTCGCACACTGTTTGTATCGGTGGTTACAATCAGCCCATCAGTTTCGGTGGTCAATCTTATCTCTCTACATCGATGTGAATTGCCCATGTCATCTCACTGTATGAAGTTCAGTTCTCAAGGTGTGTAAAGTTCAGTTGTCAATGTATGTAAAGTTCAGTGGTCAAGGACATCTGCGTTCTGTGTGTACATTGTTTGCCATGACTTCACAGATTATGAACTACAGTCTACACAATGTCCAGGGGACTGAGGAAAATACTTTTGAGTCTACAAAAATATGAGTTAGCAAAGAGTTATTATATAGGAAAACATGCACTTGGGACCAATAATTTGACTTTGAGTTATCAGTAGTTTGACTTAAAAGAGTTGAGATAATGAGTGTTGATTGTACTTCTGATTTGTAATATTATAAAAAAAAAATTCTTATGTCACCATAATACCAGTCAATCAATCAATATAATTGTGGCTGTGACTGGAGAAATGGGGCTTATGCATCCGCACAGTCTGATCAGGATCTACACTGTTCGCCATTACATCAATGAATCACTTATCATGCTTCTAACAAGCAGTATATATCGTTTTCAGGCTACATGAGTATTTGATCAGGAGATACACAAATCACAAATCCGATAAGCTCCATTTCTCCAGTCACAGCCACAATATTGACGTGTCTGTCTATTTCTAGCTACATTTCTCACATGAAAAATGATAAAACTGTACTTTCACAGACAAAGGTTCCCATTAAGAAATACAACGCTGCCAAGAAGGTAGTAAAACAGTGGGTGGCCGAGGGACAGGGATCCACCACGGTTGCGTCGATGCCCGACTGTGAACCTTCAACCTCGGCAAGGTGCACCAGTACAGAGGAGGAAGCTACTGAGGAAACAAGCTCACACGAGTGTGCGGAGGAAGAGGTGGAAATTGTGGACGAAGAAACAAGCAAGAAACCAGATCATGACTGCCAGACTGTGAAACAGTCTATGAATTTTGTTCTAGCACAGGTAAATGTGTTCTCAGTTAATTTGTTTTGATCTTCTAATGCATAATTATGTATTATTTTATGACTCGCATATTCAAAAACACAATAACACAACAGATTGAATCACTTGATTTATCTTCCCCATAAAACACATTGTATATTAGTTACAACATCAAAATGATATTGGAATGTATGTGGCCGCTAATGAGCCCGGCCAGGTAATGCCAATAAATTGCAACTGTGACTGAGGCAATGGCAAAATGACATGGACCGAGGGTCGTCCAAGATGTATTGTAAATGATATTGGATTAGTTAGGCACTGAATGTTATATACATATAAATACACACATATACACACATATGTATATAATATCTGAAATACACAGAGAAAGTGCCTGATGTTCAGCCATTTGATTGAGACAGGAAACACACGCAGGAAACATTTATGGCTGACATTTATGATGTAATAGCCAAAATGGGAACACACGGCAATGCAGTGCCAGGACACGATAGAGCATAAGCCTGGTCCCCAGACCTGCAAGTGTCTCTTCCTTTCCTAGGTACTTCATTAACGAGCCGTTGTAAAAGGGAGATGCAACTGCAAGTTTTAAACGGACACAAATCCTTTTTGATTTATTTGTCTTATTTAAAATAAATAAATAAGTCATTTATTTTAAATAAGACTATTGCAAATGGATGAAAGTGAATTGATCGACCCCCGGCCCCTAGAATTTTCCGCTCTCTTTAGCGACTGTTGTTGCAGAATTGTATATATTGTATGTAACTATCTGGTCACTTAGTTCCATGTCCTGTGGTTGTATCCGGTTGCTCGCAGGTATCCACCGTGACACTTCTGTTCTTGCCAAGCATGCCCTGTGTAGTGTGATGTCTGGTTCCGTTCAGCATGGCTGCAGTCGTAGTTGGCTTATAGTCTGGCCCAAGTACCAACCTGTAATTTAGACATTGCCAGCAGTAATATGTTCTGACAGATAGCATAGGCCCTCATGTCTCTTGCATACCTCTCGGGTAGATTTGTTAACCTTTTGCAAATTCAAGAAACGTATGTTATTACAAATAGTGGGATGGTGGGTGGGTAAATGTTGTTTCTTTGCTTGCTTTGAAAAGCTACCACATGGAAAGGAAAAGGCCTTGACCTTTATTACCCATAATGCCTTTTCCTCCCAAGATAGAATTGTAAGAGGGCAACTGTTTGAGTTATTGCTTTTCCTCACTTAGCCAGTATCACTATCCTGTGTTAACTATGAGCAGTTTAACAACAGCATGAATTAAGCTTGCAAAATAATCATGGTTATTTCTAAAGCAATAATCTGTATTATTTTATGACTCGCATATTCAAAAACACAATAACACAACAGATTGAATCACTTGATTTATCTTCACCATAAAACACATTGTATTTGAGTTACAACATCAAAATGATATTGGAATGTATGTGGCCGCTAATGAGCCCAGCAATGCAATGCCAATAAATTGGCACCGTGACTGAGGCAATGGGAAAATGCCATGAACCGAGGGTCGTCCAAGATGTATTGTAAATGATATTGGATTAGTTAGGCACTGAATGTTATATACATATAAATACACACACATACACACATATGTATATAATATCTGAAACAAACAGAGAGAGTGCCTGATGTTCAGCCATTTGATTGAGATAGGAAACATACGCAGGAAACACTGATGGCTGACCTTTATGATGTAATAGCCAAAATGGGAACACACGGCAATGCAGTGCCAGGACACAATAGAGCATAAGCCTGGTCCCCAGACCTGCAATTGTCTCTTCCTTTCCTAGGTACTTCATTAACGAACCGTTGTAAAAGGGAGATGCAACTGCAAGTTTTAAATGGACACAAATACTTTTATTTGTCATTTATAAGTCATTTATTTTTAATAAGACTATTGCAAATGGATGAAAGTGAATTGATCGACCTCCGGCCCCTAGAATGTTCCGCCACAATAAACTTACATATAGCTCATTATTTAAATTTATCCGCCAAAATTCTAAACACATGGTATATGGGATATAGTGGCTTGTCTTATTGTGTCAAGTAATATGTCATTTCCCTTATCCGATAGGTGGACTCCATCAGATCCGAATAATTCCGACTGTGTATAATTAATAAGAGCAGACACAATGTGGCCATTTCGACAATATGTGACTGCCCGTCTACCAAATATATTCACCCAGCGTCTCTTTTGTTCCATAATAATGTTGACTTTGTCACCCACACCCCTCCATGTCATTTGTTGCAAAATGTCAATCCAAACAATGATTGTGGTTAGAAATATTGTGGAAATGTGGTTAATACCCTTTTTAACCAATTTTTCGAGTTTAAATAAACTTGCTGTATCTAGATCATTCCCACCAGATGGATTAGTATAAGTTGTGATGGCACCTCAAACAACATATGTCGCTGGATGGTTGGAAGGAAATCAGGCCACTTCATTCCACGGATGCCGTACCATCCGATCTTCATGCTGAATGGGGGTCTTATATCAGATGCTCTATTACCAGCCCAGTACAGGATGGAGTCCCCAATGGCCCATACGACTGAAGATAGAACAATGAACTTATCATAATTCACTATCAGATGTTGTTTTTGAAATGATTTGAATGAGTTTGTAGTTAACGAATATAACGCTTACATGTCGTTGATTGCCAACGCCCTAACCTTTGAATCGTCTCAAAATGGACACCATCTGCCGCTAATTGTGATGCCCGGCCAATGCGAAAACTATGCGTTCGGAAATGCCCGGTTGCAATGCCACTAAACCTGATTGCTTTAGAAAGTATGCCGGCAAATTGAGACCTTGTAAGAGGAGTTTTGTTTGATGAACAAACAATTGACCTTTTTTGCTGGGCCGTTTGCTGCAAAATTTGCTCAACGAACAGACTGGACAGTGCTGATGGTTGTTTAGCGATTCAAAAGGAATCTTTAGAACTGTGTGTGGACCAGATTGATTTGTTTTTGATATCCGCACCTTTATTGTAAGCATACCTGGTGTTGCAAATGAAATGAAATGCAGTGGGTGTAATAGTCGGTCTTGGGTGGTGAAGACAAGTTCACCAACACGAAACAGGCCAAAATAGGCAAGTAGATAGGCAGCTCTAAAGAGTGTTGATTCATATTCGTTATTATAACAAATACTGACCAATGAATTACATAACTTTCGCAACATGTCAAGAGATATTGGAGCTCTACAGTCGATCTGCCTGCGTGATCGCCTACATCCCTCTAGTAGTTTTCTAACTAAGAATAACCCAGCAGGGTCGTACCATGAGTGCAGTTTATGTTTATGGCTAATACCAGCAATGTATGTTGAAATGGTAGCAGGAGCATAGCAAGTTTCAAAACAGTACGAGATGAACAATACAATATGATTTGGTTGAGCAGGCCAATCAGTTTGGAACTGATATGATATTCGAAATGTTTCAAGTGCGGCAATCGCATTGCTGTAAGTAGCATTTGTAATTGCTGCGAGACTCCTTTTTAACAGTGTGGCAACCCCTGTTTGAAGACATCCCACAGATAGGTTGACATCTGGTGTGGCTCTGTGTCTGCCTCTGGTGCTAGATGGTGGAATCTGGTTAGCTGGAAACGAGATGAAGCATCACAAATATTGTTTTAAACAACTGGGACATGGGATGCCTTGAGAACAATGTTCATCTGTAAACAGCAAAGTGTCAACTGACGTATTAAGCACATGACATTCTCAGACATTGAGGACATACTGTTGACAATGTGAACTACTGACATGTTATCACAGTGCAGTCGTATTTTCTTATTCATCATTTCATTCCCCCACACCTGTATTGCTACTAATATTGGAAATAACTCGAGAATAGTTATGTCCTTGGTGATACCTGTGTCATGCCATTCAGATGGCCAAGCCTCACACATCCATTTCCCCTGAAAGTAAATGCCAAAACCTTGACACTGATCACCGGCACTGTCTGTGAACAGCTGCAGGTCCTCATTGGAGCACCAAAATATGTCATGAAAAACAGACACCATTAAATCTTTGGAAAAAATTCAACCACATTTGTAAGTCCAATCGCATTCCCTTATTCACCCTCAGATGATGGTGAAGTTTTGTCAGCCCACATGTCGCATTGATTAGCCGCCTGTAGAAAGCTCGTCCAGGTGCAATGGCCCTACATGCAAAATTCAAAGAGCCAATCTCTTTTGATAAAACCAATTGAATTTTTTCCTGTAAATCCTTGATTTTATCATGTGGCAACCGCACTACCATTTCATTTGAATCTAATTCTAAGCCCAAAAAAGCAAATAACCCTCACAGGACCTTCTGTTTTATCATCAGCTATTGGTACACCCAGTTCAGTTCAGTAAGCCACTTTTGCAAACATGCCAGGAGTTCAGAACAAAGACGCCAATACCTTTCTGCACCCAGGAAATCATCCAAGTAACGAACTAGCTGACCAGTGTTCATTCGGCGTTTCATACCAAATTTTTCAAACGTACTACAACTAATGCTATGTACAACCGAAAGGCATTGATTTATCAAAATAGTATTTCTCACTAAATTTGAAACCTAGCAATTCAAAATCCTGTGGTCTAACAGGCAAGATACGAAATGCATTTTTTAAGTCTAGTTTAAAAAGGTAACAATGTCGGCCATAGTCTTGTAGCATGTGGACTGCTTCATCAAAGCTGGTATACTGAACCGAGCAAAGGGAAGGGTCTATGAACTAATTAACAGACATTCCAGTGGGGTGGGACAAATGGTGTATAAGTCGGAAATCTCCCTGTGATTTCTTTGGGACCAGGCCAATAGGTGAAACACGCAAGTTCGCATGGGGTAACTCTTCAAATGGACCAGCAACTCTACCAGCTTGAACATCAATTTTTTGTTGAACAATTTCCGGCATTTCTCGAGCAGACCGTAAATTACTAGCTTCCAATAATACTTGGGGGCCTGTGTAATTTAATGAAAAACCCCTTGTAAAACTGTGCAAAAGTATGTCTCTATCAATGCACTGGTAAGATGCTAGTTCCCTAACCAGGACATTGACATTAATAGGAGTTGTTGCCAATTCAAAACTTTCAGAATTAAAAGTTTTTGATAAGATTGAGGGTAATTAACCAGGTGAATTATTGACGGGCTAAGTATCCAGCACGGGAAAGACTCCCTCTACAATAGCCCCTACTGCCACGTCTCTGAAATTAGACTCTCTGACCTCGAAATGCATGTTGGGACCCAGCACCAATTTGTGAGTTACTTTGCCCTGTCACTGCATCTCTAGCTACAGTTGCTGAAGCGCCGGACCCCTGTGGGCAGACCCATTTCCCATGACCCAAACCACATGTTGAACACGCATGGGGGTAACGGCATTGTGGCCATGGACAGAATCCTTTATTAAAGCCATATGGGATGTCAGATTTGGCTGGTAGCAAGTGTAACTGGTTCGTTCATGCTGAGGGACATACACCTCGGCCACAAGTCCTGATTAATATTTGCCCACGATTGGGGGTGGGATGCCTGTCGAATACGAAATTGCTCGTCATATGAACGCCATGACCCTCGATTGTGACCTGATGCGGCTTCTCGTATGAGAGCCATGTATCTTAACATTTCAGGGGCTTTGGCTGGGAATTTACTGATCATAATTGACATATAAATCACAAATGCATCAGTCCATTTTTCAATTGAAATAATTTTTTCCCTGCAATCCCTTGGTTTTGTTTCAATTTGGCCAGTTGCTGAAAGTCGAAGAGTGCTGGGGCAACAAATGTCATTCAGTTCAATGGCGCCCTTCAAAAGCAGAGACATATTTATATATTCACCACGCCAGATTTGTTCCCTCAATTACATTGGGATGTGAACAAATGTTTCATCATCCACAGACTTCTTGGGTTCAATTTGGGAATTTACTAAACTATTGGTGTTCATACTGGAATTGCTAACACCACACCCTTGTAATTCTACCACTGGTGGGCCCTGCCTTCTTCTCACAATGTTATAATCCATTAGAATTTGTTCAAAGTCAATGACCTCACCTGCTTGCGAACCTTCAGGCTCAGCACCACCACACAACACTGCCCTCTCTGGCAGTTCGTCAGGCTTTCAGGCCTCCCACTGACTCTCTTGGCAGGGGGATTGCTTGCCCTTGTTGCCCTCTTCTTCCCTTTTCCTCTCCCACTTATTATAATAATTGCAAATATAAAGTAAAAATGTAAATGTTGTTTCTTTGCTTGCTTTGAAAAGCTGCCACATGTAAAGGAAAAGACCTTGACCTTTATTACCCATAATGCCTCCCCCATCCCCAAGATAGAATTGTAAGGGGGGCAACTGTGTGTTAACAGTCGACAAACCCCCTGTTTGAGTTATTGCTCTTCCTCACTTAGCCAGTAGCACTATCCTGTGTTAACTATGAGCAGTTTAACAACAGCATGAATTAAGCTTGCAAAATAATCATGGTTATTTCTAAAGCAATACTCTGTATTATGTTTGAAATGTATTATTTTGCTTATTTGTTCAATGAAAGTATTTGTCCTGACAACAAATTTGTTTGGACAATAAACACCAGTCAATCAATCAATATAATTGTGGCTGTGACTGGAGAAATGGGGCTTATGCATCCGCACAGTCTGATCAGGATCTACTGTTCGCCATTACATCAATGAATCACTTATCATGCTTCTGACAAGCAGGTTACATGAGTATTTGATCAGGAGCTACAAAAATCACAAATCCGATAAGCCCCATTTCTCCAGTCACAGCCACAATATTGACGTGTCTGTCTATTTCTAGCTACATTTCTGACATGAAAAATAATAAAACTGTACTTTCACAGACAAAGGTTCCCAATAAGAAATACAAGGCTGCCAAGAAGGTAGTCAAACAGTGGGTGGCCGAGGGACAGGGATCCACCAAAGCTGTGTCGATGCCCAACTGTGAAGCTTCAACCTCGGCAGGGTGCACCAGTACAGAGGAGGAAGCTACAGAGGAAACAAGCTCACACGAGGGTGCGCAGAAAGAGGTGGAAATTGTGGACGAAGAAGAAACAAGCAAGAAACCAGACTATGACAGCCATACTATGACACAGTCTATGATTCGTGTTCTAGCACAGGTAACAGTGTTCTCAGTTAGTTTGTTTTGATCTTCTCATGCATAATTATGCATTATGTTTGTAATTTTTAGTTTGCTTATTTGTTCAATGAAAGTATTTGTCCCAACAACTAATTTGTTTGGACATTAAACCCAAGTCAACCAATCAATATAATTGTTGCTGTGACTGGATACATGGGGCTTATGTCTTTAGCGACCAGTGTAGGTCCAGATCAGCCTGTGCATCCGCACAGTCTGATCAGGATCTACACTGTTCGCCATTACATCAATGAATCACTTATCCTGCTTCTAACAAACAATATAGATCGTTTTCAGGCTACATGAATCTGCTATTTGATCAGGAGCTACACTGGTCACAAATCCCATAAGCTCCATTTCTCCAGTCACAGCCACAATATGGTCGTGTCTGTCTATTTTTAGCTACACAACAAACTATGTCGAGCGGCGTATCCAAACGTCCGATCACTCCCAGGGTGTATTGCGTTTGTCGACGCGTGGCTATCGAGGGAGAGGAACTTCGCCGATATTGACGACAACAGCGGTCTGGCTCCACAGGCATGGGTGGATGACATTAAACAAGCGGTATCTCGGATATACACTGATATGAATGGTACATTACATGTACAGTCAAACATTTTCTATTTTCCATTTTTATCATCAAAAGCATGCTTTGACAGCACTTTGTAATAATTTACATGCTTTGACATCACTTTAGAATCATTTCCATTGGAAATGATTCTAAAGTGCTATCAAACCATGTTTTTTATTGAGAAATAAGGCAAGATATTAAAGCAACAGCAGACGACAATTGTTGTGTGTAGCGGTCTAAGGGTTAAATGTTGTAAGGTTTATTTTCTCTGATCTACAGTTTACAAGTCCTTATTTCACAGAATAGGGATGGGTGGTCTAGGGGGTAAGGCATTGGACTTCAATACCGAATGTTGTGAGTTCAGTCCTCACCCTAGGCGTGAAAAATACTTGTATCGTATTTCCATTCCACTGGTCTGTTGGATGAGACTTTAAAATGTGTTTCCTTTTCTATATGACCTAAAATAGATGTTACTGGGATGTTAAATTCATTTTGTCTTTGACAGAATATTCCACAAACATTCAAGCAGAAAAGGACGAGGCCTCTATGTCTGTTGCCACAGCAACTGAAGTCCCAGGATGTTCAACTACTGAAGATAACCGCGATGTCCTGGTTGTCATGGGCACGGATAATGCCACTGAGCAAATAGCGAGTCCGGAGAACGTGATTGCAGCAGACGCCACAACTGGTGAGATTGTTGTTGTTAAGGATAATGACATTGACGATTACGACAGCGATAACTACGACGAATATTACTCCGACTCCGATGAGGAAATGGCGGCCATTGCTCGCAACACGGCTAAGAAAACTGCCAAGGATAAGCCAACAACAGCGATCACCCTTCCCATGGTGCTTCATCATCTCCATGACGACGTGGACGTGACCTTGACCTTGAAGGCCATGGTGTGTCAGGCGGTGCATTATCATAGCAACAGTGCAGCAAAGGCGGCCATTACTGAAGAGAGACTGTTGGATCTGAATGGTAGGTGTATGACAGATGGCCACCAAGATGGCCACCAAATTGTGTTGCTTATGACAGGATATTTTGATGGGTGGTCAGCATATATTGGAGTGTAGGACATAATCCCCCTCCCCATCTGCCCCCCCCCCATGTTTTTTTTAACACAGGGGGGATGGATAATGTCCTACCTGCATAGAAAGGGGGAATTTATCATCATGTGCCAAACCATGTGTGGTTTTTTTTTGCACAAAAAAGACATCATATAAAACAACAGCAGGCAACAATTTTCCTTGCCCGCATTTTATGGTTAAGCACAGCTGTTTTAGTTAATTGTGTGTCCGTGATTATAGTTGTCAACTATAAATGATTGTCCGTGGCTTAGGGAATATGGCATGGTACTTCAATACTGGAGGTTGTGAGTTCAATCCTCACACTCGACGTGAACAATACTTAGTATTAACTACATTATATTTCCATCTCACTGGTCTTTCGGATGAGGCTTTAAACTGTGATCCCGTCTATATATGACCGTAGCTGTTGCTGGGACACTAAACCCATTCATTTTCAATTTCACTTTTCGTTCAACTATAAATACAAGATTTATCTACATTAGATCATTTTCAATCTTGTTGAATCTTATAATGAAATAGAGTGTGAAACTCAAGTTTCCTCATATGATTTCCATGGAGGATCTTACATGGTGATATTTTATATTTATTAAACAAGTTTACTGATTTCATAAGAAACTCGGCATAGCCTCGTTTCTTATGAAATCAGTCAATGAGACTATACGATATTCAAGCATCACTATGTTAGATTATATTTATTGCATAAGCACATCATTATACAATGAAGCTGTATTGGTCACCAAACCTGTTTTCTGTAACGAGCTAATTTGCATATTTATTACACTCGTGTATTATGATTTTTATTGCACTGTGTTAAAACACTGTGAGTGCCCAATTTATGCAATACAAACATGTATTTCCTTTTTAGGTGACCCCAGCGTTGCGGAGAAGACACTCTGCATGCATCACGACTACCTAGAGGAACATCGTGAGAGCGTCCGTAAGACTACTATGATCGAGCGGGCATTAAACCAGCGCTCGAACCACTGTATGGTGCATTGCAGCACTCCGATGGCATTCGTTGGTATGTTTCACCCTTTCACCCCTAAGTAACGGGAACGGATTTTGATATGTTCATTTTGCAACCAATCCAATCGGCACAGCATGCTTTTCAGACAAGTCCATTTATGAAAACGGGGTGTTTTTGCTCTCAAAAATATTAAAATTACTTGCAAAAAAGTGCCGGTCCTGATGAGACGGCTCGTTACGAGCCGGCTGACCTGGATCTGCACTGTTTGCAAACATGGCTACAGCGGGCTTTATAATAGTAATAAAAATAAACAATTATGTTTAATAATGACAATCACTTGCCAATACATCAAGCAATCATTTTTTTATGAAAACCGTATTAACGCCTATGTTGTACAAACCACTATATGGTGTATGCCAGCACTCCGATGGTGTTTGTTGGTATGGCCACATTATTTATTCGTTAATGACACATTTCAGAAAAAGCCCTGAGATTTTGTACCTGAAAATGTGTGATATTTTAATAAATATTTCCAAAATCTACGATATTTTCCGTAATTGATGTAAAAGTTTACGAAATGTTCAGAGCAAAACTCAATAAGCCCTTCTTTTGTTGAAAGTGGCCAGAAGCAGTTTCTTAGTTGATGTGATACTCATCAATGACCTTACCGACCTTTTCCTTGCGACCTTGGAGTCAAGGTTATATTCTAATGCACCTTAATGAAATTGTCGAAATATGATTGGCTGATCGATCAATTACCTGCAAGTAAATCCACGATGTATACGTAGGTAGCATGTCATGTGACCACATTTACATAATTAGATGTATTAATTAAATTCCTACGCGCCGTTACATCCGGAAAGTCCCGTGACGTCATACAATAGAGATTGTTCGGACAACCAGAAATTCCCAACAATGTAAGTCATTGGACAGTTATTCTAATCTTCAAGGTAGTGTTCAACCATAGATAAAATAATAATTGGTGGGTGATAAAGAATATATAGATGAAATAAAAGTCTGTAAATGGTAACACAATTCTTCATTAGTTTACATATTTGTTTTGCACTATTTCTGTTTGTGTATTATGTTTATGGCAGTTGTCACGGTTGCAGACAAGGTGTAAATCGGCCAATATAGTGAGGGTTGTAATGGGTATGCCCATATGGATTGGTATTTGGTTCAGAAATCAGGAAAATGAGTCAGAAATGATGGTCGTCCATTAGAATAGAGATAACCGTATTGAAAATTGTAATTTGGGGAGATACTCGGTGGATTTACGGTTGGAAACTTTGATTTACGTCTCCGCCTGCGGTGTCGCCGTAAATCGAAGTATCCAACCGTAAATCCACCGAGTATCTCCCCAAATTACAATACAGTTATCTCCTAAGTGTCATTATAATGGGCCACATTTAACGTGTTCCTATTTCCATGACTGTTACAGGATATTTAATGAGCACCTACAACAACAGAGGCGAGGGATTCATTGACCTCATCGACCTTTTCCTCGCGACCTTGGAGTCAAGGTCGTCTGTGCCATATGTAAGGGAGAAGCTGCACATGTTACTGACGGGGAAGTATAAAGATTGTGTGGTCTTCGCGAGTGGCAACCAATACCTGCCAGAGAAGAAAATGGCGGTGAAGATTGCAACGATAGTAGGCGAGGAGGTATGTATAGACAGGGTTCCCATTGGTCCTTAAATTCCTGGAAAGTCATGGAATTTGGAAAAATGGATTCCAGGCCTGAAAAGTCATGGAATTTGGTGTTGTTGAGCAAAGTTCAGTGCAATTTCGTGATTTCGAGCCAAACGATTTGATGTGGTAAGGGCACCTGGCACCAAATCGGGATTTTGTAAATTCAGAACTGAAGTACTACATGAAACGGTGTCGAGTATGGAATACACTTGTAACTTGTAACTTCTCTCCCCAACACAAGTGTATTCCAGACTCGACACCGTTTCATCAGCATCATCCATGCAAATATGGGTCCTTGAATTTCGAAAACAGGTCCTTGAAAGTCATGGAAATGTCGTGGAATTTGGTCTTCCCAAAAGAGTGGGAACCCTGTATAATAGAGATTCTCATCTTCTCTCATCTTCAGGCAAGTGTATAGGACTCCTGTCTTATCGCATTTTCTGGGGAAAAAATGATTTTGAAAATCTGCGATGTCTCATATAAGTGCAATCTTAAGTTGACAAAAACTTTAGATCACACGCGGAATTTGATTCTGCGTGTGATCTGAAGTTTTCGTCATCTTTCGAAATGATCTTATTGTTTCGCTTTCAATATCTGTGAAATACTGATAACAGAATAAAATCTCTAGACTATTAAATAGACTTAGGGTCCCAAACTGAGAAATGGGAAGTTTTCATGTTTGCGATCAGGTGTAGCCTCAGGTCGGCCTGTGTTAATTGATAGCTTTCGAAGTCAATTACGTAAAATATCGTAACTTTTGTAAATATTTGTATTACATGAAATATTGCACATCGTCTTTGGTGCAAAATCACGTAGTGTGTCTCATATTCGATTGCCATGACAAAATTGGTCTTGTAGAATTTTTAAAGCGATAAATTGCATGTTTGGGAATAAAAGCTTAACACCTCCTTTCTTCACCATCTTGGTATGATTTGATGGGCTAGTGCATAGCGCATTGGACTCTTAAAGTTGTGCAATATCGCCCGCTGATATATATGTCCTGTAGCCTATTTCACCAACATTGCAAAGTATACGTATCTAGTAAAGTATAATTTGAGGGAGAAATTTTCAATTTAAGGATATATTTATTAATTTTTATTATACTGAATTTATTACATTATCAAAGCCATTTTGGCTGTGATAATGTAATAAATTCAGTATAATAATTCTGCATACTAATAATCATCAAATATATGCAGTTGTTAGTTCAATATGAAATAATGCATTTCGGGAAAAATAAATGATTACTCCCTCAAAGTATACTTTGCTAGATAAGTATACATTTGTACTTTGCTATTTTTAATAAAATTTTGATGAAATCCGCTACAGATACAAAGCAAATGACCTATACCTCTTCATCATGCAGATATGGATGGAGTTCCAAGTAGAGCTGCGATCATCCGTACACATGCACGTGTATCGGGAGTCTGACATCCCTAACCGCCACGGCCACTGTAACTCGAACCCCTTCATCCCGAACCTGCTGCGTGCCAAGCTGGGCATGGAGTTACTGCCCGAGAAGCGTGGAGGACCCAAAACATGGCGATCATGCTTGCAGACGACGAAGACTTCGTGATACGATGGGGAGAATTCTTCATGCAAATAGTACAAGGTTTTAAAAAAGCAAGTGAAGATGTCCAATGCTTCTATAGCTGATTTCATCAAAATTGCAAAGCATACTTATCTAGCAAAGTATACTTTGAGGGAGTAATCATTTATTTTCCCCGAAATGCATTATTTCATATAGAACTAACGACTGCATATATTTGATGATTAAAAATATATAGAATTATTATACTGAATTAATTACATTATCACATTCAAAATGGCTGTGATAATGGAATAAATTCAGTATAATAAAAATTAATAAATTTATTCTTAAATTGAAAATTTCTCCCTCAAAGTATACTTTGCTAGAAAAGTATACTTTGCAATGTTGATGAAATAGGCTACTGATACCACAGAGAGACTTCTTCATGCAAATGATTAAAGGTTTGAAACAAGCAATTATCTTACTTGAAGATATCCAAGACTCTTGATACTAAAAGGGAATTTTACATGCAAATAGTCAAAGATTTCAAACAAGCAATTATCTTACATGAAGACAGGCTATACATTGTGATAGTACGTTAGACAATTCTTAATACTCGGACACTGCCAATGAAACTGCTTGATTTCAAACAAGACATTTGAGTAATTATCTTTAACTTGAACACAGCCAACAGGTTTTGCTTTTCCGTTGTCGTCGTCGGCGGCGGCGTCGTCATCATTCAATGTTAATTTATCGTGTCACGGTCATTACTTCAACACCTTATCAGCTACAGTCATCAAACTTTATACATACCTTTACTATGATATGTATATGAATATAGGACTATTCTCGGGGCCCCGGGGTCAAGGTCAAGGCCCCAGGGTCAGGGTCAAGGTCAAGGCGAGACATTTGATTCTGCTGAATTCTTGTTGGTTTTGCTTTATTGTTTACTAGCAAAAGACACTTTAATTTACACATTACATGTATTTCCTTATTTTAAATTATTATGCAATATATTTATTTTTTTACATTTTTAGCCAGGTTTTTTGAAAAAAAATCCAGGCTATTGGATTGGTGAAAGCCGGGCGGGCGGGCGGGCGGGCGGGCGGCGGGCGGCGTCCACAATCAATGTTAAGTTTTCGTGTTTGAGTCCATTTCTTTGTTACTGTACCACCTAGGACCACCAAACTTTCACAGCTTCATAATCAAGGGGTGCCCACCACATATCACTATCCAACATGTTACTTTTTTTTTAACTTGACCCATTTTTTCCGCGTAGTCGACTTAGCCATTTTCAATGTTAAGTTTTCGCGTTTACAATGTTATGTTTTCGTGTTTAAGTCCATTTCTTTGGTACTGTACCACCTAGGACCACCAAACTTTCGCAGCTTCATAATCAAGAGGTACCCACCACATATCACTATCCAACATGTTACTTTTTTTTTTAACTTCACCCATTTTTTCAGCGCACTCGACTTAGCCATTTTCAATGTTAAGTTTTCGCGTTTACAATGTTAAGTTTTCGTGTTTAAGTCCATTTCTTTGGTACTGTACCACCTAGGACCACCAAACTTTCACAGCTTCATAACCAAGGGGTGCCTACCACATACAACTATCCAACATGTGACCATTTTTTTTACCGTCACCTATTATTTCTACGTAATTGACTTAGCCATTTTCAACGTTAACTTTTTAACGTACGTCTGGTTAAAGTTTTTTGGTTAAAACGTTTTCGTTATACTATATCTCTGCAACTGCTTCGCCCATTACCTTGAAACTTCACATGGGTGTTTATCATCATCCATATTTTCATTCTAACCCCCAACCGTCCGGCCCCTGCCCCCAATGTCAAGGTCAAATTACTTTGAATGTTTTTGTTAAAGTTTTTTCGTGAACTATATCTCTGCAACTGCTTCACCCAATACCTTGATACTTCACATGGGTGTTTATCATCATTGTCGCACCTGCTTGCGGAAAGCGCGATCCTGTGCCCAATGTCCAAAGTTTTTTGGTTAAAGTTTTTCCATCTACTATATCTATTTTTTTAGTGTCCATGCCTCACCCCAAGGCGCGACATGCAGGCCACGGCCATCTTGTCTACAAAAAGTGGGTATAATTATGTTATCCAGGTGTCTATGCTTGGAAAAAACCTGGCCTTCGTGGCTTTGCCTCGTTTCTTGTTATTATTTTACATGCATATAGATTATGTTGCTGATTTTCTACTTTTACTTGAAATATTCAAATCAGGGAGATTGTTCCCGTTCAGAGAAAGGCTTAAGCCTTACACTGCTGAATTAAATTGTGCCGTCTGCTGTTTATTTTGTTTTTCCCATATTTCTCATCAAAAACATCCTTTGACAGCACTTTAGAATCATTTCCAATTGGAATGATTCTAAAGTGCTTTCAAACCATGTTTTTGTGGGTGGTTGGTCGGGCGAACGCGACGGCGTAAATTAACAGTAGGGGTTCCTCCTTATAGGAATCACAATTTATCCTGGTTTGGCCCTCAGGTACGTTTTTATCTTTGACTCTTTTGTTACCTGGGAGTTGAATTGGGTTATTGCCCATTATAAAAGCAGTAAGATTATTACTGATCCTATTGTTTTTGGATGGTTGTTACGCCAAGATATGATATGTGCCTGCGGTAAATTAGACTTAAGCCCGGATGAAATATACAATGTAGTTATCAATGTCATATTATCAGTTTATGTACACAACCCCACGCTATACACACCTATAATACAAGCAATGTACTCATACATACCACATTCACACCATACATTCCAAGACATACATGTATAATATAAATTACAGTTTCGTTTACATGATTATATTCGCAAGTCTATGACTTCTGGCTATAAGATCACTTGATATGCTGTCTGTACTTAAATCACCACCTAAAGTTCAACAAGTGGTTTCACGTCACAAATATTGCACTACTGTAAGTTCAATCTCTGAGTTCACTGTAGTATGTCTAATAGTCATCAGTACTGTTATCAACAATTAATACAATTAATTAGCACACACGAAGAAAATTGTTCAGACAAAATAATTGTAGAAATAACGAAACTGTTTCTTCACACTCTCATTACACATGTAATCTTCCTGTTCATATTCATTCAATGTTCACCACCCTGTCAATCTTCACCAGAATAACCCCGTAGTTCTCGGACTATGAACCAAATTCCATGTCGAATTTGTTTCATGTAAATATACAGTATCGGCTCCCATACTAAGAAATAACGTTCATGTCAACTTGGTGTCACTTTATAGGTCCCTTCGGCTGCTGTACTAACTATCAAATTTCATATCAAATTTGAAGCATAGATCCTGGACTAATAATCAAATTCCATGTCAAATTTGTTATCAGTTACAGTACCACACTGTTATGTCATCAATGGGTAATTCATTGTTCCATCTTTAATCATACGACTAAAATGTAGTCTCTCTCTGCTAAATAATTCCTGGCCAACTGACCACAATACATGTACCAGCAACAATTCACACAATAGCTCACGAACCTGCATTCAAACACAATACATAATATTAACACCTTCGCCTGGACACTACATGCCCATTGTTATGCTACACAGTACCATACATCTACCTGAGCCTATTGTCATCTGATGTCTGATCAATAGCCCCTTGTAAGTTTATGCAACATGTCCCGTCCTAATGTCTAAAGACCGTCTCATATTTATTTACACCTAACTGTGACAATGGTGACCAAGTGATTCTGGTGTGGCGAGGATCTGGCATCAGATCCGGTTATCCTCATTTCAGGGCTAAATATATATTTTTTCTTACACATATTCAGTTCTGATCCGTACAGGTGAATATGGGATTCAACGCTGTTAACCCGGCCGAACATGACTGACCGTGGCCGTTAAACGCCATTAAATACATTTACACATGAGTAACTGTTTAAACCTGACGCCACACAGTCATTTATATAAGGCTCAGCTGTATCTATATGGTGGTCACACCATGACTGAATGGTTGGGGCTTTTTTACCAGTGCAGACCATGATCAGCCTGCGCAGCTGCTCGGGCTGATCAGGGTGTGCACATATGTTATGTAACACCCGTTATTCTTGAAACAAATGATGCCAATCCTTATTCGGCTGCTAGAGTTGGCTAGCCG